>OU026148.1:6196014-6530258 GCA_907269125.1 Eristalis pertinax
GAAGAAGGAAGAAGGAAGAAGGAAGAAGGAAGAAGGAAGAAGGAAGAAGGAAGAAGAGAAGAAGGAAGGAAAGGAAGAAGGAAGAAGGAAGAAGGAAGAAGGAAGAAGGAAGAAGGAAGAAGGAAGAAGGAAGAAGGAAGAAGGAAGAAGGAAGAAGGAAGAAGGAAGAAGGAAGAAGGAAGAAGGAAGAAGGAAGAAGGAAGAAGGAAGAAGGAAGAAGGAAGAAGGAAGAAGGGAAGAAGGAAGAAGGAAGAAGGAAGAAGGAAGAAGGAAGAAGGAAGAAGGAAGAAGGAAGAAGGAAGAAGGATAGATGTACCTAATCTGATGTGATGTCTTTCTTTCTGTCACACGAATGCGAGGGTAGGCCCGTCGTGTGAGCCTTGGGGACTAACACAGCATCTTCTGGCAAGCAGAGGCCAGTCGATGTGGTTGGCTTGACGTTTTGTCTTCTCCTTACCCAAATGGATGCAGACAAAGGCAGTTGATGAGACAGAATGCCAAGGATAAGGGCGATGGCAGCCATTAGCCGGGTGTTCAAGATGAGCTGGAGAAAGAGACTGAGTCTTAGGTGGAAGGTGGAATCTGGTCTGATGCTGGGAACGTGCTGAGAGTCTGTGACAGAGACTGAGGCCGTGGAAGCAGCAGGCAGAGATGACGAGGAGTTGTTTCAGTTCAAGACCGGCTTGCGAATGTGATTGAGACTGGAGCTGAAGCTGACGAGGGTCAGAAGAGAATCTGCGGCTGTGAGTGGAAATAAGGTTAATGATGCAAGCTGATTGGGCTTAAAGACTATGCCTAGCTGACAATAGGTTCAGAAGTGAGTCTGGGACTGTGAATGGAACTAAGGCCCTTCTTGTGGCTCTTCAGTGTCAGGCGTTCTCACCCGTTCATGTCTGATTTTCGCAGCAGATAGCTGTTTTCATGGGCAATCTCGGAAGCTCGGGGCGATACCAATCTTCGATCTGTTCGATAATCATGTTGATCCGGGGCGGAACTCGTCCCTCTTCGGTTTCCGGCCCAGTTTCTCAGTGAAAACGATGTGCGGAGCCTGATCCAACAGGTCGTGGATGTACTTCCACTCGCCATCCTGCCAGAAGACGCCTGTTTCGTCTTAGAAGGTGCTGCAGTTTAGCCAGACGTTGCAGGGCTTATTGGCGATGTTCTATGGGACAAAGGAGGAGAAGCCCAAGTTTGTCGTCAAGACGAAGGCTGAGACTGGGAATGGTAATACGACTGACTCTGAGGCTTGACACTGAAGCCTCAGCAGAGCCAGAATTCCGACTTTGGATGCTGCCTATTGACGTCTGCTTCGTCTGAGATGACGCTGCAGTTAAGTCAGGCGCTGCAGGGCTTCTTGGGGATGTTCTATGCAACGGAGGAGGGGAAGCCTAAGACTGTCGTCAAGACGAAGGCTGAGACTGGGAATGGAAATACGACTGACTCTGAGGCTTGACACTGAAGCCTCAGCAGATCCAGAATCCCGACTTTGTCCGAAGACCGCTGCCAATGATGAATTTCAGCCTTTCGTCGAGGAGAGGAATGATCTGGCTGTAGCTAAGTGCGGGACAAGGAATGAAGCGAATTGGCCGTCCGCCAAAGCTAAGACTATGCCAAATTCTGAATCAGAAATAAATTAAACTCCATCGCCCAAGTCCTACTCTGTGTCGACTGTCGTCTGAATGCCACAATTCAGCTACACTTTGTCAAAAAAAAAAAAAAAAAGAACACAAAATTAACTTCACATCAGCGGACAACTGAGCAGTCCCATGCTCCCTTGCCAGATGTGAATCCAAACAAATTCAAAAAAAAAATCCCCTTTTGCTACCAAATCGCTTTCGAATTTATCCACAATCTCTGGTCCCCACATCCTCCCCTTAGAAAGGACTCGCAAGAATATTTCGTATTATCTTCCCTTTTCGTGGAACACATAATCTCGGCAGCAGCATCGGGACATCGTCGTCATAATCAGCAGGAGTCAGTGATTGAAATGAAATTGTACCATTTGCCATTGGCTCGGTTCAGTCAAAAGTGTATCCTTTCACTCAATGTGCCCCGCCTCTCCCCCTCTGTCTCCTTGTATGCGGAACGGATGCCGCTAGAGAAAGACATCGTCGTCACATCCTGAATCCTTTTTTTTTTTTGTTAGCTCGCCAAAAAGCAGCGCGATTCGGGCGAGCTTACAGAAACGAATTCGATCGTGAATTCTTTGGCGAATGGAATCTGTGTTGGGGAGCGATGTTATTGCAGCATTTGCATTCATTCCAGGGGATGGGGGAGGGGGGTATGCTGGATATATTGGCAAAAAGGGAAATATTTCACCCGAGTGGTCGCGGAAGTTTTAAATTAAACATCCTCTCGATACGCCGTGGACAGGGGCTGAATGATGGGGGAGGAGGAGAAGTCTTTGTTTCTGCGGGGAGGGGGGCTTGCGGTGACTTTCAAAAATCGATGATGTGCTGAATTCAGCCAGACAGGGGCTGAGTTTGACTTGAGGTGGGTCTGACGTCTTGTGATGCTGCTTGATCTCGATGGGACTGGCGAAGTCTGGGATCAGCTTTGATTTAACATTTCGATATATTGATTGACTCCATGGTTGGTGGAGGGAGAAGGAATTGGTTGAAGAAGCAGCGAGAAGGAGCTTGAGAAGGAGCAGTCTATGAGTGAGTTGTCAATTTGAATGATGGCCAGCCTCCTCCTGTTGACTGATGTAAGTCAAGTCTTCTTCTACAGTCTGCCATGTCTTTCTACAGCAGGGGGTCGGATTTTGCCAGCAGGAGCTTAGCATAGTCCATGATCTCCTTCCGATTCTAAAATCGCCAGAAAAGAGTACCCAATTGATGACCACTCCATCCAGCTAAAGGCAAAGTTTGTGTGAGCAAATTTCACGTTTGCTGGCAATCCAGTTCAGTCTACTCAACGGAGGTGCCACGATATAACGCCCATTGTCTCATTGTGAAAGTGTCAGAAGAACATATGTCCTTGCCGTCGCCCTCATGCCATGGCACCGTCTACAGATCCATCGACTGACATGACTAGGCCATGTGGAGCGACTCTGAGCCTGTGGGACATGGCAACAGAGGACGTCCACGCACAAGGTGATGCACACCAGTCGAGGGGGACACACAGTAGACGGAATCAGCTGGCTTAGTGTCTGAAACTGGAGACAGCTGGCGAAAGATGGTGCTGGCTGTGGAGGTCCAGATCCACAACGCACTGTAGCGCCCTAAATAGAAGAAGGATTACCAGTTGCCTAGAGATTCAAGAGCCTGAGGTTGAAGCACCTGTTGCTTGCATCAAATCTCGCCGTAGGGAGTCTCCCCTTCGCTTCAGCGTGCAGCTGCCATCCTCACTTGGTGATGCTGGGAACGTGCTGAGAGTCTGTGACAGAGACTGAAGCAGCAGGCACAGATGACGAGGACTTGTTTCAGTTCGAAACCGAGACCGGGTTGCGAATGCTGAAGCTGTGACTGACGAGGGATCTGTGGCTGTGAGTGGAAATAAGGCCCATCTAATGGTTCACCAGCGTCAGGCATATCCTCTGATTCTCACGCGTTCATGTATGTTTTCATGGGCAATCTCGGAAGCTCGGAGCGATACCAATCCTCGATCTGTTCGATAATCATGTTGATCCGAGGCGGAACTAGTCCCTTCGGTTTCCTGCCCAGTTTCTCAGTCAAAACGATGTGCGGAGCCTGTTCCAACAGCTCTCTGATACAATTCCTCTCAACTCGCCATCCTGCCTAGTGACGTCTGCTTCCGTCCTAGAAGGTGCTGCAGTTTAGCCAGACGCTGCAGGACTTCTTGGCGATGTTCTAGGCAACGGCGGAGGAGAAGCCCAAGTCTGTCGTCAAGACGAAGGGATTCAAGAGAAGCACCAGTCGCTTGCACCAAATCTCGCCGCAGGGAGTCTCTCCTTCGCTTCAGCTTCCATTTGACATCCTCACTTGGTGATGCTGGACACAAGTAAAATGAGCACACAGCTTTGCAAATGACCACTCGACCGTCGATAAAGCAACTCTTCATCCCGTCTCCCAGCTAAACCACTCCACCGCCTCCTCCAGACGCACGTGACAAATGATCACCTTGTATTCAAACATCTCCAAGTGATAATGCTGTCTCCGCTTAAGATAATTGCAAACCAGGATAAGGATCATTAAACGCACAAAAACACGCCATCCATCCATGTTCAGTTCCCATTCGCAATTGACTCGGATTAGGGTAAACGGCATCAGCGTTAACGCGATATGTGACGATTTATCATACTCCCCGTGACACGCCGAGACGTGGATGGTGCCCTCAATGTCTGGGTAGACTGGGATTCGTATGAAAAGCGACTCCACACCCACCCAGAGGGAGCATGGCAACTGACAATTAATGAAACTCACTCATGGCAAGCTGTGTGTCAAAGGGGGAGCAGATGGAGGGGGGGGGGAGAGAGACAGAGACAATCTCGTTGGAAGATGAAGATTGACAAATGGAGGACACGGCTCTTTAGGTTTTGACATGGTTTTGCTGAAGTCGGGCAGTTTCGACATGGTTTCGTCTAGAGTGGACTGAGATTCGCTGGTGTCCGTCTTCATGCATCGGCGAGTGTACTTCTGAAGTGGTTCAGTTTATCAGAGCTTGTTGGTGGATCACATCCAAGCACCGCTCTCCAATCGCGGCTGGACTGGATGATGCGAAGAATGGTGTGGAAAGTCACTATTTGACTGCCAAGTCGAGCCTAACAATTTGTCCCATCATTTACGTCAAGCTAGGCCACCTTCGTTAGTGAGGTACCTTCGAAGGGAAATTCTACGTCCGATACACGTATGGTCCCGTCGTACGAGGACGGTGAATGGAGACGAAGACATGCTGTACCAGAATGTGAATGGAGTCCGGCAGGCAAAAATCCGGCTCGTCCACATCGAGCGCATGGACACAACAATGCTCCAGCAAAGGGGGGCTTCGAATCCGCGAGCCTCCTGGTTCGAGAAGGAGAGGAAGACCGAATCTCCGGTATAAAGACCTGGAAGCAGAGTGCCCTGACCCAGGCAGCAATTGCTCAGGCTCGGACCCTCCATGGGCGCCGTTCGGATAAGTCTCCATCATCCGCCCACCGATGCGGCACTTCCCTGCCGTCCTAATTGGATCACGTTTCTTCTCACCGGCATCCTCTGTCGCCCGCGCTAACGATTTGGCGAATCCAGCCGACGCCAGCAGACTCAGTCACGCCGCTACACCGGCCATCAACTGAATGCATAACAACGTCACACCATCTGCCGGCAAGTGTACACCTAATCACTCGCACCACACCCCAACTTTGAAGATTTCACACCACACGACGCCATCAGGTGCGGGATGGCTGCCTCCAATCAGTGACAAAAATTCACAAACCACACCTGATTGCTCAAGATGTCGCCCATCATCGTTTGTTTGTGGTTCCAGCTGTGCAACCAAAAGTTACCTCGCTTCGCCAAAAGAATACGATGACCACGCAACAATCTGGTGGCATCATCACAATATCGTCGGCCGGTCATTAGCCACCTTGACTTGACTTCATAGAAATTGACAAGAGATCTCCGGTCCTGTGCTGGATGTGAGGACACGCAGACATCATCATTATCATTCAACAGCAATCGACAAAATAGCATGACAAGGCCAACTGGGAATGACACTCAAGATACCCATACACCCCCCCCCCCTCCCCGGGAGGCTGAGTCCATCCACGGAACGATGGAACATAAAACATTACTTAGCCCAAACATGAACACTGTCGTTCAGTTCAGCCCCACTCCTCACGTGCCCCCGCAAAGTCACAGGCTTGCGACCTTTGCCATAAACATCGGAAACAGCAGTTACCAGGCAGAGACGGTGGGTGGTGGCATGGACAACGGGTAATAACCTTATCCCGCTGAGAGAACCTTGGTTCCCTTTAATGATGCCAGCACAGGGTTTGCTGCCTGCTCGCTGCCATGGCCTACCACCGATGTCTACTATACCATAAATCTCGCCCAGATCTCCCCACCCCCAGGAGGGAGCAGAGAGAAAAAATTGATAACGGGCGCAATTTGTGGCGTGGAAAATGAAATGATTAACGTGAACGATGCCACCGAGGATATTTGTCGAACCAACTAAAGAGGCACACTCACACCGAGTGAGAGAGGGGAGAGAGGGGAGAGAGAGAGAGAGAGAGGAGAAAAATCAATTTGATCCCGCCATCTTTGTGTGCGGCGCTTACACGTCGTTTTCTGTCTCAATTCGCCGCCATCGCAAGGAGGAAAAATAAAAATTCGATTTACCTTCGGTTTTTTATGATCCCTGCGTGTTGTCGGAATTGTGAAATTGAATTGTGTGCGTTCGGCAGATAACAGTCCTTCCACCCCCCACCCCTCCTCCCACGGTGGAGCTTTCACTTTAAAATAGACTCCCTCGTCCTGACCGGCGGATGGCGATGGGGTGACTGTCCGTTCCGCCGAAACGAATTGAAGATTTAAGTTATTTTTGCTCTTCCTTCACTCAGCAAGGACTCACCCGCTGGGACACCCCTCAAGACGCAGCAAACACGTACAAAGAACCCAAACCAGCGCCGCAGGTGACGCAGGCTTTAGAGGGGATCGCAACAGGATCCCCAGCTGAATCGCCTCAACGCACCATTTGTTCGCTGATTTTATGGCCAATAAAACGTAACGAACGGGCGAGCGAACGCAAGAAGGCACACGCCAATGCGCTCTGAAGCCCATAAGGGGATGGGATACCTTTTTTTCTTCGCTCTCCTTTCTGGTTCCATTCATTTCAGTTGTAAGACGATTTGTTAACAGTTCATTACTTCGATTTAATTTTCGAGTTCGGGGTTGGTCTTGTCAGGGATGACAAGGCAAATTCAATTCGTGCGCGGCAATCTGTTGTGTCGGAGGCATAGTAGGCTCTCGCCTGCTGGCGGACAAGCACCTCGAAAAGGATTCCGACGAGCGAGGGAATAACTAATGACCAGGGTGTGCCCTGGTACAGCACATGTAGCCGCCTGTAGTCTGATCCTAATCAAATTAATTAAAGATAAATTGAAATGAATTGACGAGTGGGTGAGTGGAGAAAGCGGCCGCCTTCTGTTGTTGTCTGTTCGCTGGTGTAATGCGAGATGACTTTGCAAGGATATTCATTTTGGGGCTGAACTGAGAGCCGAGCTGAGAGCCGAGTGATGTTTTAATTAGACGACGGTTGTGGAGCGTGGACGTGCCGGGGATTCGGTTTCATTTGTGTCGGTTTTGCTTGCAGCTAGTCATTTGTGGTCACAATTGATCCAGAAATGATGGACGGACAGGGGGATTGCATTGACATCATTCGACTGGGAGATGGAGGGGCTAATGGCCATGAATTCGGTGCGGTCGAAGGCCCTCAGGCTCGGCCGGTTGAGGCTTGTCGCTTTTGGTGAATTCGAAAGGAAAAAGCTGCGTGGTCCTGCCTGCGAATGGAGGAGAAGAAGATGCAATCTTGAAGTCTACGGGCTGTAGCAGGAAAAGAAAAGCCTGTCGACTTGGCCACATCAAGCGCATGGACACCAATGCTCCAGCTAAGGCATGGGTTGTACAAGAGGAAACAAGAAACGAGCGTCAACGGATCGGAGCCTAAAAGTTGGAGTCGAAGGAGGACCGAATTTCCGGTGCAAAGATGAAGTTTTAGCGGTTGCGACAGAGCTTGGCCTCGATGACTGGAGTAGCGTGCATTCAAAAATGGAAGGCAGCCCGTGCTAAGGACCCTCCACTTGGTCTTGATCAAAGGAAACATCGCGCCCATGACCGAAGGCCAAGTTCAGACCCTCCACCTGGTCTTGATCAAAGGAAACATCGCGCCCATGACCGAAGGCAGCTATTGCTCAAGTTCTGACTCTCCACTTGGTTTTGATCACTGGAAGCGGCGTCTCAGACCCAGAACCTCCATGGGCCGCAGGCCTGACAAGTAAGGTTATGTCTTGGCCGCAGGCCCGACAAGTAAGCCTACGTCTTGAGAACGCACAGAAATCCACTTCTCCTCGCGCATTCAACAGAAACGAAACGCCAGCGTTAGCACTCATTACTTGAGCACATAAATCAAGGAAAAACCAACCGACTTCCGTGACATTCAGAAACCTCTGCTCCACATCTTAGCCGAGGAATGCGCGCGTTCCTGTTTACGATTCCACGTCGCTCCTCGCCTCGTTAGGTGAACATTGTTTGCCTGTGGCCAAGACGCTGAGCAGTTTACCAAGTCAAATCCGTACTCAGTCGCATTCGCAAGGCCCGCAGCTTAACGCAACGCAGGGTTATTGATTTATTGAGACACAACACACCTTGCCGCCGCCGCCGCCGCTGCTCTGCCGAATCACCTGTTATTGCCTCGAAATTTATGCAAATTTTTATTCAAAATTTCTTTCAAATACAAACCTCGCTCTGAGGACCCGCGTCTATTTCCATAAATAATATCCTCTTGTGCTCCGTGGCAGATTTATGTTCATCCCCTCGATGGTTTAACCCCCTTTGAGGAGACCAAGCACACACACTCCCCAGCCTCTCCCGCACGAGAGTGTCAAATATCGCTTGTCAGCAAGGTGCTCCAGCAGTCACCGCGCTCAGAAAGGCGACACTTTTGAGGATAAACCACCGCACACTGGCACACTGGCAGTGGCATTCCCGAATCGTCGAAAGTGTTGTGCGTGCGTGTGTATTTGCGGCTGGCATGGCATGTGAAGTCATAAATATCCTTTCGGCCAAGTAATTGGTGGATTAAATTGAAAATTTCCCGCTCCAGCCATTGAGAGGTCTCTCAAGAGCTGCTGCTGCCACCACCCACTGATGTGCTGCACACTCAGGGCTCAAGTGTCAAGTGCTCGCAGTGTGCATTCGAGAAGCGAGCGCCGATCGAAGATGCTGGCAATTCACTTTCAGCACACTTCCCGCACTGCTGCCAGAACAGATTGCCATTTAAATGGCTATCATTGCGATTCACAACGATAATCGATTACAATTTGAGGTTGAAAGGGTTTCGAAAGTGCCACATCCACACACTCGCACCCGGTCCTCCTTGACTGGAGTGAGGCGAAATGAAATTGAAATGAAATTGGTTTTTCGGTCAATAGGGGATCAACTCAGAGAGAGCGAGTGAGCGAGTGAGCGTGCAAGCGAGTGAGTCCTTTTCGGCTTCTGATTGTGGCTGTATCCATCGTCGAGATGCTTTAGTTTGTGTCGAGAGGGGGGGGGGGCCGATGACCGGAGGTGCACACCTAACATGAGGTGAATTTAGATAGACCAGCTGGGACCTAGTGCCGGAGCCGGAGCCGGAGCCGGAGCCGGCTGGCGGTTGCAGTTTTTCATCGCACTTCCTGTTTTGCTCCGGCAGATTAATGCATTCTGGATAAAGTGCCTCTTGGACGAAATTAAAATCGATTCAGGACTGAGGCGGGTAAAAGGGGGGCAACGTAATTTATTTGAAAATGAAACGAGTTGAGAGTGAAAATCCGATTTCGGGGCAGCAGCTGTGGATGCAAAAAGGATGTTTGTTCCCTCTGTGGACGAGGCAACGAGCAGACAAAGGTAAACGAGCTAGAGGAAATCACACAAGGAAATGCAACTAACGTAGGTGGAGATAGACGACACTTGGAAGCTGCAGCTGAGACAGGACTGGGAGCTGGGAGACTGCCAGCGCCTTTGTTGCGGACTTGGAGGGCTGTTGCTTTGGAGCAGATCACTTTCACAAAACGAGCACTGTCCTTCGGGGGCTGTTTGAATTTAAGCACTCGCAAGCAGAGGACTGAAGGGAGACCGCCTGTCCTTTCTCAGTTGTCACGCATACGCCCCAGTGTGTGTGCATGATGAAATGTTCCACATACGCCACCGAGCACAGTAGGCGGTTGAGTTCCCAACAAGTCCTGTCTTTCTTCGTTTCGACTTTAATGTAAAACAGCACATTTGACTGAGTTGAGGCACCTTTTTTGTCGAAAAAGCAGTCTCGTCGCTGGATGGCGCCGTTGGCTGAGTGCTTGCCCTTGGTTAGAGGAGTCCCCGGTTCGAATCAAAGTCAAAGCAAAGTTAATACGATTTATTCGGTTTTCAAATCTTGCCCAGTCACCATTAGGCGTCGGGATCCAATGGACGACCCTATCGAGTTGTCGATCAGTGCTAATAGCCTGACTATGGGCATCACAATCGACCAGCATGGTCTAAGTGTGCTGGCAATGTCGCTAGCAGGCCAACTGTCTAACGTACGATAGTCTCGTGCTGGTTCCGGCTTGAAGTTTGTGCATTTGCTGGCTTGTGCTGCTCGAGGACTTGTAGAAAACATTTTAGAGAACTCAATGAAGTAGCACCCTCCTCCAGCACGCTCCTCCAGCACCCATACCCATCAGCACATCTCCGCCATCATCATCCTCGTCGTTCACAGCGAACAACCCCAAGTGGCACATGCAACTTCTGAAAATCCCGCCCTAGCCCCCCCCCCCCCCGCCATATTTCGCATAATCTTAAGCAATTATCAGTCTTTTATTCCTTTGCCGAGACATGCATCTCTGTCAGGCCATTCCGAGGAGTCATCCTTGGCCTTAATGGCCGTTAAACCCTTTTGTCCCACAAATGGATTCGCATTTATTGCCCAGGACGAGGCACTTAAATTCGAATAAAGCACCCCAAATCCAATAGCAATAAAATTTTGAATGACATTTCTCTCCTCCACCCCCACCCATCGGCCCGCACTTCACTCAACAGGATCACATTTCGGTAGCAGGCAACTGAATTCGTCCTGCAGACAGACTGACACAGACTTGCGACACCACAGCAACGGCGCGGCTTGTTGCGATTACTCTCTGCGGCTTGTAACTGTCCGCGTGTGCGCCAGCAGCCGGTGGGTGGTGGTCACAACCGCCCACAGGCTCTGCCGGGTTAACAGCAAGGCAACGAGAGGGAGGGAGTCCATCATCGGAACTGTAAATAGTTTCATGATAAATTGGGGGGTTGAATTTAAAATGCTCGTTCTTCCTCGCCTACACCGTCTCCCTCGCTGCCGCGCTCACATTTTCGGGGTGGCAAAAGTTCGGTGGCACAATGTGTCACCACCGGCGGGGGGGGGGGGGCGTTGTAATTTAAGGCCACCAAGTCCTTGGGGAATATGGTAAACCGAGATAATTTTTGGGAGCAGATAAAGGACGAGCCGGGGGCGGGAGGGGAGTGGAGTGTGCACCTACCCATTGATTTATGTTCGGTGTGTGGGCGGAGAGGTGCCGGTGCTGGTGGAAGGCAATTTCGAAAAAGACCCTATATCCCGGGCTTAGCGAAGCCAGAAGGGCGTTTTCAAATGGCATCAATTTCGATTTGATGGACTGCCGGGGAATGTGAGAGACGGCATTTCGTTAGAATTCGTTGCGATGCCGGGGTGGTTGGTAAATGAGGTGATTTAAGAGGCTTAAGAGGGGTATGCCGTGCCATTCGTTGACTGTTGACGAAATGTTGGCATTTCACTTCGGAAGGACATGTGCGGGCAATGAACCCCGGATTGGAGAGGGGTTTGTTCCGGATGACAATCAATTGAATATTCACGTGGCGTGTCCCGGGGGGGCGGCGGGCTTTCAGTTGATTACCAAATGCGGTCGTGACGCCAGAGGGGTGGATTTACTGCGGAAAGTGGAGCTGTGCTCTTTAAGGAAACAGCTGCGATCCTTGCTGCCAGAACGCCCTTCCTATTCCTCTTGACATTCTCTCTGCAGCTCGACAAGTGACAGTAGCCGATGGTCCTGTCCAACTTCGCATAGATTCGCCGCATGCAAGCTGAAACTGACCCTCGCCATCGCCATCACCTGCTGCATCGCATCAATCAAGGTGGCGCCCGTCTCCTTCGGCAAAAGCCATTATCCTCCTCCCTCACTTCGGCGCGTGAGATGCTTTCAATGCCCCCCAGAGCGCTGGTACCTCGGTAATGCAGTATCAACAACCGCAAAAGCTATTTGAAACCCACTCACTCCCCGACACAGAGACGCACACGTGCTGGCTTCACCCCTTTCTTTCTTTCTTCCTTTTTTTCCTGGCACATGTTGACTTAAGCACTTTGCTTAAGGTTCAATCCCTTATCATCATCGGATGCCCGAACAAACGAAAAGTGCTCCCATAAATATTTACCCGAAAGGCCATGCTATCCATGCTCAGACGTCGACGACCGGCATAATCAAACATACATCCATCTGACCACACACTCGCCACACATGGGCGATGTGTCCAGATTGATTTCACGCACGCACACACACACACAGGCACAGCCAAACAGTTGGAATACTCACCGATATGAAGACCTCCTCGGCTTGCTGTAGAATGGCAACCCGTGACCAGCCGAACTTTTTCATAAGTTTAATCCTTGTCGGATTGTGTACCGTTGCGGAGGGATGGGTGCGAAAAAGGGTCGGAAATCGACTGCGATCCGACAGCGCTGGACTCGATGCACCATAGCACAGCTGAAACGAGAGAAAAAAAGAAGGAAAAAAACGGAATGAGAGGTGTTGTAAGCCACGTTTTCCGTGTTTTTTTGTTGGTCCTTGTTCTCCTGCGGACTAGAGTGCCCTCTTCAAGGCACCACGGATGTGGAATGGAACTCGCGTTTTGGTTGAATTAAATATATCCCTCTATTCACCGTTTTGCTGGCAGCTGCTGCTGCAGTTGTGCTGTGTGCTGGCCCTGCGGCGACATCCGACGAAGGTGCTGCTGTTGCTGGCTGAAGTACTTTCAAAGGATCAACGCCGGACAAAGGGCGAAACGTCCTCATCGTTGGTTGGGACTTCGTCTGGCGGAAGCGCACGATTAATCCGCATCGTGGTGCAGCTTCAATAATTAAAATCACTTAAGTGACGGACGGTGTTTTGTAAGTCGACGGACCGTGGGTGGGGATTTATTTTTCGGATCTCCGGTTGTGTCACTACACCACCAACACCGCTGGCGTGAAATTAAACTTTAATGACGGAGCCTCAGCCTGCAGCAGTGTCGGAAGGAGATTGTTTTTCATTCGCCCGACGTCCACTTCCGGCTCCGTTGGTCGTAGACGCCTTGCGTGGTGTGATGTTTGTGCACGAATCGGGTGGTGCTAATTTATTTGTAGGATATTCTCATTTCCTTATCCTTCCATCAACATCGATGGGATATACGATATCCTCATCAATGGCGGCGAACTAGACAAGTCGCCGGAAGCGGTAACAGAAGTGTGACGTGACAAGGAGGAGGACGCTTCAAATGGTGATGAATGTGACGGAATAATGGCGGGGAGTCACGAGGGTGTTCGTATAGAACTTCATACAAGGTCAACCGGAATGCACTTCTGCCCTCAGAACACTGTTGTCATAGAGAGGGCCATCATGCGGAAATGGACGAACGTTTGGGACACACTCCGACTGAAAGCATTTACAAATGATTTATAAAACTAAGGACAGTTGAGTCCAAAGACAGACGAGTTCGAAGATAACCGAGTCCAAAGACAGACGAGTCCACAAATAGCCGAGTTCGAAGACAGACGAGTCCAGAGACAGACGAGGCCATGGATAAACGAGGCCAAAGATAGCCGGGTCCAGAGATAGCCGAGTCTAAAGACAGTCGAGTCCAAAGACAGCCGAGGCCAAAGACAGACGAGGCCAAAGACAGACGAGGCCAAAGACAGACGAGGCCATGGATAGACGAGGCCAAAGATAGCCGAGTCCAGAGACAGACGAGTCTAAAGACAGTCGAGTCCACAGACAGACGAGTTCAAAGACAGCCGACTCCGAAGACAGACGAGTCCAAAGACAGACGAGGCCAAAGACAGACGAGGCCAAAGACAGACGAGGCCAAAGACAGACAAGGCCATGGATAGACGAGGCCAAAGATAGCCGAGTCCAGAGACAGACGAGTCTAAAGACAGTCGAGTCCACAGACAGACGAGTTCAAAGACAGCCGACTCCGAAGACAGACGAGTCCAAAGACAGACGAGGCCAAAGACAGACGAGGCCAAAGACAGACAAGGCCATGGATAGACGAGGCCAAAGATAGCCGAGTCCAGAGACAGCCGAGTCTAAAGACAGTCGAGTCCCAAGACAGCCGAGGCCAAAGACAGCCGAGTCTAAAGACAGTCGAGTCCAAAGACAGACGAGTTCAAAGACAGCCGAGTCCGAAGACAGACGAGTCCAAAGACAGACGAGGCCAAAGACAGACGAGGCCAAAGACAGACAAGGCCATGGATAGACGAGGCCAAAGATAGCCGAGTCCAGAGACAGCCGAGTCTAAAGACAGTCGAGTCCCAAGACAGCCGAGGCCAAAGACAGCCGAGTCTAAAGACAGTCGAGTCCAAAGACAGCCGAGGCCAAAGACAGACGAGGCCAAAGACAGACGAGGCCATGGATAGACGAGGCCAAAGATAGCCGAGTCCAGAGACAGACGAGTCTAAAGACAGTCGAGTCCACAGACAGACGAGTTCAAAGACAGCCGAGTCCGAAGACAGACGAGTCCAAAGACAGACGAGGCCAAAGACAGACGAGGCCAAAGACAGACGAGGCCATGGATAGACGAGGCCAAAGATAGCCGAGTCCAGAGACAGACGAGTCTAAAGACAGTCGAGTCCACAGACAGACGAGTTCAAAGACAGCCGAGTCCGAAGACAGACGAGTCCAAAGACAGACGAGGCCAAAGACAGACGAGGCCAAAGACAGACAAGGCCATGGATAGACGAGGCCAAAGATAGCCGAGTCCAGAGACAGCCGAGTCTAAAGACAGTCGAGTCCCAAGACAGCCGAGGCCAAAGACAGCCGAGTCTAAAGACAGTCGAGTCCAAAGACAGCCGAGGCCAAAGACAGACGAGGCCAAAGACAGACGAGGCCATGGATAGACGAGGCCAAAGATAGCCGAGTCCAGAGACAGACGAGTCTAAAGACAGTCGAGTCCACAGACAGACGAGTTCAAAGACAGCCGAGTCCGAAGACAGACGAGTCCAAAGACAGACGAGGCCAAAGACAGACGAGGCCAAAGACAGACGAGGCCATGGATAGACGAGGCCAAAGATAGCCGAGTCCAGAGACAGCCGAGTCTAAAGACAGTCGAGTCCCAAGACAGCCGAGGCCAAAGACAGCCGAGTCTAAAGACAGTCGAGTCCAAAGACAGCCGAGGCCAAAGACAGACGAGGCCAAAGACAGACGAGGCCAAAGACAGACGAGGCCATGGATAGACGAGGCCAAAGATAGCCGAGTCCAGAGACAGACGAGTCTAAAGACAGTCGAGTCCACAGACAGACGAGTTCAAAGACAGCCGACTCCGAAGACAGACGAGTCCAAAGACAGACGAGGCCAAAGACAGACGAGGCCAAAGACAGACAAGGCCATGGATAGACGAGGCCAAAGATAGCCGAGTCCAGAGACAGCCGAGTCTAAAGACAGTCGAGTCCCAAGACAGCCGAGGCCAAAGACAGCCGAGTCTAAAGACAGTCGAGTCCAAAGACAGACGAGTTCAAAGACAGCCGAGTCCGAAGACAGACGAGTCCAAAGACAGACGAGGCCAAAGACAGACGAGGCCAAAGACAGACAAGGCCATGGATAGACGAGGCCAAAGATAGCCGAGTCCAGAGACAGCCGAGTCTAAAGACAGTCGAGTCCCAAGACAGCCGAGGCCAAAGACAGCCGAGTCTAAAGACAGTCGAGTCCAAAGACAGCCGAGGCCAAAGACAGACGAGGCCAAAGACAGACGAGGCCATGGATAGACGAGGCCAAAGATAGCCGAGTCCAGAGACAGACGAGTCTAAAGACAGTCGAGTCCACAGACAGACGAGTTCAAAGACAGCCGAGTCCGAAGACAGACGAGTCCAAAGACAGACGAGGCCAAAGACAGACGAGGCCAAAGACAGACGAGGCCATGGATAGACGAGGCCAAAGATAGCCGAGTCCAGAGACAGACGAGTCTAAAGACAGTCGAGTCCACAGACAGACGAGTTCAAAGACAGCCGAGTCCGAAGACAGACGAGTCCAAAGACAGACGAGGCCAAAGACAGACGAGGCCAAAGACAGACAAGGCCATGGATAGACGAGGCCAAAGATAGCCGAGTCCAGAGACAGCCGAGTCTAAAGACAGTCGAGTCCCAAGACAGCCGAGGCCAAAGACAGCCGAGTCTAAAGACAGTCGAGTCCAAAGACAGCCGAGGCCAAAGACAGACGAGGCCAAAGACAGACGAGGCCATGGATAGACGAGGCCAAAGATAGCCGAGTCCAGAGACAGACGAGTCTAAAGACAGTCGAGTCCACAGACAGACGAGTTCAAAGACAGCCGAGTCCGAAGACAGACGAGTCCAAAGACAGACGAGGCCAAAGACAGACGAGGCCAAAGACAGACGAGGCCATGGATAGACGAGGCCAAAGATAGCCGAGTCCAGAGACAGCCGAGTCTAAAGACAGTCGAGTCCCAAGACAGCCGAGGCCAAAGACAGCCGAGTCTAAAGACAGTCGAGTCCAAAGACAGCCGAGGCCAAAGACAGACGAGGCCAAAGACAGACGAGGCCAAAGACAGACGAGGCCAAAGACAGACGAGGCCATGGATAGACGAGGCCAAAGATAGCCGAGTCCAGAGACAGCCGAGTCTAAAGACAGTCGAGTCCCAAGACAGCCGAGGCCAAAGACAGCCGAGTCTAAAGACAGTCGAGTCCAAAGACAGCCGAGGCCAAAGACAGACGAGGCCAAAGACAGACGAGGCCAAAGACAGACGAGGCCATGGATAGACGAGGCCAAAGATAGCCGAGTCCAGAGACAGCCGAGTCTAAAGACAGTCGAGTCCAAAGACAGCCGAGGCCAAAGACAGACGACGCCAAAGACAGACGAGGCCATGGATAGACGAGGCCAAAGATAGCCGAGTCCAGAGACAGCCGAGTCTAAAGACAGTCGAGTCCCAAGACAGCCGAGGCCAAAGACAGCCGAGTCTAAAGACAGTCGAGTCCAAAGACAGCCGAGGCCAAAGACAGACGAGGCCAAAGACAGACGAGGCCATGGATAGACGAGGCCAAAGATAGCCGAGTCCAGAGACAGCCGAGTCTAAAGACAGTCGAGTCCACAGACAGACGAGTCCAAAGACAGCCGAGTCCGAAGACAGACGAGTCCACAGACAGCCAGGTCCAGAGACAGACGAGTTCAAAGACAGCCGGGTCCAGAGACAGACGAGTCCAGGGATAGCCTGAGTCTTAAAGCAATCGCGACGATCTGATGGAGACGAAGTTCACATATTGGTCGAATTTCTGGGCATCCTAGGAGACTTTCTGACCAAAGGCCTTGGAAGCAAGGTTCTGGAGACCACGTTCTTGTACAAAATTGGAAGAATCTCTGACCACCCTCGTAGCTTTCAATTTCTGAATAAACTCAAGGGTTGCTCAAGGTCTTCCACATTTTTGAACGAACTTCTGGGCATCCTAGCGGCCGATTACAGTCTCGTCTCTGATCAAACAGCTTTTGAAGCAAAACTCGCCACAAAATGTAGGTTCACGAATGTCTGTCCACTAGGACATGGTCTGCTCCCTTCGTCACATCTGCCCACAAAGCTACTGGGCCCCAGGAGTGATGCGACCACATTCCTTTAGGTGGTCACCAAGCCCAAATTTAATGCGTCTCAATTCCTAGTTTACTGACAAAACACATCCTCGTACCATGGCGAGGACCCCCAGACCCCCAGTCCTCGTCGCCTGCCACAAGTTTAGTTAATTTGAGGTCAGACTGGCTAGGGCCTACAACACCAGCATCTGTTTGAAGGTCCCCATGGTTCGTGGACTTCCTGCTGCACACATCCGTTTCTTCTATCGCCACCCCGAATGGACAGCATGGCAAAGGGATCACACTCGCATGACTGCCCTGCCTGCATTCGGCCTCGTGCGTTTCCAACGTCCATGTGGAGTCCTTTTCGACCGCATTACGGTAAATACAAATTCATAAATTAATTCCCATGTTCTCTCGCCTCTTGCCTTGACATGGGCTGCAGTTTCAGCAAAGCACCCAGCGTTGGTATTTGTTTTTGATTTTTGGGGCAGTTGACTTCGTAGAATTTGCCTCCAGGTGCACACAGGTAATGTATGCGTGTCCTTTTTCGGTCGGTTTCACTTGTCGAAAGTCGAAAATGGCCGTAGCCTGTGCATGTACAGCCGGCCCCTCGTTAGTCTTCGATCCGTCTGTGGAAAAAACGCAGATGATCATCCAACGTCTGCCTAGCAGACATTCAATCCGATCTGGAGGGAATGCTACCATCTCAGACTTTCTTCTCGAAGATAGCCTGGGATGGTAGGCGGTCAGTGTCGTTAGGAAGGAAGTTGAATTCTTTAAGAATGGTTGAGTTCGGACCACAGTCGGAGTGTTTTTGAGTCTCAAGGCGTCTCCATGAGGGAAGTGGTTCGTCTTCTGATTAAACTCCAACCCTCCGATACAGTAGATCTATCCTGGTCGCGGTGTGCACAAGAGGGGAACAAAAACTAAGCACAGGCGTCCTGAAGCTGCACAGGAATACGGAGAAAATTACGTTTGGTTGATTGGATTAGTCAGTGCTTCTGGATGATTGTTTTTCCGGCGAAATTTCTTGCAGTTCTGTGCATAGTCGAGTTGGCTTACATTCACGGCACGAATTTCATTTGTCATTCAGCAGAAAATTCATCCGATTTATGGGTTCTTTTGGAGAGATCTTGAAGTACAGTCGGTGACGTGCATCTGTTGAGCATTACTTTTGCCGTCAAGAAGACTTCAAATGTTTGATGACACATCCCTGACGACCTGATGGTCCCAAAGGTGCTCTCCTTTTCCTTCCATTTGACAGGGGGAACATCTCGAGAGAGATTCTTTAAGTCAGCACATTGACGAGAATCCATTACGACGCTACATTCTGCATCATCATCGCCCAGATCTCCTGGCCAGCAGCAAAAACAGCGGCAACAGCACCACCAGCAAAGGTTTCAAGGTTCCCTCGGCGAATTCATTTACTTTTTTCCATTCACCCATTCGCCATTCCAAATCCGTGGAGCAGTGGAAACCAGAAAAACAAAAAAAAAAAACAAACAGAAACCAAAGAAAACGACCGAAAAATAAAATGAAAACACACAAAGTTCTGTACTTACCACGATTAGATTCCACATTTTCGCTGCCTCAGCTACAGTTGTGCAGACGGTGCTGCAACCGGCTAAAAGCATTAACTTTTGCGGCCTATTATAAAGTAGATTGTACATGACGCTAGCTCCTAAGCCGGGTTCGCACTGAAAAGAGAAACAAAAATCGTGAGTTACATCATTCGAAGGGAACAAGCAAAATGCATAGAAACACACGAATTTTTTTGACCATGTGTGAAAGGACACCGCCGCGCCGGTGAGCATCAGACGGGCCCCTCCTCTCCCCCAGAATTGTTCATCGTACCAGGAGAGAGAGGAGCGACTGGTGGTGGCAAACCGAAGTGGCGGTTTACAAGTTTTGTTACCACATTCGGTTGGCACTTTGCCAAGAAATACTGTCTTCGTTCTTTTTTTTTTTTCCTCCGTGTGTGAGTGTCCACAAAAAGATAATATAAGAGAGGGGAGAGGGCACACACTTCGACAGGCTTCGCCTTTATGGATTTCAGTTTACGTAGTCAGACACACAGAAGGGGGCAAGCAGAATGCCATACAAAGGAGAAGAGAACAAAAAAAAAAGATGAAACAAGCGCCAAACACTGAACACCGAACACCAGGACAACTTCATAAATTGCGCCGAGAAGGATTTATGGCGGGCACATGTCTCTGTCGGCGTTGCTAGTGCCGTCTCCGATGACTTTGCCTTCGGATTGAGGTCATCTCGGCGGTTGACTGAAAATAACAACGTTTAGCTCTTCACCCTTCGATCGGTGGGGGGTGGTTGAGGGGTGGGGGATGTTTCTCTGTTGTTCGGTTTTGATTCATACTTTGTCTAGACACACTGCGGTGAAGGGTGTGACTGGATGAATGACCTAGTCCTAGGAATGTCCTTCGTGTTGGGCGGCGTAATTAATATACCACTTCGGGGGATGATGGGGATTTATTCGGATTCACTGTCAAAGCCGGTGGCTTTTTTTGTCCCAGCTTTTCCCGCGTGTGACGGGTGAGTCGTTCTGGATTAATAGCTGACCGCAAAGTCACCAAGATGGACGGAAATTAATGGCGTCCAGCTTTGTGCGGTCGCCGAGATTTGTTTGCGCGACTTTTGTGACAGCTCTTGACGGACACACACTCGCACACACAGAGAGAGAGAGCATATGACATGTTGGCTGAAGTTATGGTCTCAACATGTCATGTGACTCTTATCCCAAGTGATCCATGGATGGCTGCCGGGGTGTTCTGGACAGCGAAACAGTCGGGTTTTCTCTTCCTTCAGACTGTGCTTCACGGGGGGAATGGTGTAAAATTGAGGGAGGGGATTGAATTCCGCACAAATTCATGCAAAATCCGCCCCGAACACGAGCACGGTCCTCGTATGATGTACCGCCAAGGCCACGCGGCTGTCAATCATCGAGGGCATTTGTCATTCCCCCTGTCAACGCAGAGACAACAACCCAGACAGTCGTCGTCTTGAATGGCAGACTCCTACGATGCCGAAGTCTTCGCTAAGACAGCCATTCCTGATCCATTAGCGAAGCGGCATCGTTCCTCTCCACTTTCGACTGTTTAATTAAGGCCCATCCGTCGGAGGTTGTCATTTGACTACGAGTCTCCACGGCTTCGTGTTCGAACGCCAAATGGGCCCTTGAACAAAGAAAGCACGGCACATTTGGCAAAGTCCTTGCATGTAGGTCGAACCGTGACAACAATCAAGTTCATTATGACAGCGGCTCTCGAGTCAAATCAATCATTTTGCAAAGCTCCTCCCCAGAAAATGATATAAATCAAATGCAAAGGAAGGGCCTTCGATTTAAATCCGAAGGATAACGATGATATTGACGGCGAATTCGATTTTGGCGAGGCGGCGGCGGCGGCGGCGGTGGCTCTAGGGAAATGACTAACTCGCTCTCATCCACTCTCTCCGCCTGTCGTCCTAGCACGACTTGTTACCAAAGTCATTACGCCAACACACACACACACACACACACACACAGAGAGAGAGACACGTAGTGAGTGGCAGTTCCTAAACAGGACACCTCACGGAATAAATATTCGCTTCAAAGGAGGAGGGTAACGTGAAAATATATCTTCTCGCTCGTCTCTGTTTGGCCATGTCACACAATTTGTTCATTGTGCCAGTAAATCTCAGCCGACACCAAATATCCTTACAAATTACACACCGAACCAGGACGAGAAGAAAAAAAAAAGAAAAAAAAAACCCAACAAAAGACGAAGGACGAGGACGAGGATGGCACACCCACACAGAGACAGAAACTTTACAAGACAATTCCCAATTTTCTGCGCCATAAATAGGAAACTTATCGAATTTCTTGTCCTCGTCCTTGGCTCAGTTGTCCTCTGTGTGTCGTCTCCTCTGTTCCGCGCGCCCTCGCAGTTTCGTTGCCGTGTCACTTTGTGTATCGTTGTCTTAGGCGGCGCATTAGGTAACGGAATCGAATCTGATTTTATTATCACGAAATTTATTGCCAATAGACATGCAAAAAAGGACACGAGCCTGAGACCGAGCCCGAGCGCCAATGGAAAACAAATTAATGCCAGAATAACGAACGAAAAGGACTGCAAATGTGAAAGGAAACGGAAAAGTTTGCCTCACTTGGAGTTTGACCAATTATTCAGCGTGTGGGTCGTGGTGCTCTCATCTGAGAGATGTTCTTGTGAGAAATTACCCGGAAATTGTATTTATCCTCTCTCTATACACACCCCCGCCGGGGGGTTCGAATTGTAATTGTCTCCAAAGAGACTTGTCGTGGATGGACATCGCACGGATGTGGCCGGAGGCTGAAAAAGTGAATTTCGAAAAGAAACCGAACAAAAATTCCGTATAATCACCTAATTGGCCCCAGGGCCTGGCCTGGCCTCTGTTCTTCGCTCGTCCTTTGATTTGTTTCGTTCGAGGATGTCGGGGAAATGAGAAGACTGCTACCGAGGGGCGAGGCATGGATGGAATTCATAAATTTAAAAATACGCACACTTTTTTTGCTGCTCCTTCTCGTTAACAAGCTCGAGACGAAGGAGTCCTGGCGACGATTAAGGATCACCGGGGGAGAAAACCGAGCAGCAGCAGCGTCGCTGGCTCTTTGTTGGTAATTAAGGAAATATTTATTCATTGTTGCCCGTCCCCCGGGTGGGGGAGATGGATGGAAATTTAAATTATCCTGATGTTGGTATCGTATGACAGAAAGCCATCAGGATCACCGCGGGGAATCGCCGCACAGACGCGCGGTTGGCGAGAGCTTGGGTCAACGAATTGTGGCAACGAAGGCGGGTTGCAAGGAGTCCTTGGAGTGGAATGAACTTCGAGTGAAGGGATGTCTTGGGGGAGGTTTTACAAGGCTTGAAACACAAGGTATCGAAGAGGCCCTACAAGCATATCATCTTCGATCCCACTTGATTAGCAATTGGTTTCAAAGAAGCAGCAAGGACGGGCCATGCCGGTCGAATTCACTTTCCGCAACTTCGTCCTTGCCCTCCCATGCGAACTCAACTGACTGCCTTTAGTGCGGCTGCTACAGGTCTGACTGATGTAGGGGCGCGGTGGCGTATGTGGAACATTTCTTAAGCTCCGAGCCGAGAGCTGACTAGACTGCGGGCGCTGTGGAGTATGTGGAACACATCTTATACACCGAGCCGAGTACTGGCTGATCTGCGGGAACTGTGGCATTCGTGGAACATTTCTTAAGCTCCGAGCCGAGAGCTGGTCGACCTGCGCGACATTTGTTAAACTCCGCGCCGAGTGCTGGCTGACCTGCGGCTGCTGTGGCGTATGTGGAGCGCTCGTTAAACTCCGCGCCGAGTGCTGGCTGACCTGCGGACGCTGTGGCGTATGTGGAGCGTTCGTTAAACTCCGCGCCGTGTGCTGGTCGACCTGCGGACGCTGTGGAGTATGTGGAACATTTTTCTAAACTCCGAACCGAGTGCCACGTCCACGTCTTCGTCGCTACAGCAACACCATCGCCCAGCCCCAGAGACTTTTCTATCGCTCCACTAGTTGCTTGCTGCTTCCGACTTAAGACGGGCCTTAGATAGATCCCAGGATACTACTTGATCCACCACTAAGTCCCCCATATTCCCTCCTAATCCATCCGTCACCACCACAGCATCATTCCTTGTTCGCCCGCAAACTTCCCCGCCGGCGGTTGGCAACCGCACCCTGGCCAGACCACCACACTCACACAACCGCAGCTAGCATAAGTTAATGCCCGTCCTAAGCTGGATTTTGTACATCTGGGTAATTAATCTCTCACAACGTCGCGGTTACCCTGTAAATGAATTTATTAATACATTTTTTTTTACGGCACCTGCCCCCGTCGAGATCATGAAAAATGTACTTCTGGACTGCCAGCGCAAGGACGAATGGCGAAAATTAATTTCCCTCCACTGTGGTGGCGAGAGATGAATTTCTAATACGGTCCCACCAGCAGCGTCGGGCATAACCAACCGCCCGCAACGGATGCTGCGTGCTGAGGAGAAACGAATCCCGAACAGGCCGCAGCGCGCGTAGGCAATATTCAAAATTAATTAAACTGCCCCCCGCGCGCTGAGCACACGCATTCGCCGGAAGAGTGCTGTCCCAGGTCCTGGGCCACATGCGAGCCAGAGAGCTTTGTCGGAGCCGCCACTCACGCTGGATAAACAAGTGTAAGAGCGCCGTCATCGAGGGCAGTTATCCGACGCACGCAAATCGCACTCCCACCGGGCGCCAAACACAGGGAGCGCGCACAGGACACCGGCCGCCACCCCATGCCCCGGCCACGGCACACACTTTGGCTATAAAATTTCATTAGGACACTCGACAGCGTGACAAATTCTCTTGGCGCGTCCTGCGAGGCGTTCACATGCAAGGCGTCCCCCTCCTCCCCCTCCTCCTCCCACCCAGCAGCGCACCGCGTGTCGGCGTGTCATCATGAGAAGATTATTTGTTTTTATGTGACGACTGGCATATTTTTATCGCGAAAGATGTTAAAAACTGCTACTGTCGGCGACGGGGGGGACGGGAGGGACGGGGGCCCCGGCTTGATGGAGTAAATCCTTTGTAGCGAGCACGGATAAGTTCGGTTTAATGTTGCAGGTTGTGCCCCATTCTGGTTTGATGGCAGCGACACGGTTGCGAACGTATGAAGTGATTACACGAAGTTATGCCGGCGCACTTGGATAGCACACGCCAGCATGAGGATGGAAAAATATTTGTGCTTTTTTTTGTTTCTCATGTGACGCGGTCTTATCTGTGCTCAGGCAGGCGGAAGAGGGAATGGGTTACGAGTTGAGGGTGTTGTTGGCGAAGGAGTGGATTTTTGTGAGGTGGTGAGGTGCTTAAGAGGTGGCCGGGAGACTGTGACTCACGCAGGTGGCCAGGTAGGGCGTGTCTACTCGTAGACAATTTTGGTTTAGTTTCATGTTCAGTTTCTGTTTAAGATCCACTCTAGGTTTCAGTTCCAGTTCCACACTCAGATACAGGTCCTCTTTCAGTACCAGCTTCGCTTTCCGCTCCAGCTTCGCTCTCAGTTCCAGCTCCTCTTTCAGTTTCGACTTCGCTTTCAGTTCCAGCTCCTCTTTCGGTTCTGGCTTCACTCTCAGTTCCAGCTTCGCTATAAGCTCCGGCCTCGCTTTCAGTTCCAGCTCCTCTTTCAGTTCCAGCTTCGCTTCCAGTTACAGCTTCGCTCCCAGTTCCAGCTTCGCTTTCGGTTCCAGCTTCGTTTTCAGCTCCAGCTTCGTTTTTAGTTCCAGCTCCTGTTTCAGTACCGGCTTCGCTCTCAGTTCCGGCTTGGTTTTCAGCTCCAGCTTCGCTCTCAGTTCCAGCTTCACTTTCAGTTCCAGCTTCGCTTCCAGTTACAGCTTCGCTCCCAGTTCCAGCTTCGCTTTTAGTTCCAGCTCCTCTTTCGGTTCTGGCTTCACTCTCAGTTCCAGCTTCGCTATAAGCTCCGGCCTCGCTTTCAGTTCCAGCTCCTGTTTCAGTTCCAGCTCCTCTTTCAGTTCCAGCTTCACATTCAGTTCCAGCTTCTGATTTGGATCCAGCTCTTATTTCAGTTCCAGCTTCGTTTTCAGCTCCAGCTTCGTTTTTAGTTCCAGCTCCTGTTTCAGTACCGGCTTCGCTTTCAGTTCCGGCTTCGTTTTCAGCTCCAGCTTCGCTTCCAGTTACAGCTTCGCTCTCAGTTCCGGCTTCACTTTCAGTTCCAGCTTCGCTTTCAGATCTAGCTACTGACTCAAACTTCGGCTCCACCTCTTCAGCCAGTTTCCAACGGCTTACATCCCGAAGGCCCCTTCAATCATTTGCCATCAAAAAAAAGAGCCAAGTCAAGTGGCCGACCTCCACTTGCTGCAAGTCAAGAACTCATTCAAAATGCAATCGAATTCTGGTCAACCGAATTGGGGCAGCCAATCGCCTTCAATTACAAGCCCCTCGCCAGTCCCGTGGCAAGGCAACAAAGCCAACATTCATCCGTCCTTCCGTCCACAAGCACTGCCATTGACTTCGAAATGCTGCCGCCCGAGGACAAACCACTCTCTGCCTTGGCGTCCTTAACATTTCCCTCAATTCAAACACCGCGCCGCGTCATTGACCCACTTCCTTCCTTCCATCCAGCGAGCCAGCCATCCATCCATCCATTCGTCCAGCCATCCAACGGAACGGCGTGACCTTCCTCTTCGCCACCTTCTCTGCTTTTAATTTTTCATACCACACACCACCTCCCACGCCGCGATCAATGATTATTACTTTGATTGCCAGTCCGCCGTATAATTTAGTCCTCCAACTAATGTCCGCCATCAGTTATGTCAAGTTATGTCAGCGCTCCTCCGCGCCGCGGCACAGAGTAGCGAGAGCCGGCAAAAAGGCAAAAAGGCCACACCGCGCGCCGCGCCGACCCACTCGGAGGTAATTAGAAACAAATGACCATTACACCCAATTATTAGCACGTTAACTCGACCACGATTACCGTACATCAAAATGATGTACGTCGCTGCTCGGTGGTGGTGGCGAGGCTGCTGGTGGATGTGGAGAGGCGGCGCACTCAATCCAAATCCATTGTCCTTCGCCGCCACCCACTCGAGGGGGGCGCCCCCATCTCTACAACAGATAAACGCATTCAATGCCAATGGCTACACAAACAAATGCCGGCGGGCGCTGGCTGGAGTGAGGCGGACACAAACCACGAAAAATGATTTCTTCCAGCGGGGTGGCTTTTTTATTCATAGAACTCTCCGCAATTAATTTCCATCCCTGCGAGGAAGGCGCACACAGTCTGTGGCGTGGTGGCCGCGCAATTTCAACCCCACTTGACAAGGAATTGCCTACTTGCTCGAAATCGGTGGGGTCTGCTCACTGCTGCCGATGGCGGACGAAAGAGAGCGACAGAGAGAGAGAGAGAGAGAGTGAGCGAACGGCTGCATTCTCGCGCTCGTAGGATACGCTTTTCTATTTGTGAATGCGAAGCACCCATTTAAAAGTCATGAAATGTTTCATGTCAAGCAGTCATCTGTGTCAGGGTTATGGGAGCGGCGCACGGCGGGCGCGAGGGCTGTGCCCGAGCACTGCTGACACACATTTCCATTCGTACACACACTCGGCTCGTGAATCGTGATGTGTGCGCTGCTGTGAGTGGCGTGGGCGTGGGCATGGGGGCTGGTGGCTCTCACAGTAAGTGGAGGAGTCATGAAATGTTCATGTGGTCTCTATGCGGGGATTGGGGGCGAATAAAAAATCGAAGTTTTCGACCGAGAACGGGGCGAGAGCGCAGTAACAAGGGCCATTCAAATGCAGGACACTCGAACGCGGATAGCGTTTGTGTTTACGTTCGCCGTGGCTGGTGACACATCTGTGGTGCAGAAGCTTGAACAGTGGGCACCGCAAGGAGCTCGGCTCCTGCCGAAGATCTACTTCTCTCCCCCACGAAGGACAACAGCTCGGGATTTCAATTCGTCTCGCAAATGTCAGCCGTTTAGACTGATAAACCTCACGAATCACCGTCCCCGTCATTAAGTCTTATGTGTTGGGCACCCAGTCGTCAGCGACTGCGATTAAATCCAAGCATGACCCTCAATCAAATTCGCAATCCGCCTCGTCATCGAGAGAGTGTCCCACTCTCGCTCTCTGCGACACCCAATCCAAGCGAACAAACAATTACATTGGCCCATGCCCGTGGCCGGGAAGAAAATCCAATCATCCTCTGGCCATAAATGCCGTCCCATAAACAACAAGCCATGCCCGGGCGAGGTCCAAGACCAGCAACCAACCACCAGCCGGCCAGATGTAGACTCGGCTTCCGGCGGAACTCCAAGTTCGGAATGAAAATTAAATCACGGCACCCAAGGAAGCGAACTGAATGCGAAAGTGGACAGAGGGTGGGGTCGTGGGCAACAGAGCTCCATGTCATCGGACTCAGAATGGCCGGCATTAGCTCATCCACCTGAAGTCCGCCACCGAAACGAACGACGAACGGCACACACTCACTGCTTTGTGGAATACTAATTCTGGCCGCGAGCAAGTTCACTACACAACAGCGCCACGGGCAGAGCACCGCCGGATCGAAGCCGCCCACACAAAGGGCGGGCGCGCACACCAGCTAAACAACAGCCGGAGGACGAACGCCTCCCAGTCCATCGGCGCGCTAAACAACCCTTCACCCGTAGACATCGTCGCGGAATTTATTCACGCCGCTGCCCTTGTTTCACCTTGGCCCTATATTTCGCTTCCTTTCCCCCACCCCTCCCCACCCCCCTCTCAAGAGCAACGCGAATTTTGTTTGGAAATTTCGTTTCGAGGGCTCTCCTGGCCGTGGTCGAGGTTGGCTGGTGGCTCGTTCCCAGTGTCGGTGCCGTTTCGCACCCCGTACACCGGGGCTGAGTGCGATATTTCGCTTGCTTGCTCCTTTGATTTCGCTACATTTATGCTTGCTAAGCAATTTTCAGCTCCTACCACCCTCCAGCGGCAGGCGGCAGGAGAAGAGTGCTATGACGACGGAACGAACAAAATGGCCTACAAGAGGATTTAAGGCTCCGTCCCGGGTGAGGGCTTACGTGCACACGGTGTGTAGCAACAGTGGTGTGCACAAGGAGGGTGGGGATTTCCACCGATTTTTTTTCTTCTTCTTCTTCTTCGCACCGAACATGTGCACTCGTAAAAATGAAAACAAAATGAGCGCATAAAACAGCGGATGGGCCTGCAAATGCAACAACTTCGGATGGTCCTTGTTCCAGCGGCCGGGTGGAGGGGGCAGTGTCACCGGCTTAGCGCGAGCAAGCTCAGTGCATTCGAGCGAGTTTGCGTGGGAGCCTAAGAGTCGGCAATGAAAAGTAAAATTGAGGTGCGATGACAACAGGATTGCGAGTGGAAGTGAAGGATTAACGAGCGGCAGGTGGCGGGCTTTGGTGGGCCGGGGGGCCAACACCCCGGCCATCAGTTCCAGGCGGGCAGCCACTTGGAAAGGGATGCCTAACAAACCCCCCTTTTTGAAATTCCTTGGCAATCTTCACCATCTTCACCTTCATCATCATCATCATCGTCGTCGTCGTCGTCGTCGTCGTCTTCAGTTACACAACACAATTGGCAATCACACTTCCGGCAGACAGGATACAAATCACAGTCCAAGCACCCTTCCGTTTCCAATTAAAGCAGTTTCCAGATGTGAACGAGACAAAAACTGATCCAACTCCACATGTGGTCCTCATTCGTATTCATCGGTTCAATGAGGTCACGTAATCCCACCGACAGCCAGTGTGTGTGTGTGTGCGTAAATCCTTATGAATTGAAATCAAGCCCTGGATACATTCCATCGATTGACGGGCGGGCGAGAGAGAAACATTCCCCCGGTGGTGTCTTATATGCCCAGCATCCTGTGGGAACCGGCCAGAGATCTGAATGCGAAGTGTGAGCAATCCCATGTCACAGGATATGACATGTGTCTAATCAGAGAGAGCTGAAGCCAGTGTTCATTCGATCCGGTCTCCGTTTATGAATGAAATGTCGGCCAACATGGGCATGCCACCGCACGTGCACTCGGTGCAGGCTCGGTGGTCCACACGGAAGTGAGCAATTGTCCATGCAACCGACCACAGCATCTCGTCACTGCTTAAGGTCTAACGTTTCAATTGCAAATTGCTGTACCACTTCAGTTGGCCTAATCGACGCCTGGTAATCCGTAATCAAGTGCATCAGATGCAGGGTATCCTTTGACTTCGACCTGGAATTGATTGATTGCTGTGCGTGTGGCAGAGCCACTTTATCGACCGCAAGTTATGTCCAAATTGACAGACCGCCGCCGCCGACAAAGTTGTGTGGGTGTCAATTGACATCATTAACGTGACAACCACAGGCGCGCGCACACACGCCGACCGCACGGCTTTGTTTTTCGACGTTTTTACTTTCTCGACGACGGTGATGATGGCCAGAGTGTGCACATAAATTGGTGGCAGGATACTTGTCCATTTGCGGATAGTTTATGGCCATTGTTGGTTTTTGGTGTTTTATTAGTTATAAATGTTGACTACCCCCACCCCCTTGGGAGGAGGCAATTTCCTTTTGGAGGCTGCACACGCTCACAATCGGCTGTGCGTTGCGGTCAGTCGACGCTCGGTCGTTTGTCTGAAATTGCGGCAATTTAATGAGAGAATTCTTATCGGTGTCACAGCCAGAAGGAGCACTTGTGATGCTCCCTCAATTGTCAGGGTTGAGCAGTTGGGTGAGGTCCTTCGTGGGGAGATCTTCTCGGTCGAGGAGGTCGACTCATGAAATGGACGATTAAACAGGCGGCATTTGATGGCCTATTTCGAGAAGGAGGTGTGTGGGAAAGTGATGATAGGCAAGGAAGTCGGGTGAAACAATAGCCTGTCCCAGGGTTACAAGGGCGTCGACAATGAGAGAGTCATAAACCGATCCAACAATGAGGTGCTTTGTCGAACCCCTTCACCGAGCATCGAGAAGGTAATCCCTAGTCTACACCTCCCCCCATTGGACTCACGGTGGAATGTGGCTCAAACGGGCACTCGTTCCTTCATCCTCAATCATCTTAACGGCGGGCCTATAAACACAGAAGTCCACTCGCCTTGAAAGGACAGCGGAAAGTCGCTAAATCTGAAGTATTTTTGCCCACCATTCCACGCTGTTTGGTTCGCCGCCCCCACTAGCTTCGGACTCAGTCAAGTGGAATATCCTTTAAAACTGCCATAAAACTTTAATCTGATTTACGGGATGAAACTTTGATTGTGGAGCAAATCCTTGGAACTACTTCCTGAACACAATTTATCTTCATACCCCGTCCCACGCACGTACACACTCGCATTTTGAGTTCCCAATCCACTCGGTTCCAGGTAAGTGCTTGACGCAATGGCTACCCACTCTCCGCGGGCCAATTCGAGGCGAAAAAAGAATGAAAAAAGGGACGAAAAAGGATATAAAACAAGAAAAGTACACAAGTATCTGAAAAGTGTTAAAAATAAAAGGACGAACATAAATCCCATAATTGCACGTCATATCGGTAAGGGATGTAATTCAGTATCCCTGCAGTCGTCGTCGTCCTCCGCTTTGCGACGCTAGCGGTAGGTATACACGTTCTTTCTCTACGACAACTTATCCTCGAGAGAGATGAAAATGTAATCTAATCCTAAGACGTGAAGCTACCACCCGACATCGTCGTCTCACCTTCCTGGCTTCTGTGCCGTTCGTTGAATCGTCTGCGTTGTCCTTCCGGTGACTCTCGGTCTCTCGCTCACTCTCACATTGGAGGACAGGACGTGATGGAAGCCAAGGATGACTGAAATGATTTTGTTTCGCTTTTGAATTGAATTTAAAGCCATCGTAGCACAACGCAACGTCAGCGTCTGTCTGTCAGCTGACAGAACCGCCATTAACCGATGTGACACAATCTGTCACATCACATTCCATCGCTGTCGCTGTCTCTGTCTGAGTGGGGAGAGGGGGCAAATTACAATAATCTCTCCCATTCACCGCGATGCGGTGGATGTGAACGGAGAAAGGATTGCAAATTGCAGGCGGCTGCTGCCGTCGCCACACAATGCCCGGGACACAACAGCCATTCAGTCGCTGATGGAAATTTTATTTAACATCCTCTCCGTCGCACCGCACCACCGACGTCTGCTCTCGGTTTCTCATTCGCCGGGCAGGACATTGCAGCGCAACGATGTTATTTCCCTTCCGTTTGCAATTCATTTCTGGTTTTTTTTTTTTTTTTGTTCGATTCTCTCGCCGAGATTAATGCAAAGTAGATGAACAGCCGCTGAACAACATCCAATCCAGCGCGGCAGCGAGACACGGGCGCGAGATCTTTTGTGCGCGGGCTGCCAGGAGAGTGGCCTGGAGCTGCCTGGCCGTTTTGCGAAACGGAATAGTTGCGGCGATGGGGTCAGCTGTGGCATTCTTTGTGTGAACAAAAGGATAATTGAAGGCAACAAGCGGCCATATTTCTTCTTCTTAAGAGGCAAATTCATGCTTTCTCCTATAATTCTGAGCAGTCGGGAGGCGGTGGTGCTTAGCGAGAGTGAGCAGACTCTCCTTCGGTTCTCGTCAAAATAATCCATCAGCCCTTGAGTCCCTTGCAATACCCAGCCAACCCCCACAGTCGGCATCAATTCTCGCATCCTGCCGCCAGACCACATGTGAGCCATTCCCGCTGATTCATGGGCCGAAGGACTCTGTGCAAAATTCATCTTGTTCAGCCTATCTGGCGATAAATTATCCCCCCGAGAGTCGTAGGCACATGCACCACGGCCTGATCTTGTTTAGGCAAAATACGCTGCTGTCACCACTTGCTGGCGCACACGCACACACACACAGTCGCTCACAGTTCCCGACGGGCCACTGAGAACGAGAAGGAACACAGGTTCGCGAAAGGATGCCCGCCGCGCTTTGATTGTCCTCTCCCGCCCGCATTCGAGCACTTTTACTTACATCCTGTGTGTGCGCGCGTAGTAAGTCCTTCGAAATGAGAAAATTCTTCCAATTTATTTGCGAATCGTGGGCAACTGCGTCCTTGGAGGCTGAACGATACACACTCCTTTGCTCTCTCGTGTTCTTCCCCAGCTCCGGTGGCTTGTTTATTTATTCTTTCTTCTGTCGCTCCCTCTCTCGCTCTCTCTTCGTTCCCGGTGCCTCGGCAGTCCTCGAGTCGAGTTATTTGCCAAGAACAACATTCAAATGTCGAAGTAGAAAGAATGCGGGTCGGTGGGTGGGTGTTTCCGCGCCCTCTTTTGAATGTAATTCGCAGTGAACAACGCGCAAATGTCCTGTTTATTCTCTTGTTGTTCCCTTTCGCTTTGGCGCACGCTACGGAGGAAGAACTCTGCGGGGGGTGCGAGAGGAGACAGGAAGATTCAGAAATTAGGACACAATATCCTGGGGCATTAAAAACGAACACGTTCCTCGCTGCGAGCGAGCGCAAGCGGAACACAAAGATTAATCAAACATAAATTGGAATAAATACATACAAATCAAAAAATGTGTCCCGCCGCTTGAGAGGGATATGTGCGTGCGTGCGTGCGTGCGTGCGTGAGTGTGTGTGGGCAGCAGACACTTCAAAGGGGGGAAACGAAAAGCCCTGAATTTGATGTGTGCGTGAGGAAGCTGGTCGCGGTGGGTCCCTTTGAATTCGCTTTTGTTTAGGATGATTCGATTACGGTCAATGGATTGTATCGGAAGTCCTTTGAAATACTTGCGTTTCCTTTTTGTTCAGTTTTGATTGGCCTAGGGGGGATGGAGGTGGATGGATGCCTTTTGAATTTTTTTGTGAAAAGCGGCATGCTGAGCAGTCGGAATCGATTTATTGAATCTTCCCGGAAATCAAAGTGAGCTGGTTCAAGGAACAACGCCACCTCGAGGGGTGAACTGCTTCGATTTGAGTTGCGATTGGGTGGGGGGTAGGGAAGTGTCTAAGATTGAGGAGAGAGGTCCACTCATGGGCATCAGAAAGTACTGAGTCTTCGCATTCCAGTTCAGTGATTTAGTGTTGAAATTGGCGGAAGACTAGACGCTACAGTCCGAGGTGCACCTGGTTCTGGGCCAGTTCAGCGATTGGAGACCTTGTCGCTCCAAACTACAGTCCGAGGTGCACCTAGTTCTGGGCCAGTTCAGCGATTGGAGACCTTGTCGCGGAAGACTAGCTCCAAGCTACAGTCCGAGGTGCACCTGGTTCTGGGCCAGTTCAGCGATTGGAGACCTTGTCGCGGAAGACTAGCTCCAAGCTACAGTCCGAGGTGCACCTAGTTCTGGGCCAGTTCAGCGATTGGAGACCTTGTCGCGGAAGACTAGCTCCACGCTACAGTCCGAGGTGCACCTGGTTCTGGGCCAGTTCAGCGATTGGAGACCCTGTCGCGGAAGACTAGCTCCACGCTACAGTCCGAGGTGCACCTGGTTCTGGGCCAGTTCAGCGATTGTACAGTCCGAGGTGCACCTGGTTCTGGGCCAGTTCAGCGATTGGAGACCCTGTCGCGGAAGAATAGCTCCACGCTACAGTCGGAGGTGCACCTGGTTCTGGGCCACTTCAGCGATTGGAGACCTTGTCGCGGAAGACTAGCTTCAAGCTACAGTCCGAGGTGCACCTGATTCTGGGCCAGTTCAGCGACTGGAGACCTTGTCGCGGAAGACTAGCTCCACGCTACAGTCCGAGGTGCACCTGATTCTGGGCCATTTCAGCGATTGGAGGCCCTTGCGCGGAAGAATAGCTCCTGGCGTGCACCTGGGCCTCAACAACCAACAGCCCGTCTAGCTGCTTCCAGTTCCGCACACCAAGTGGCTGATGTCCTTCTCGGCGTGCGTGCGCCACCTTAGACGAGGGCGCCCCCTCTTGCCATTCGGAGTCGACGACGCTTGCTGGGCACCATTCAGTCTCGTGAAAATCTTCCAAACAAGCTTCCAACCGAGCTCCTGCCGATCTGCCAACACTCTCGACATAAGCCCAGCTGTCACTTGAGTCCTCCACAAACGTCACTTCCCAAATCCCCCTCTAAGCCGTCAAACAAATTTGTACCCAGCGCCCACGGCCTCCTGCCTCTCTTGAAGAAGCGCCAAGCGACCTACATCATCTGTCTCCTCCAGCCGTCCTCTTTAACATTTAAATCCATTTGTTGCCTAATTTCCAAGTCAACTCCTTTCATCGGTCTTCACCCGTCACCAAGCAAGCCTTAATGAATTCCCACTCGACGTATGCATAAAATATGATCTCTCTCTCTGCCACCCGCTCCCCCACCCTCTCCCGCTTGCCTGTGTCCCACAGCTTATCATTCCTCACCAGTCGACAGAATTCCCGAGAAATTAAGCCAATTAATTCCGAAACGTCCGTGCCGCCCCAATCCGCTCCAGGACACTGTGAAGAAGCTACAAGACACACACGCACACCCGTAGCCACCTACGGTGCTCGGTAGGTTCGTCCTCCGCGCCAGCGGCAAGCAGCAATTATGCGCATTCGAAATTTTCTGCGAATCCTTAAATGTTATGTTTTACTCGGCGACTAAGTAAGAGGCGCGATGCGGTGACGGCACCGGGGCCGGGGCGACGGCGTTCCCTTGTTTTTTTTTTTTGAATTCGTCAAGGACACTTGGTGGTAATAATTAACGTTGCCTGGTGTATGGCAATGATGTGTTTGTTTCGCATTCACCGGGAAAAGGACGAATCAGGAGCGTGTGCATGTGTGTCTGTTGGCGCGTTTGGTGAGTCCCCTAATGGAATTGAGTCCTTGCATACCTCAATTGTGTGTGGCTGCTGAAATGAAACAAAAGGACACACGGGCGCTATATGGACGGATGTTGAAGGACATCCGTTTGAAATGTGCGGTTACATGTGAATCACGATACAACACAGGAGGACATTTATTGTATTCCAAGGACACGCGGTGCTGGTGGCGTGGTGTGGTTTTCCATTAAAATAACAACGCAGCAAAGTGACGACTTCGTCAATTGAAATGGCGAGTATATTCAAATGTGCAGAGTTCTTCTCTCTCTTAAAGCACTGCCGCTAGATGACACGAAACAAAGCCACGTGCAACCGACGGCGACGACGACAATTCTGTGGGAGATGTGAGGGATTAGAGAGACACAAGAAGAGGTGCACGTGAAATGCCAAACCTGGCTGCGGGGACTAACGCGGTTAATCACGGGGAATGAGTTGAGCTGGAACAGAGTGGCAGGTGGACTGTGCTGGCGGCGAGTGGTCGTGATGGAAAGGAAATCGCCGTTTAAGCAGGAAGTGACGGGGAATTCGTAAATGGAGGCAACTAGTCAGAGGCCTAGCTTGTTGGAGAGATTTTCAGGTCCAGCCATGACTGAAGCGCCGCCCAGTGGAATGGCTGGCAATTCGAAAAGGGTGTAGGTGATTCGGTGTGAATTCCGAATTTTCGGAGTCGAAATTTTTCAAAGATTCGGGTAACATATAAATCACTGACATAAACTTGGGACGACTTCCTGCAGTGAACTAGATTTATAGGGATTCCGAATTTTCGGAGTTGAGATTTTTCAAAGATTCGGATAAGAGATGAATCACTGACACAAACTTGGGACAACGTCCTGGAGTGAACTACATGGGTAGGTATGCCGAATTTTCGGAGTCAAGATTTTTCAAAGATTCGGTTAACTTATGAATCACTGTCACTAGATTGAGACAACTTCGTACAGTGTACTATTTTTATAGGTATTTCGAGTTTTCGGAGTCGTGATTTTTCAGTGATTGGGTAGAATTTTTTAATAGCACCTGCATAGGACATATTCGTAGTCGCGATATTTTAAAGAATCTGATAACAGGTCAATCTTTGACGCTAGATTGATGCAATTTAATGCAGTAAACTACATTTTTAGGTATTCCGAATTTTCGGAGTAGCGATATTTTAGAGATTCGGATAAGAGATGAATCACTAACGCAGGACTACGACAATTTCCTCCAGTGAACTACGTTTATAGGCATTTCGGATTTTCGGAGTCACGATTGGTGATTGTGATTGGGTAGAATTTTTGAATAGCACCTGCTGAGGACTGCTTCCTGAGACAAATTTGATGGGATTCCAGTTTTTTACGTCAGCTTTTGAATTTCCGAATTTACGGAGTTGCTATTGTCGAGCGATTTTGAGGTGTTTTTTTTTTGAAGAATTCGCGAGGGGACACCCAGTCGATGTCGCATAGTCCATGACTGACCATCCGACAGATGAGTCGAATTCACGCCAATTGGCTTCATTATGAGGGCTTGTCCACCATCCCTCGGAGAAGTTGCAAAATCGTCTCACCCCCCAAACAACATCTGCCACGAAACAAGTCCACCGCACCACTGACAGACCCCACAGTCTGTGCCGTGAACCACGTAGCACTTGATCACAAGTACTAATTCCTTTCATTCGTCTCATTTTTTTGTTCGCCTCACAACCACCGCCACCAGTGGCAGTCGCCGCCCATGCACACCAGCCGTCGTCGTCGTCATCGTCGAGCACACTCCCAGCTCTGGCGCACTCGTGCATCCGCTCAGTTTATTGCATGCCAACCAACAATATCCGCCTCATTAAGCATGTCCTTCATTGGAACCATTAAATGAACAAGCCTTCATCAAAATGTAAATGTGGAGCCGTATTATATTTTTTTTTATATATCTCAGCGCCAACTATCTCCCTCGTCCGTTCCTCGCCGAGGTCGGGCATTGTGTGCGGAACGTTTACGCGGCCACAACTGAATCCACAGCGAAGACACACTCCACCATCCACTCAATTTGACAGTAAAACGCTTTCAATATTTCACAAGGACACACATTCGCTGGCACACTGCATTGGGGGGCATGTATGTATGCGAATCGGGCGGGCAACCGTGTGTGCAGGACAAAGTAATAACCACCCACGCGGGCACATGTGCGGGCCGAGAGACAGCCCTAGCAGCCGGAGTCGCAGCGATGACTATGAAGTCATCTGCAATTCAGGACAGCCACAGTACACAATGCTAATTTCAGTTTAATCCTTTTTTTTTCTCGGTTGGCTACGGCCGCGCCGCCAAGGCTGGCCTGCTAGTGAGCGAGTGTGCGTGTCCCACGGGGCGGCCTGAGAGCCGGCCAAGGTGGTTACAGAAGAGTTGCGGTTGGAAAAAAAAAACACGGGCGATTACATAACGAAGCGGCCACGCACACGCCCAATCGGAGCCTTTTAGTCGACGCCTTGTTAACATTTCAAAGGACATCCATCTAACGCTGACGAGGCGAAGGCAAAACAAGTGCGCGACACAATCGCGATTGCTTTTGCATAACAAATCCTGTCGAGCTGTGCCACTCTTCGCGGGTATCCTTGAAGCTTTTATGCCGTGTACTATCCATTCGCTCGTCCTTGTGTAAACAAGCCCGCGCATCGACTGCCCACAGTCGAGAGCTGAGCACGCGAACGTACACCGTCAATTAACGGTCTTAATTATTGCACGCGCTAGCCCGCAAAAAAAATGGATCTCCGCGAGGGATGACGTGTGCTTCACCTGCACTGAGCCGGGAGACCGAGACGTGACCGCCTTTGGATGAGTGAATGGAGCCGGAGAGCCGGACGAGAATTGGATTTGAAATTGAAAGGCCTTCCATCCTTCCATCCGCCGAGCGGAAAATTTGATTGCACTTTTAGGGGATTTTTTTTCGTTCCGACGTCGGCTTGGATTGGAAGCAGGCTGATGGATGGCTTCGACTGCGGTGACCATGAAATCCGCTTCGCATGGTTGTGCGTGGAAGGCCGCTGAGAGGAGTTAGTGGAGTGCTACGCAGATGAATGACGTCCCATCAGAGCAACAGAGTCCTGATGGAATTGCGAGTGGAAAAGTGAATGGAAATGGCAAAGGTCACGGCAAATGGGAAGGCGGACTCGGACTTTGACGTTGTGACCTTGAGATGGGAAGGATTGAAGTGATATCAAAGGATTCTGAGCCGCAACTAGTTCCTGACATAGAGTAAGCGTCAGACGTAGGGCCAGGCACCGAGCTGGATTCAGAGCTAAAGCCGAGGCTTGGACCAACGCCAGAGCAACCGTCAGACGTACAGCCAGGCACCGAGCTGGATTCAGAGCTAAAGCCGAGGCTGGGACCAACGCCAGAGCAACCGTCAGACGTAGAGCCAGGCACCGAGCTGGATTCAGAGCTAAAGCCGGGGTTGGGACCAACGCCAGAGCAACCGTCAGAAGTACAGCCAGGCACAGAGATGGATTCAGAGCTAAAGCCGAGGCTGGGACCAACGCCAGAGCAACCGTCAGACGTAGAGCCAGGCACCGAGCTGGATTCAGAGCTAAAGCCGAGGCTGGGACCAACGCCAGAGCAACCGTCAGACGTAGAGCTAAGCACCGAGCTGGATTCAGAGCTAAAGCCGAGGCTGGGACCAACGCCAGAGCAACCGTCAGACGTAGAGCCAGGCACGGAGCTGGATTCAGATCTAAAGCCTAGGCTGGGACCAACGCCAGAGCAACCGTCAGACGTAGAGCCAGGCACCGAGCTGGATTCAGAGCTAAAGCCGAGGCTGGGACCAACGCCAGAGCAACCGTCAGAAGTACAGCCAGGCACTGAGCTGGATTCAGAGCTAAAGCCGAGGCTGGGACCGACGCCAGAGCAGCCGTCAGACGTAGAGCCAGGCACCGAGCTGGATTCAGAGCTAAAGCCGAGGCTGGGACCAACGCTAGAGCAACCGTCAGACGTAGAGCCAGGCACAGAGATGGATTCAGAGCTAAAGCCGAGGCTGGGACCAACGCCAGAGCAACCGTCAGACGTAGAGCCAGGCACCGAGCTGGATTCAGAGCTAAAGCCGGGGTTGGGACCAACACTAGAGCAACCGTCAGACGTAGAGCCAGGCACCGAGCTGGATTCAGAGCTAAAGCCGGGGTTGGGACCAACGCCAGAGGCACTGAGCTGGATTCAGAGCTAAAGCCTAGGCTGGGACCAACGCCAGACCCACCGTCAGACGTAGAGCCAGGCATCGAGCTGGATTCAGAGCTAAAGCCGGGGTTGGGACCAACGCCAGAGGCACTGAGCTGGATTCAGAGCTAAAGCCTAGGCTGGGACCAACGCCAGCGCAACCATAAGACACGGCACCAGGTGCCGAGCCGTCAAGTCAGGCACTTGGAGCCGGTGTTGGAGCTGGAATCACAGTCGTCCCCACGCCCAAGACAGAGACCGATGATCAGTCATCTCGAACTGCGACCAAGCCAAGAGCAGTCGTTTAACTAGCACCACAAAGACTTTAATCCACTCTCCGACTCTGCTCTACACTCCACTCGCTGCTTATAGAAAATTTAAGGATGAGCCACCCCCTCCTCCCCGAGCATCATCACCGCCCGCCCTGCCTTTCGCCCCATTAGACTCCATTCCGAGAGCGGGCCATTGGCGGGTTGTTTTGCCACACGCAAAAACAACGGTCTAATGGAAAAACAAATCCTTTTGTTGGACTTAATGCAATGTCTGTTCATTCTTCTCCTGCCTCCCCCCCCCCCCCCCCTCTACCACAGGCCATCAGTGTCAGTGCAGAGGACAGGAACGAAAAAAACGGAGGTTGGTTGCCAGCGCAAGTGGACAGACCGCAGAGGACAACTGTGTCAGTTTACTCCTTCGTCGTCCTCTCGCCTATCCTCCCGCATCCCTGTCATTACCTTAGCGCTGAAAAATTCTCCACAAATCCAGTTAGTTTGCCCCATGAACTGGATTCAAATGAACCCACCAGACACACGGAGCGAGATCTTAAAACTGTCAGCACGAGTTGCTTGCTGGAACCACCCCACTCCCCTGCGCCCCCCCAAAATGGACACCTCGTGAAAATTGAAAATTACACAAGGCGGCAAAAAAAAAGAAGACAACATCTCTCCTTTGTGGTATCCTTTCTCTGCTGGCGTGATGGCTTGTGTTGCTCTGTTGTCGTCCTGCGACATCTCTTGCGGTGTGTTTAGGGGCGGCGCGCTTTCATTATCCTGAAAGCAGTTGGTGGCGGTGGCCCGCACTCACAATGAAAGGAGAGTGAAACTCTGCGAACGACGACGACGACGACGAGGTGTTCAAGGATAATTTAGTTAATGTCCCCCGAGCATTGTGTTGCATTCTGTCTGGCGGTTAGGATTTCAAAGTTAATTTCATTCAATTTTCTTCACTCTCTGTGGCGGTCTTTTCATGGGGATGCTTCTTCTTTTTTTTCAAGCTTTAGTGCAAGTTTTGAGGCGATGGTCGTTCGGTGTCCTGTGAGCCTACGAAATGTGATAAAGCAGCTTGCGATCATCTGACGGATCATCAATTTGCGGCACACTCGACGAAAGCAGTTTAAACTTTCAACTTTCAGTCAAAGGTACGTGGTTACGGCTTCGTTATGTGCTCTGCAACTGAAGCAGGTTGCACGGCGTGGGGTCCTCAATGCGTAGAGGGTGAGTGCTTTGATTGCAGAAACAGAAGAAGAACCTTTCTCTGCTGACGCGATGCGCAAAAACAGGTTTGACGATTGCTGACGATTGCGACCTTCTTCCACGTCTTCTTCTAAATTTGTGAGACGTTTTCAAAATGTCTACAATTTCCCTTCTCACCTAAGTGAAGACATCCGGAATATCTCAAAAGAAAGTAGTCCCAATTCAATTCTCAATTGTAACCTCAAAGTGAATCACTTTGTCACTGAATGCATCCCCAGTTCTCCCGATACACCCTCTGCAGGCCAGGGTCTTAACGCATTCACAATGTCCCTCATTTTAGACTCCATTGAAGTGAAGGTCCTTGTAGATGCTGAGCAAGGCTTGGCAATGATTTGGAATTCAAATTGTAACCTCCAAAAGAATGGCTAGATTCTGATTCACTAAAAGGCGGCTTTCCCTTGCACGATTCTCCAAGCCAAGCAGCAAATTTCTGTGATGGCGCATGAATAACATTTTTTCCTCTTTGAGATGGTGTATAGATGTCGACGATTCCTTAGGGAAAAGTGTAATTTTTCTCAAACATAAAATGTAACCTCAAACTGAAACGCCATTTTTTAGATGACTTTCAAATGGCTGACTCGTTTCTTTTTCCAGTTAAAGCCACAAAAGTCCCTCTTCTCATGAATCTCAAGCCTCGCATCGTTAGCTAATGGTCGACTCTCTGTGTAGGGCACACCTTTCAGCGAAAAAAACTGACGCCAATTGACTCCTGAGAGGAAGATTGAAGTCTGTTCTCAGCAACCGATCATCCCTCGCCTCCTTGACCGCATCAGCAGCAACTTTGCAACCACAAACGAGAACCGAATTCAACTCTCTGGCCACGTCCAACCACTTGATGATAATTCAACACATACTCCCCACAATCACCGCCTTAATTGCAGCTATCCGTGGCCAACATCGGCAGAAACTTCATCGTCTGCTCGGCTTCATGTCCCAGAGGGCCTCTCTCTCCGGCGGGCCCCCAAATCCATTCCGCGACTTATTAAATCAACTTTCTGCCGTATCTCCAGAAGTTCGAGAATTTTAATTCAGCCATCAGTAGTTGAATCACGTCCCACACCCCCTCCCCCCACCCATCGCAATGACGCCGCGCCACCGACAGTATTCACTGCGCTGCAAGGCTAACCCTTAATTCATTGCTGCGCTCATTCATTTCCAGCAAGTTGTTCGGTCGAACGGGGAACATCTGGTGGCGACGAACGGCGGTCGGATCCTCTCGCACACCCACACAGCCGAATCTACTGTTGTTTATCCCGTTTAACGACGTAATATTTGATTTCATTTATCCTGCCGAGCTGCGGGTGGTGATGGTATGAAAATAGAAAAAGGAAAAGGAAAAGCAAAGAAAACCTCTATGCCGACGGTGGGTGGATGAGTATGTATCTCGTATCCTTGAGACGCTGATATGGGAAGGAAACGAGAAAGGAGTTATGTACGCCCCGGATATAGATGTTTACTCATTGTATCCGGGCGTGTGTCTGGGTGTGTGTGTGTGTGTGCACACAGATTGGAGTTGTTTATCCTTTTGTTTTGTTTCACTTCGCAACCCTCTTTTATGATGGATCTGCGTGTGTGCGAGTGTGTCCAGCTGAGTGATGGAAGACCGAAAGGAGGTTAACGTCAAAACGAAGATCCCTGCGAACTGATTTAATTATAGAAACGTCATTTGTTTTTCTGTTTCACTTCAGATTAGAGGGCGGTTGAGATTAGCATCCCTCGGGCGTGGGACGGGCCGTGCCGTGCTGTGCCCCATTCAAATCTATCTCGTATTTGAGCTATAAAGTGTGTGCACACATTCAGATGGGCATCTTTGCGTGCATAAAACATATCAAGCCGAACACCGTTTGACCTTTTGTTTTGACATCAAAGGCGCCGCAGCAGCGTTAAGTAGGTTCTTTTGCATGAAATTGTGTGAATGCCGAGTGAAGGTCAGTGATGTTGGGACTCGTGTCTGGCGAATGGCCATGATTGCTGCGGACTCAGGGACGTTCAATGGAGCGGATGGGAATGGTAGGAGGGCCTGCAGCTCGTGCCTACAAAGATTCTGAGAGGAGAGTAGTCTGAAGTCCACATACGCTCGAGTAGCTCTTATTTCGTAGGGCACTCGAGGCGAGGAAACAAGTCTAGATGTGGTTAAGTGGTCCAGTTCAAGCTTTGGATTAAAATAATCCCCATACGCCCGAGATCTGTGAAGACGAGGAAGAAGGCCCCCACGGAAATAGTCCACCTACGCCCGAGGTCTCTGAAGACGAGCAAGAAGGTCCGCCATGAAAATAGTCCACCTACGCCCGTGGTCTCTGAAGTCGACGAAGAATGTCAAATAGTCCACCTACGCCCGTGGTCTCTGAAGACGAGGAAGAATGTCAAATAGGCCACACACGCCCGAGGTCTCTGAAGACGAGGACGAATGTCAAATAGTCCACATACGCCCGAGGTCTCTGAAGACGAGGAAGAAGGTCCGCCACGGAAATAGTCCACCTACGCCTGTGGTCTCTGAAGACGAGGAAGAATGTCAAGTAGGCCACACACGCCCGAGGTCTCTGAAGACGAGGACGAATGTCAAATAGTCCACATACGCCCGAGGTCTCTGAAGACGAGCAAGAAGGTCCGCCACGAAAATAGTCCACCTACGCCCGTGGTCTCTGAAGACGAGGAAGAATGTCAAATAGTCCACCTACGCCCGTGGTCTCTGAAGACGAGGAAGAATGTCAAATAGTCCACATACGCCCGAGGTCTCTGAAGACGAGGAAGAATGTCAAATAGTCCACATACGCCCGAGGTCTCTGAAGACGAGGAAGAATGTCAAATAGTCCACATACGCCCGAGGTCTCTGAAGACGAGCAAGAAGGTCCGCCACGAAAATAGTCCACCTACGCCCGTGGTCTCTGAAGACGAGGAAGAATGTCAAATAGTCCACATACGTCCGAGATCTCCGAAGAAAGCAAGAGATCGTCGAGCATCAATTTGAAATATTCCACATACGCCCGGCGGCACTCGAGGCGAGAAAAACACCCAAGTGCACCAAAAGCCGATCTTAAGCTTCAGAGATGTTCCACATACGCCTAAGTGTAGCCCGTGTACCAGGCCGTTGTTGCTTAAATGTGACCTTCTCCGCCGTTTAGAGCGCCACAATGTCATTCACTCCCGACTTCTGCAAGCAGTCACCACTTCCCCTAATTAAGCGCCTCCTTAATGAAGCATCCACCTCATCACGCACCACACTGATGCCTTCCTGCGCCCTCCAGGATGTCTTTTGGAAGCTAAACCCGAGCTGATTTCAAAGATTGTAGCCACAGAATGTTCCATCAAGCAGCGGATGCATTGAAAGCCACTAACTACGTGCGTCAGTGTTTTCATTTCACTCACTTCCCAGATAAGACCTCTTTCCGGATTTGCAAAAAAAAAAAACAACCACATCCCATTCTCAAATCCTCCGGAAGCTGTTGTTTTTTCCCAACATTTCAACATTCCCCCGCTTATCTTGTCAACTCTCCGACACAACTGCCAGCTGTCTGGACGGGGGGGGGGGGGGGGAGGGGGGGGGGGAAACAAAAAGGAAAAACAAGAGACAACCAACGACACCATCAGACGATACGAAGCCCCATTGTGGTTGTGCGTCACTCCTTAGCGTGGCATAATTAGGAGCGCTTGCGATTATCATTCACCGGGTGAGCGCACTCCAACAACATCGCACAGGCCTAATTGAAGTGAACTACTGCGAGAGTAGATTCACTCGTGATTTCACATTCGCTTTCGAAGTTAATGAAGCGTAATGCCGCTCATCATTACATCTCTTAACGGAGGGGCTCGCTGCTGTTGTAGTCTCTTTAGATTCTTTTTTTTTTCCCTTTTTTTGTAACAAACTGTGCATTATCCTGCGCGTTGTTCATTGTGTAATGATTGTGTTCGACTGCAGATACACACTCCTGCTCATCATCGGCGGCGGTTGATAGGAGTGGATGATGTGAGGGCGGGAGATTTATCTGCGAGGCAATTCTGTTTTAATGAAGAACCAGCTAATGATAGCGTCGAGTGGACGACGGGGGAAGCTGTTGAGTTTATGGTTTGGCGGATGATTGAAAGGGAATCGGAATGAGATCCTGTCCATTCTCGGTTCAATGATAGGTCCAATTTGCGTTGATTTCGAAGAGCAAACGATACGAGACGGTGGGTGTGTCCGGGTTTTACAGGGTGGGCCATCTAGTGGTTCTTTTTTCAAGTCATAGGTTATTTTGACTCTGACAGCTGTTTCCCGCTCGAAATCTTGACGGGAAGTCAGAATCATACCTCCGCGGTGCGAAATGATTCGCTTTGGGTTTGGACGACGTTGGGAAATATTGAATTTTCGATGTGTAGCGTGCGTAGGAGTGCGTTTTTTGAAAAGAAGAAGTTTTGGCCGAAATGTGACACCCACCACGACTTCTGTACGCAATTAGGTTTGTGCAAAAAGTTGGTGAGACTGGTATGCTAGTGGACAACACTGATGATCCCCATCGTCGTACGGTCCGTACAGATGAGAATGTGGCTGCTGTGGCGTTCTTCGAAAATGAGGCTGGGAACAACATTTCGGTCGACGGTGGGCGTTACAGAGCCTTGTTAACCGACTTTTTTTTCACTGAGATTGAAGGCAGAGACTTGGACGACCTCTGGTTCATGATGGATGGTGCGCCATGCCGCACAGCCCAAGCCACAATCGATCTTTTAGGCAACAAAATCCCAAATCGTGATATCAGCCGTCCTAACGATGTCAATTGGCCGCCTCGGAGCTGCGATTTGACCCTTTTTTGTGAGGAATCATGAAGGACTGATGTTATGCCAACAATCCGGCAACGATTCAACCACTTAAGGCCAATATCATTCAAGCAATCCATGAACTACTGCCCGAAACCACCAATACGGTCCTGGAGAATTTAGTGTGACTGAATGCGCTTCTTGAACTTGAACACTTGAACGACGCTGTATTTCATAATATTAATGGGAATGTTTGTTCTTACCAATAAAGCCATAATGCATGGAAACAATTTAGTTTTGTTTATTTTACAGCATTTTTAAAAAGAAACTTATATTTGGCCCACCCTGTTCATCCACCTCTCTCTCAGGAGCTTAGGTTATGTTAGGTCCGTTGGTAGACGCGAAAGTCACGGCTGATGGACAGATTGTGATGCCTGAAGGCAGGAGCCTAGAATCCCCTGTTTTGCAAATGCCACCCCCTCCCCCCACCCGATTTTTTTTCTCCCAATCGAAGTTGCTTCCGTTTCGTGCTTCAAAATCCCAGCCCTAGGCGAGCCCTTTAATTAGTTTCTGCCCTCTTATGATCTGTAGAACCGCCCCCCTCCTCATTGCTGAGTCCCTCCATCGCCGCCGCTCAACAAGCCGACCACCACCACATGTTCCGCAAAAAAAATCTAAATATTTATGGAAATTCACGGCACCAGGCTCACTCACCTCGGGAGCTCATTTTTTCCCAACTCATCCCCCACGCTCTGAATAGCGCCCCACAAAAAAACCACTGACGCAGCGCCAAACGAAGAGAGAACAAAAACCACAGAAAACGAGAGAAACCAAAAGACAAGTCAGAAGGAACGAGACACAGAGAGAGACCGAGAGAGGAGAAAGAAAATAAAAGGATTCTAATTAAAAATATTCCTTTTCCCAGAAAGGACCTCGCCCACCAGCGCAGCAACTTTTGATGTTGATTCTTCCGTTTCCTACCACCCCCGCGGCCCCACCCCACCCCTCCGCTGGTCTTCGCATCGGTCTTTGTGATGCGCCGCGCCGCCTTTAACAGGTATGCCAACACACAGAGCCCGACGACCGGTAAAGGAGCATTCAGAACACCGAAAAGAAAAACACTGCCCTGAGGCGTTCTAGACAAAGGACAAATGGTCTGTTGAAGGTGGGGGTGGTGGTGGTGGTGTTGGTGGTGCTGGCGGTCGACTGTGGCTGGGTGGCTGGTTCAGGTTTCTGCGAAACTAGTGGATACACAATTGTTCTTGTTCCATTTTCGATATTAAAGACGTGAAAGGATGTTCGGAGGATAAGGGCGAGATTCCCTGCCGACCTCCATCGGGGCCTCATCGTCCGTTTTATTAGGAGAGAATTGTTGTTTTTCTTTTTTCTCTCTCATTTCGTTTGTCGAACGGGGCAACGTAGACAATGGTATTGTCTAGCTTTTGTGGCGGCGACGACGGGGGCACACTTTTGGGTGGGCGGCCACTTTGGAACGAGCCGGATTGGGCCCCCGCCGACGGCAGGGATGGATATTTGCTTTCAATGTTGATGTAATAAGCTGGAAATACCACCTTTCCTTCGGTCGCCCCTCGGTGCTGGGCAATTGTTTGAAGAAGAAAGTATTTACAAGGGATTTTCCGGCAGCCGAATTGATGCCACAAACAAATGGATGGCCCACGGGTTGGCCATGGGCGGAGGGGCTACTTAAGGAATTACAGCATGTCGGTGTGTCTTTTCGGCGAATGAAAGGGACGACCTCCACCTGTTGGTGAGCAGCCTGTCAGCAGTCGTGGCAACAATATGGATTCTCTGGCTTTTGTTGAACAGCTCTGCGGAATCTCTGCCGGTGGCTGTACAGTGGCTCGACTCCGGTTTTGAGGACACGCGCAACAAGTGCCTGGCAATTCTTAGACGAAATTTGAATGAGCAGCAGTTTACACGTGTCAACCGACCTCTCGGGTGCCGGTCGGTGCGGGTCAAACTTGACAGCCAACGCCTTGACTCGAAGTCAATTGAAACTTTTTCTGTGCCGCGGTGGAAGTGGGTCAAAACAAAAATTCATTGGAAATCCCCAGGAGTCCACTCATCATGGCTGTCGAACTTCACACCACCCGAGCCCGCCGGCATTTTCAAGGTCCTCCCCAGTGGGGGCACAAAATAATTACATCGACCGCCTGGCTGGGAAACACCCATCAAATGAAATTTAACGACAGAAGCAACCACAGTCGCCGCCACAACTTCACACACACGCACCATTCGATCCAAACCACACATCCAGGGGATCGTTAAATAAACTTTAATTACATCTAGATACAGTAGCTGAGAAGTTGACAACAGCGGTCTGCTTAAGCGCCTCAGTCATCCACGTCCAGACGCATTGCTGCCGTGCGACAACCGGAAATGGGTGTCGCCTCTCTCTCTCTCTCTCTCTCTGTGTCCGGCAGAGCAACAAACCCATTAAATGGCTCCTCTGTCACCCGCCGAAACACCGACATTTTCTTGTGGTGCAGCACACCACCGTGCGTCGCCCCGTCTTTATGCAAAACAAAAACAATCCTCAGCTCAGACAAACACAAGAGATTTGCATAATTGCAAGCGTATCCCGGAGAAGCACTGAGCGGTGGAGCCGCCACGCTCTGGCGTTGCCTCCAGACACACAACCAGTGACTGGTTGGAGTAATGACAGCAATTCAACATCTGCAACGCCAGAATGAACGAATAAAATGCAAATATCCGACGTTAAGCCATTCAAGTCGTTGCGAAGCAGTCAAGCAATGAAGCGTCACTGCAGTGTGTGTGCGCGGCGTCGGCTGTGGCCCAGGCCAGGATGCTGAAGTGGCACAAGGATCATAATAATGAAGCGCGATAATATTTTCATATTACACGAGCAATTGGAGGATGTTCTGCGATAAATCAAGCCGTGAATGGGGGGGCAAACGAATCGAGAGAGACAAGAAGTGAATGAAGCAAGAGCGATATGCTAAGCTGATGGAGTGAAATGATTCCTTTTATCGTCCTTGTTGCTGTTGGGATAAGCTCGAGTGATATCCTCGACTACTGGAAGACGCCGCGTGTTCGTTTCTTGTCAGAAATGTGCTTTTTATCGCTTCTACATGTGTTACAAGTCAGGCGTGGGATGATTGCGGGCACTTTTCTTGAGAAGATCATATTTTTTGCAAAACAGTCTGGACTGGCGGAAGCGACTGGGATGGACGGGAAGTCTAAGAACATGTCGCGTGGTTCTCTGAGGAATTAAGAGGAATTGCTGGTGATTATGTCACGAGAAGACCTTAAGCTTCATGTGGTCGGCGTTAAAACGGATTAAAGTCAATTCGAGAAAGTCTTACGAGTAAGTTTTGATCCGGATCTTCAGTCACTCACCTGAAAAGAAAGAAAAAAGAAGGCATTTTTGCAAGTTGGACACACGAAGTTATGCGGAAATAGAAGAAGAAGTACGTGAAATAAGAAATGATACAGCCGAGCATGGGAAAAGGACACAGACGCAAGCTCATCTGATTTCAGAAGAGTGGCCTCCACGACGTTGAACGATTGTGGACAAGGAGGCGACTAGATGTGACTTGCATTGCTGACAAATCTAGTAGCCTCATGCACCTCAATTCTTAATCTAGTCGAAACAGTGAACTTGAGGATAGTCTGCCCGCCTATCTGGCGACTAACTTCTAGTGACAGCTGTGAGAAGTAAACTTCGAACAGGACACAGTATAAACAGGCGTCCTCGTCTCTTTTGGCAACTAACTTCGAGTAACTGCCGGGAGAAGAAGCCTGCGAGTACGAACGCGGCTTCCTACTTCCTGGCTTCGAATAAGACGTCGTTGATACTTCTGCTTCTTCTAATGGCACCACAGTCCCGGCTGGACCTGGGCCTCAGCCAACAAGCCTCTCCAGCTGGCACGATCCTTAGCCAGCTGCCTTCAATTTCGCACGCCAAGTTGGCCAAGAGGTCCTTCTCCACTTGTGTGCGGCATCGGTTCCGTGGGCGTCCTCTATTGCGTTGTGCCACTGGTTCAGCGTCGAGGACTCCTCGGAAGTCTGGAGCAGTGTTGTTCATGCGCTCTACAAAACCTAGCCCTCTAGAGCGTTGAATCCGTCGACGACTGGCTAGCCTCATGTGTGTGTACAGCTCCCGTACAGTTTAAGACCAAAGATTGAACTTTTCTCTCGGAAAGACCAAAGGACCTTCTTCATCTGCTCTTGAGATAGTCCAGGCGGTTTCCGCGCCACAGAGCAGGGCAGGGATGACCAAGGTCTCATATAATGTTACCTTGGTCCTTCGCGAGAGAGCTCTACTGCTCACTTGTGCGGCTCAGACGTGGCCTTCAAGTCTCTCTCTTATCACGAACTGGCCGATGCAGTATAGAATGTTGCCTTCCTGTCTCCACCGACGTGTTGCCGTCGAACTCCCGTCAAATCAATGAGGAGTCAGACGAAGTGGGAGCAGAGCTTCCTTTCAATCCGCGAAGGAGTCAGTTGAAGCCGCAAACAGCTCACTTCAAGCCAAGATGTACAATTGTCAGTTGCTGCTCCTTTTACTTACTTATCGAGCCAACAACGAAAGAAGGGCCATTGTATGTCGCCCGCCTTTCCCAGCAATTGTACGGACTTCTGGAAGATCGTGCCTTTTGTGTTGGTCGAGTGACTTTTGCACTACCTTCTCAAGCATTGGCGTTGAGTTCGTTTCCGACCTTGATGGAGCAGCGAGAATTCTCCATCGTGTCCCTGCCACAGCCGTGCACAATCCTCAAGCATATTCCAGTTGATGGACTTCAATTCAGCTCCCTCTGACCACATCCCAGGAATCTACGATGCTCTGCAGAGGACCTACGTGCTCCTCCCAGAAACCAGAACCTCATTGCGAATCGAATTCCTGAGCCATTCAACCTCTCTCATCAAAATGCCACTTTTCACGGCAGCCACCCCACCACACCGCCTACCATCCACGCCTAATCAGCTCGAATTTATGTGATCCTCGGCTTTGTCTGTATCGCTTAGCGCCTAGGCATGTCATAAATTTCCAAAATCCACTACAACGTGTTGCCAGGATCAGCATAAACAACTCAATCTCGGCTCAGCCCAGGCCCGACCAAAAGAAAAAAGAAAAAAAAGGGATGAAAATCAATTCAGTCGCAAAATTATTATTCCTCAACCCTTCCAGCCAAAAAGTGCCTCTGAGCGAGTGTGCTCTGATTTAATGGAAGGATTTGCGGGACAATTGTTTTCTGTCATGAGACATTATTTCGGTTTCAATGAGGGATTTCGCCCCGTACGACTTCGCATTCGTGTCAGCCATCCGACGGGCGACGACACTGTCCTGTGCGACTGTGTGTGTGAGTGGGATTAAATACCGCCACGTCAAGTGGAATGAAAGAAGAAGACCTACTCGCTCGTACTCCCGTGGAATTTGTCAAAGTCAAAGCTTGTTCGCCGCTCTCTGCGGCTCAGTTAACCCAGTCAAGTTAAGCCACTTCCACTAGTTTCGAGTGTTGGATGGGATGAAAGGGATCACACACACGCACCGGAACTGGATAGTGCAGCGGACGAGGCGCGCGGAGAAGGATGAGCATGGCATGGAATTTGATAAAATATCTAGTACAAATGTGAAGCGGTTGAAGATGAAGACGACGTCGTCGTGTTACACGACGTACGCGTGTAAAGCGTAAAGTGGAAAATAAGGACGAAAAGTTAAGAGTCTGCCATTAAGTGTGTGTGTGTTGCAAGGATATCTGATGATGATGATGAATTTAAGGAGAGCGAGTAATCCTATCCTCCATTCAACCACACACACACGGGGCATGGGGCACGGGGCACGGGGCACGGGGCTCCATCTCTCGGGGGAGCGAGAGTGCAGAAAGCACTTAAGGGAAAAATGAGATGGGCAACAGTGTTCGCGAGACGAGGGGTTTTTGCGAGTTTGTTTGCTGCCACCGATTGCAGGAGCGTTTTATGACTCGCACGGGGGAACTGATAAGACATGAGTTTACAACGCTGGTGCTGTGGGGGGGAGGAGGCAGGGGTGCGCAGGCGAATTGATGATAAAAGCAAGAGCATGACACATCCTAAACGTGTCTGTGACCCATTAAAAGATTTCAATGGATGTTCATCAGGTGCAGCGTGGCTTATTGTTTGCTTCTTTGTTTGTTTTGCATTTTAAGGGGTTGTGTGGGGATGGGGTGAGTGGATGTTTGCTTTTTTTTTAACGGCGCCAATGGCTGTGGATGGGTGGCGGAAGAATGTGCTCGCATCAGGCGAGATGTGAAAATGTCTTTTCACTGAAACCAAACTCGTTAAAATGTGACAGAGATCGTGGTGCATGAGTTGTGAACTGCGTGAGCTAAGCAAAGATGTGGCAGACAAGGATCCGTGCGAATGGACATCCATGTGGCCGCTAAGAAGATCCAGGGGCACGAGTACGATCACTTTTGATGCCAAAAATCAACAAAAATCGAGTTTGCATGCGAATTTTTCAACAACTAATGACGATAACAATTTAATTTTAATGCGGGATTAAAGACCAGAGAGTGGACGGATGAAAAAGGGGGAAAATATTATCCTGCAGATAATTTGCGGTTGGCAGGAGGTGAATTTATTGGGGAACTGCAGCTATCCCTACCATCTCCCGTTGTGTCCTTCGCCAGCTCCTCGATTGCGACTACCCTCGCCTGCACTCGACTGCGTCCTCGCAAAGTCCGCCTCCGACTCCAGGGCGAACGGTCGAAGGGATAATGAATCCCCAATGCGTCCTGTGTTGCCGTTGTTTTTTAATACTTTTTTTTTCTTAAAATGCCCGAAGTTCCCAAACGGGAAGAGATAGACCGACCAACCTCCTCACCTTGTTTTGGACACCTCTACCAAAAACCGGCATCAATTTTTGGCGCGCTTTCATCGTACTCTTCCCGATCCAAGCCTGGATTCGAAGATCTTGCAGTTTTTGTAAGGATAACCATCAACTGGTGGCGGCTCCTACGCACTTGAACCTCGGCGTCTAGGTTCGACTCCCGGTCCCAGCTCTTTCGAGTCACTGACAATGATGCTCAAAGAGTCCTCCTGTCTAGAAAACGCTTCTTAAACTTGGCCGCTCGGAGTCGGTGGAGTAAAACTGTAGCTTTCCCTTCCACTCGCGACACAACAATAGCACGCACAACACGAGTGGTTGCAGAGAGGCTAGGCCCTGGCTATCCACGCGCTGAAGCGCCACCCATGTTGCATCTAACCGGCAACTAACCCCATAAACAGACAGTTCTTCTCCACTCCAAGCCCAGACACGTGTGCTCCTCCAATTAGCCACAGTTTGCTTGAAAAGCCGTCGCCATCAAAAATGAGGTCATTCGGTGGTACCCAATCCAACCCAAAGCCACGCCCTTCGGCAATGTCAATCATTACAAGTTCAGCTCCATCAAAAATTGAAGCTTCTTTTGCCATCTTTTCCGTCCATAAAAAAAAAAAAAAAAAAAGCCCCCACATCCGTTCACTCAAGTCCGCCCCTCGAAATTATTTTCTATTAATTCCCTGCCACCACCTCCTGTGTCTTTATCTTCAAGCAATAACTCTCATTTACTGCCATCTGCCTCCTATCCGGCCGCACTGTAATCTTCTCGTTAACATTGCCCCATCGCTCCAGCCGCCCCGGCCACGGCCACCGCCCGTAATTTGTGGTTCAGTATCAATTCGCAAGGGCAGCCTGGCAAGAGGTCGCTGCCACCGGATGGAAGGAAGCATGTAACACTTTTTATCGCCCGTTTTCAATCGCAAAATTAACTCACAAGTCGGCAGTAAATTTACGGCCCAAAAGCTGCAGAGTCGGCGCTACACACTGTGCTCGACGCTCGAAATGAAAACCAAAGCGATTAAGTCGTTTAATGTCGCGCTCCTAAATCTTGATCCATTCCGTCTTCTCGTGTGCTTTGTTGAGGTTTTTTTTTGTTGCAGCTTCTCTCTTTAAACCAGATTAGCCTTCATCATGCGCCGCAGCAGCAGGAGCAGCAGTAGAAGCAGCAGCAGTAGCAGCAGCCAATCCCTCAGTCAGTGTCACATAAAAAGTCTCCGTAATGCCGAACGTTACCTGTTCGCAACGAGCGACGATGAGACGTTTGCCAGCAGTTTGCTGGGAAAATAGGGAAAATTGACAGACATGCACACTGCGCCGCTGTTAATCCGCGCGGCACTTCACTCATTCCCGGCGGCGAAGCGGGCGCCCGCCCAAGTATGTGGCCCATTAATATCCTTCGTCGTTTTGTTGTCTCCATTAATTGCCGCCATAAAAATCAATGAACGCTTCGCAATATGTACGGATGCGGATGGAGATGAATAGATACACATCACTCAGCGTGTTAGACACTCTAGCGATGGGGTATTTATAGAGACAGAGATACAGACATTCTGGCGGTCTACTTAAGTGATTATTTAGTACAAGGATGTGTGGGGCGAGTGGAGGAACGCCACTGAACCGTGTGCTCGACACGAGGGGGATGTCAGAAGGAGTTGCTGTTCTTGGCGAGGACACAGCGTGTTTGACTGCACTTCAATCAGCCAAGGAGCGGCTTCTGATGTGGTCAGCTGGACAGGTTTATACAATTCATTGCCCAGTTGGCAGAAGGAAGCTGAAAATTCGACCATGTCACACGTCATAATCTCCCATTGCCTCACTGGCTCCGAGTCAAATGACGAACCTTTAAGTGCTCGCGAAGAGTTGCAGAAAGTTTTCGACAGTAGATGCACACCGGAACTTCTAGAAACGCCATTAGCTCGCAGCAAACAACAGCCAGGTGGTCACCTTCCGTCAAATGTCCTTTGTTTTGGAAATCCTTGCTAATTATTCATTACAGCTCACTCGGATCTCGCCGGGGGCGAATGGATTTCTTTCACAAATTAGTCATAATTAACAGCGCGTCACCATTCCGGGGCTGGCTGGGCAAACAAAACAGTCTCTCGACCATGACCCGTAGCGGTAAATGGCACATTTTCTGTGACTTCGCAAAGCACCCCGCCTCCCCATCACGCCACTCGCTGGAAGGAACTTTGTGCTAATTGCTAGCCATTAGCAGCAGCAGGAGAGTGTATCCTTAATGCTTGAAAGATTCACTTATCTCTCTCTCTCTCGCCGCAATAGCAAACAAATAAATCCTCATTATCTGGGACGATTTATTAAACACCCACAAATTCAGTCCTGCGTTCGTTTGCACCTCCCCCTCGGCGGCGTTCGTCGAATTGGGACAAAAAATGAGGACATTTGGATATATCCTTAATTTAATTGTGATTGCATCCAGAGGGGGGGGGGGGGGAGGGGTTGGTTTGGTTCTCATCCGAAATGCGTGACAATGTGACGGCATTTGTCTGCATTAGGGATTCATTATCCCTTCGACCGTTCGCCCAGGAGTCGGAGGCGGACTTTGCGAGGACACAGTCGAGTGCAGGCGAGGGTAGTCGCAATCGGGGCGTCGGCGAAGGACACGACGGGAGATGGTAGGGATAGCTGCAGTTTCCCAATAAATTCACCTCCTGCCAACCGCAAATTATCTGCAGGATAATATTTTCCCTCTTTTTCCATCCGTCCACCCTCGTCCTGTGTAACCGGCGCCACCCCCTCCCCCCCCCCCCAATCGAACGAGGTGGCGGCAGGAAATGCAGTCAAAAACAAGAACAAAAAAAAAAAAAACCGAATCGACACAAGTCAAGGCGAGCACAAGGACACCACGGCCCTGTGCGAGTGTGTGTGTGTGTTGGCCCGTACAAGTTGGCCGTTAATGCAAACTTCCATTAACACAACGATTTGTGTTGGGGAATGTCACTGACAGACCGGCCACTCGATGGAAAGTTGTTTTTCTTCCACACGAGTGTCCTCTCGGATGGGGTTTTGCTGAGCGCCTTGTCTGTGCATGTGTCGTTGTGTTTTTGTGGAACGATGACGACAACGACGACGGTGTGAACAGGATTTTTGTCGCAGATGACCTGCCAAGCAATCGGCGTCGATGCCATAAACTAATTTTATAGTCAACCTTGTGCGAGAGAGAGTGAGCGAGTCCCAGAGAATTTGAGTTCCATCGCCCATGGCCCCACTCTCTCTATATTCTGATGGTGCTTTGTTCTAGCCTGCAGATGGTACCTGGCTTTGCGCGCGTATCCGGCTTTTGTGTGCTGGCATGGCTTTCGGAGGAGAGAGAGAGAGGATAAAATTCAAAATAAATTATCTCCCGCTGCGACAGGACTGAAGGTATACGCTGCTGGGGATAAGGGACAAGTTTTATGTTGTTTTTCCAGCATTAATGGCTGAGGGAATAGACTGGCTAATGCTGAGAAATTGGATGTTTGTTGTGTCCTTTTTGCATTCACCACCACCAGCCACCAGCATGGTGCGACGACGTACGGTGAGGTGGTGAAAAGTTTTTGGGGGAAAAACTTTTCTTAAGGACGTAAGTAGATAAACTGCTGCCATTGTTAGCGCCCCGTGCAGTGGCAGTGCGTTGGATGCGGGGGATGAATATTAAGGACATTAACGTGTTGTTCGATGTGTCAGTTCGGAGGGGGGGGGAGGACCACATGTCAGCCGCGGGATGAAATATGGCAGCAGAGCAGCGGATTAGGTTGTCCACTGAGGGCGTCGCACGTGGGGAGACTGTCAGATGATGACACTTGGGGTAAAGTTATGACATGAGCTGTCCTGTTGGAAGAGAAACTCTCGTTTGGGTAAAGTTGTCGCTTCGTCAAGGTTCATCCGTCGTTTAGAAGTCTTTTAAAACGATTTCCGAAAGGGAATTAAGGGCGATGCAGCTTTGGAAGGGCCTTAAATTCGGGGATCATGGTTCGAGAAGGTCTGGGCGAGTGGAAGCAACGACCAGGGAGGCTGTGAAGTGGAATGCTGCTTTGGAAAGTCCTTAAGTCCCTGACGCGTGGTTCGAGAAGGTCCTGGAGAAAACATTTACACGACCAAAGAGCTCATTATGACCCCAAGACGCCGAAAATTGAATTCAGTCAAAGGGGGGATGCTGCTTTGGAAAGTCCTTAAATCTTTGAGAATGTTTGAGAAGGTCCTGGAAGCAATATTTACACTGTCATGGATGGTGTGAAGTGGAAGAAAGGAGACAGCAAAGCAGACCATCGCCCAAAATAAAATTCAATCAAAGGCCCACTCACAAGTGAAGGGCAGAAAGAAACAATCCTTCATCTTCTTCTCGTTCGTTTAAAGTCCGAGAATTACAACGAAGTTCCTCGAGAACGAAGGAGGACCACAGGACCACCTATCGTCCTTCAACTCCAGCAACAAAGGCATCTTCAAGAGAAAACAAGTGTGACCTGCAACAGAGGACAACAGTCCTGTGTCACGCCATTCACTTGACCCATCTCACCGAGGCACCACAGGACACAGTCTACACTCTGCACTGAAAACGTTCCCCACCAGCACCGCCACCCTCATCGAGAAACAAAGAAAGCCTTCTCTTTGTGCATCTAACCCCACTCCGTTTGCCACGAAAGACATTTCCAAAAGCACCCGTAATTGCCTTCGTAAGTCCCCTCAGGTCTCACACATCAGATCTCTCTCTCTCTCTTAACAGGATCCACTCGTATGCCCAGCCAGATGCCGTCAAACCCACCAGAGTCAGGGGGCGGGGGGAGTTCCTCAGCAAAGATGCATTCCGAAATATGGGACTCTCAGCCGAGTAACTACTTCCACTCATCATCGCCCACACGGAGTGTGTGCAATGCCGAATGAATTCCTCAAAAGAAACCCTCAGCCATTCCCGTTCAAGTGCATCATTCTCTGGTCCTGTGAGCGCCTTCATACTCGGCAAAGAACGACGCCAGTATTTATTCGCAACCATCAAGGGTTGCCCCCAAAAACTTGACTAACTCAGGTGTGAAAATCCTTCCTCCCCCCCCCTCCCCCCCCTCTATGGCCAAGGAACATTCTTTAAATTGCTCGGAGTCCTCGTCGCAGTCCTTCTACATCGCACACCACACCCCGCTCACTGCTCAGTGATAAGTTAATATGAGATTGATTAAAGCACTGATGATGCCGGTGCTGATGGGGAGGCACGGTGGCACGGAAGGGGGAGCTCCTGATGTGCGGGCTGAATAAATGCACGTAATTTACACATCCTTGTGAGACACAAAAAAATACACGAGTCTCTCTCTGGTGGGTGTGTGTGGGGGGAGGGGAGCTGAGCAGGTAAATCCATTAAACGGAGTAAATTATTCATGCAAGGAAACTAGAGTTCATCCTCTTTTCTACACCATCATCGTGCAAGTATAGTTGTCGTGCTTGTGTAGTCCCCACACCACCCTTCTTGGGCTATCCTCACATTGAGGGAATGGATGGGATGCGATGAATTCCGGCATTTCATGATTTTCTTAGCAATCTTCCTTTGCCCTCTGCTAGTGGGATATTTTTGTTGATGGAAGGTGTGTAGATGGTTACTGCCTAGTGCTTCTGGCTGGTTGCGCATTTTGAATAAGGACTTGAGAATTGAGAATTGAGAATTGAGGATTGTGGAGCCTGGATCCTGGATCCTGGATCCAGTGTTGAACCTTAAGTAAGTGGTCGATGGTTGTGGTGACGGTGGCATGTGGGTGGGATAGATTGACGACTACGATGGTGGCGGCTTGAGTTATTTGCTTTCATTCAGAAAGTGAGAGATGATGGTTCGGTATGCTTTGCTATCAAACGTCGGCTCTTGTGGGGTGTGAGGTAGGATTAAGGCTGTTAGCTAAATTAGTTCGATTTGATTGGTTGCACACACGAGTGAACACACATGCTTCGGTGGGTTGGGATGGGCTGGTTTAAGCGACTGTCGATGGCAGAGTCTGATCTTTGGTCGTGGCGTTTGAGGTGATGGCTACACGGAGGAGGGTACCTGTGTACTACGTTCTGTCTTTTGTGGAGTTTTCTGAGTCCTGTCTTATTGTTCTGAAAAAAATTACTTATTATTCTGGATAACAAACAGATTCTAAAGCGAACTTAACATCTTCTAGCGAATGTGGCGCCACCTACTATCTTCAATCGCCTCCAAAGGTGAAAATTATGTCATTTCAGTACGAACTTCGTGAAAAAACAAGTTTTTCTTTAAAACAAATAGATTCTAAGGCGAACTTAACTTTTTCCATCGATCGTGGCGCCACCTACTGTCTTCAATCGCATCAAAAATGCCTCCACAGGAGAAACCCAAGACATTTCAGGACGAACTTCGTGAAAAAACATGTTTTTCCGGAAAACAAATAGATTCTAAGGCGGACTTAACATCTTCTAGCGAATGTGGCGCCACCTACCATCTTCAATCGCCTCCAAAGGTCAAAATTATGTCATTTCCGTACGAACTTCGTGAAAAAACAAGTTTTTCTGGAAAACAAACAGATTCGAAGGCGAACTCAACTACTTCCCTTGAATGTGGCGCCATCTACTGTGTTCAATCGCATCGCAAATGCCACCAAAGGTAAAATACCAAGTCATTTTAGGACGAACTTCTTGACAACAAACAGATTCTAAGGCGAACTTAACTTCTTCCATCGAATGTGGCGCCACCTACTGTCTTCAATCGCATCAAAAATGCCTCCACAGGGGAAACCCAAGACATTTCAGGACGAACTTAGTGAAAAAACAAGTTTTTCTGGAAAACAAACAGATTCTAAGCCGGACTTAACTTCTTCCATCGAATGTGGCGCCACCTGCTGTCTTCAATTGCATCAAAAATGCCTCCAAAGGTAAAATCCCAAGTCATTTTAGGCGAACTTCTGGATAACAAATAGATTCGAAGGCTAACTTAACTTCTTCAAGCGAATGTGGCGCCATCTACTACTTTCAATCGAATCAAAATGCCTCCAAAGTTGAAACCAATAGCATTTCAGGATGAACGTCGTGACAAAAAACATGTTTCGATCGAAGCTGGCCGTCGGTGTTTCCCTCCCCGTTCGCCACCCCCTCGCCACCACCTGCCAGACATCACTCTCGTATTCTACTTCCGAAATGCCAGAGGACAGACAGACAGCAAACAGAAGACATTGTTGTCGTTTTTGGAAGACCCCGTCAAGAGTGGTGCCAAGTGGCAAGTGTTCCGAGCCAAAAATAAACTCAAAAAGCCCCCCCCATTGGAGGTCAGTAATGTATTCCCATTAATTAAGGGCACAAGGCACATAGGTATTGATTTTCATATGCCACCGATGACGGCCTTACGGCCACACTCTCAGCCTCATGCGCTCTGAATTAATTTTAAACTGTTCACAGGACTTTAGGCCTTTACTAAACAAACCACCGGAAGCCTTGATCCCTGCCCCTCCGTAGCCAGCTGAAGCCTTGATCCATCCCCCCGCCCCCTGCAGTCTGTCAGCAAGTCTTCGGATCAAATGTCAAAAAAAAAAGAAGAAATAATTGATTGACACAACGTGTGTCACATTGACAAGCGACTCAATTGAAAACCATGACTTTTCCTTTTCCCGTTAAGCTGTCTCACTTCACCCTCAGTGCTTGGGATGAAATTGATTTTTTTTCTCCTCTTCCTTTGAAAACATGAAATCTGCAGAAACTTAAATGAAAATTAAGCCGGAGACGCGAAGTCAGAGAGGGGGGGGGGGGAGGTCAGAGGGGGGGGCGCACAAATATTGATCCTCTTCGTTGAAAATCTCAAGAATTCCCTTTGACTGCCACCGCGCCGCGCACAGTGGCTCAATCGAAGAGCACCTAATTGGAAGCACTGGCGGGGAAAGCGTCCTGAGTTAAAGTTCAATTCGGCACAGAATCCATCGAACCACTCCACCCACCAGCGTCGCCTTCGAATTATGATTGAAGGGTGTGTGGGTGTGGGTGTAGGTGTGTGTGGGATACGCGAGCATCCTTTCACATTCCCTGTGAAGCCGGAGGAGCGTTGAATTCAAAAGGATCTACGCTTCGGAGTTCGGATATGCTGCTCGCACTCATTCTGTCTTTCGCCGACGACGACGACGTCAGAGAGTTAACCGTTCTGAATAATTAAAGGGTCGGTATCCTCTCTGGAAGGATGTACCGCCCCCGAGGATAGAAGCACAGAGACACAATTCACAGGCGAAACGTCGGGCTTACATACATGTGAGAAGTGCGTGTTGTCGGGAGGAAGGATGTCGGTCGGTTGGCTGGTTGGTGGTTTGAGGTTGAGTTGTGTAACATTTAAATGATACGGCAGTGAGGCGGCGAGGCGGTGAGGAGTGCGGAGACAGATGAGATGTTGATTGCCTCAAAGTGTCTCGTTCTTCGGTGGGTTGTTGATTCCCAATGCGGATTGGTTTTCTGTTTCTGTGTGGGAATGATAAACAGACTCTCTCGTATGCAAATGGAGACTTCTGAATTCTGATGAATGCGTTCCTCTGGAGTCTGGGCGACAGTAAGTTTGGCAGTAGTTTAGTCAGCAAATTTTGGGGCAACTGGAAAGGGAGTCACTTTCAGCAACAAACAACTGAAGAAATGTCAAGAAATGTTTCTGAGAATGGTGCGTTTGGTAGTAATGGCAAATGTAGTAAGAAATTAAAGGAAATATCACACTTTTGGCCACCTATTACATCAGATTGAGTCTCGGCAGTTTTTTGACACACTTTACTTTCAATTTACGAATGTGGCGCCGCCTACAACTTTGAATGGAGCATCTACGATCTGCAAGAACTTTCTTCCCATCGACATAGAGGAAATATCACACTTCTGTTATAAATGCACGATTGTGGCGCCACCTATTACAAACTTATGGAGTCTCAAGAAACATGTGCAACATGTGTAGTAGGTACTACATCAGATTGAGTTAAAGATGGGATGTGAAAAATCTCGACAGTTTTCTACCACAATTGCCTTCCCAATTACGAATGTGGCGCCACCTATTACATCAGATTGAGTCTAAAAAAAATGCGAAAAATCTCGCCAATTTTCTGTCACGCTCATTTTTCATTTTACGAATGTGGCGCCACCTATTACACCAGATTGAGCCTCAAGAAAGATTCGAAACATCTTGCCAGCTTACTTCGACTATTTTCTGTCAATGTCGCCAGTTTTATGCCACAATTTTCTTCCAATTCACGAATGTGGCGCCACCTACAACTCGGAAAACAATCCTCCACGGTCCACCCGAACTTTCTTTCAATGCACGAGCGTGGCGATTCGCCAACCTAATCCCTGTCACGAATGTGGCGCCACCTTTTACATCAGATTGAGTGAAAAAAGGGATGTGACAAATCTCGCCAATTTACCGCCACGATTTTCTTTCAATTTACGAATGTGGCGCCACCTTTGATTGAGTCTCCAAAAATATGTGAAAAAACTCGCTAGTTTTCTGCCACAATATCATCCAAACTACAAATGTGGCGCTCCCTATTACATCAGATTGAGTGAAAAAGGGGATGTACCAAATCTCGCTAGTTTTCTGCCACCATAGGCGTCCAAATTACGATTGTGGCGTCACCTATTGCTTCAGATTGAGTCTCAAAAGTTATGTGAAACATCTCGCCAATTTTCTGCCACAATTTGCTGTCGTTTTACGAATGTGGCGCCACCTACAACTAAGAATGGAGACTCTACGGTCCACCCGAACTTTCTTTCAATGCACGAGCGTGGCGATCCACCTGTCACGAATGTGGCGCCACCTATTACACCAAATTGAGCCTCAAGAAAGATGTAAAAAATCTCGCCATTTTTTTGACACAATTTTCTTCCAAATTTACGAGTGTAGCGCCACCTATTGCAAACAAATTGAGTTTAAAAAACGTTATCATTATCCGGCCAATTTTTTGCTAGGTGGCGAATGTGGCGCCACCTACAACTTGGAATGGAGCTTCTACGGTCCCCAAGCACTTTTTCCAATGCACGAATGTGGTGACCTACTGATTTTATCCTTGCCTAGAGGAAATACCATACTTTTGTCATAATTTTACGAATGTGGCGCCACCTATTACACCAGATTGAGCCTCAAGAAAGATTCGAAATATCTCGCCAGCTTACTTCGACGATTTTCTGTCAATGTCGCCAGTTTTATGCCACAAAATTCTTCCAATTCACGAATGTGGCGCCACCTACAACTCGAGCAGAAGCCTCCGCGGTTCACCAGAAATTTCTTTCAATGCAAGAGCGTCCCCACCAACCAACTTTATCCCTGCCTCCATGCCCAGTCCCAATCCTATTTACATTCAAATAACTTGCCACAGGTGCTGTCCAATCTACAGGTCTTAATTGACCCGAAAACTCTGTCCCCCATCGGCAAACAAAACCCTCCCTCTGCAGGAAAAAAAAAAAACAACACACACACCCGCTCTACACGGCCTCCATTCAATTCAGCGCATTCGACTGCAGTCAAAACTGCTACACAAAATCCCATCCATTCGCATTTCGATGGTTTGTCAAAAAAGAACCGAGCAAATAAAGCCCACCACCCCTCCCCCCAATCCACCGCATGGCATGCAAACCCTTTTGACTTTTGTTTACCCTCAATCTAGCGAAAATATCAACCAATTTATCTCGAAAATAAGCACACTGTCAAACAATCCACAAAATGTGAATGAAAATGCGAAAATCGTAAATCGTGAATGCTCTGCAGCAACCCCACCCCACCCGTCGGAAAAGTCATCCTTGACTTGAATGCAAAATAACGACTGCTCTGGTCGGTAGAACAAACATTTAAATGCAATTCAACAGGGCGAAGGTGAACCCTCCTGTGAACTCGATTATGTTCAACAATCTGTCAGAAGTTGTTTCCCTTCAAATTCGCCCTTCCTCTCGCTCACGTCGCCCAACCCGAGGGTAGTCAGGCGTTTTCAATGAAAAATGTAACGACGTTTTATTTTATTTCCCCCTCCCCCCACCATATGTATCCACCAAACAAATAAATACCAAACGCCCCGTCCCACCAGCGGCAGCACACCCAACAGCCCCACCAGCAGATGATGCATGCTGCTGCTGCATCAGCGCCCCAATACAGGAGCCAGGGCAAGTTCTCGACTTGTTGCACCCGAAAAAGTTACTCCCCGAGAGAGAGAGAGAGAGGACGAGGACTGCGTTATTTTATTTGTAATTTCGCAAAAATATTTGCCCGAGTTATGCTCGTTAATTCCATTTGCGAGGGTAAAAGGCTTTTGTCGACTTTCCAGGAATCACACGGGCGGCGAGCGGCAAGGGATTGGAATGTGAGTTAAAACATTTTTTGTTTTACGACTCGTGGCATCGGGAATTGAGAGAAGCTTTTTTTTGTGGATGATGGCCTTTGATGGCGGGTTAAGTGGATAAAGGTGAAGCGGAAGGTAGTGGAATTTCTCGAGAATGAATGGATAACTCTTTTTGATTGTCTGTTAACTTTCCATCAGAAGTTTTGTGCTGAAAACAAAGAAAAAAACGGGTGCGAGAAGAGGACTTTCTGCCGAAGAAGATGAGCAACTGTTGGGGAATTGAAGGCACCCGTGGGTGGGAAAGGGGCAATAGTTTGTTCTTCTTTCAACCGATGGAGGAGGCCCTAGGCAGTTGAGGGAGTTGTAAGAAAGGAGGAAGAATGCCTTGGAAAACCGCAAGAGCAACGATGAATACCTGAGATTTTACAAGGTCCAGTGATCCATTTCAATGGCCTCGAGACACTTGCTGTGAGTTGCGAGAGCTACAGGCTCGTGGCGCAAAAAATGGAAGCACCAATCCATTGCGGAGAATGTTGCTTCAATAGAAACTCATTAAGCTCCAGCTATGGCTCAGGCTCAGACCCTCCATGGGTCGCCGCACAGTGGTCCCGAAGTGCAAAAAAAAGTGACCCAAAGTGACATATTTTTTCCCGGCGAAATGGTTTTGGTTAAATATGAGAACCTAGAGAGCCAACATTTTGTTGACTTTTGATGATCTGTTTCGTTGTACCGTTAGCTCAAGGTTTGGACTTGGAAATTTACAAAAATTTGCGTATTTTTTAAGGAAATTATGATGTTGCATAGTTCTTAAAATCAGGCACTTTGGAACCAAATGTTATAAAGGGTGATTATTTAAAAGCTTTAGGAACGTTTTTCAAAAAAAAAAAAACACATAAAATTCAGAAAAATGCATGAATCGATAGTACGGTCCATATAATTTAATGTTTGAAGTTTATTTCATGCAAATGTTGACCTTGACTGCGCTTCAAATGGTCCAATTTTGGCATACTCTTTCCAACATTTCGACCGGCATCTCACGAATAAATGCTTCAATGTTGTCGCCTAATGCGTCAATTGAAGCGGGCTTGTCTGTATAGACATGAGCTTTAACATAGCCCCACAAAAAATAGTCTAAAGGCGTTAAATCGCACGATCTAGGCGGCCAATTGACCGGTCCCGAACGTGAAATAAAATGTTCACCGAACTCGACCCTCAATAAGTCCATTGTTGCGCGTGCTGTGTGGCATGTGGCACCGTCTTGTTGAAACCACATGTCATGCAAGTCAAGCTCTTGCATTTTGGGCAAACAAAAAGTTGGATATCATCTCACGGTAGCGCTCACCATTCACAGTTACGTTACGATTCGCATCGTCTTCGAAGAAGTGCGGTCCAATGATGCCATCAGCCCATAAACCGCACCAAACTGTGACTTTTTCTGGATGCATTGGTAGCTCTTGTAATGCTTCTGGCTGATATTCACTCCAAAATCGATTTACGTACCCATTGAGCCAAAAATGAGCTTCGTCGCTGAACTGACCATAAAATGGAAGAAACGCGCGATGAACTTTCTTAACAGAGCACGCATTTTGATAATAATTTGCAAGCGTTGTTCGTTTCTAAGACGATTCATGGTTAAATTATAGACCAAACTGAAGATGTTTGACAGTGAAACAAAACACGAAACGTGCGTCAGCTGTTTAAACCAGTGTTGCCAAAAAGATAATAGCTAAAAAATCACCCTTTATTTGTTTTAAAGGACATCCATTTGGCCTTCAGTAATAAATTAATAATTGTATGCCATTTTATACCAAAAAGTGAGTATTTTTTTTAAACTTACGATTACTCCATTAATCCTATAGCTATATTCATAAATTTTGGATGACGATAAGATCTCGTGGGACTTGCAGTATGCCCCAAATTTCATTAAGATCCGGTTGAAGTAACAGATTTTGTTCCACCTCTCCCATACAACGTGACCACTGTACGCTGGCGCTGAGAAGTAAGTAAGTTTACCCAAAATCAAGCAGCAACCTCGGTGGTTTCCTTTACGAACATCCTCACAAAACCCCTCACGAAACGACCGCCCTACCAAGACCGACCGGGCCGATTCAAAACTTCCCGAAATTCATTTTCAAATGAGTTCTACCAGCCCCCTGCGGTTCGCCCGCTTTCAACAAGTCCCACAAAAGCTTCTGCCGCATGCACTTTGTGCATAAATTCCAAACCGCGCCCAGCCGATAAAGAGGGAGGGGGGGGGGCGGCGAGAGACGGATCACGAAACAAACTAATGATAGTCGGCGACCTCGTTATAACCACTCGCTCCTTTGCATCGCACACACAACGACCCACAACAGGGAAGCGGCAATGAATCTCTGCCGTTGAAAATTAATATTTCACCCAAAACGACTGTCCTTTGTTTCGCCTCGGCGAGTGTTAAGGAAGCGGCTTCTATTGGAATAACTTGTCGGCTATTGTGTCCTTTGCATGGCTCCTTGTGAGAATCTCATTTGGCCAGGACGACGAAACAATGGGATAACATCAGTTGGCCGAACGACTCGGCAACAATGAGCGAGTTTCGTTCGCGCTCCAGTTCTTATTAAGGACTTACAAAGGACTGCTCTAAACTAGCAATCAACTGCAATGTGAATCCATCCGAAAAACCACGGTCCCCATGGCGGATGTATCACTGGTGGCGGCAGGTTATATCCCGTTTGGTTTGGGAAATTGTTTTTTTTTTTTTTTTTGAAAACAAATCCCTTTAAAGTTGGATTAATTCTAACCCCTCTCACACAGCAGAAGTGAATGAATGATGAGGGATGCACAACGCACACACGCATCGGATTAGGGCGAAATGCGTTCGCAATCAGCCGCAGAGGGAGGAAATTGATTTTCCAAGCCTGGTTCCTGGTTTGCAGTTTGTTTCATTAATCGATGCTAATGCGCTTGTTGTGTTAGTTGTTTTGGTCAAGGACGACCGAGGGGGTGGGAGCGATACAGAGAGACAGAGAGACAGAGAGACAGAGAGATAAAGGTAAATGGTATAAATTAAGAGGGTGGACTCTGGGCCGGCCGGTTGTGGAGAGCCACATGCAGCCGCAAATAGTGCAATGTGAGCAGACAATTTTATCGGCATTTCTCGTAACTGTTTAGATGGTTTGCATGCAGATATAAATGATTGCAGGTATTTAGTTTCGAATCGACTGTGCGAAGAGCAATTCCCATAAAATTGGATCGAATTGCCAAATCAGTGCTTTAATTAAATGCAAACAAAACTCTGGCCATGGCATCGACATTAATTGATTGCTTTTAGCTTCTATTTTGGACCTTGATCGATAAATGTGTTCCATTTTTGGCAAATCACAACATAATGAGATATCGAGAAAGGAGGCGATGGCGTCGAGTGACCAGGTGGAGTTGATTCGCTTTCATTTCAAGAACCGTGGCAGATTGGAAAAGACATGCAAATGACAGGCCACAGTTCACCATCAGGCTTCAACATCATTTCAATTCAATGCGAGCTCAAATGACGCAACGATTTCATGGCAATAGCCGAATACGCAGACAAAGACAGCAGAGGAGGATGATGATCGAGCTGGTGATGATTATCCCCGCTGCGAGACACAGCCAGTAAAGGAGGACATCCCCTTCTCCCTGTTTCGATTGCAAAACTTATCAAATGCAGAAGTCGAATGAAGGCATTTGCCTGCCCTTGATAAAGGATCGAGACAAACACTTGTTCACTTACCGCAACCCACCAAATCAAAGACAGACCAACAAGGAAGGCAGAACACAGCACACGCCTCACAACAAAATGAAACACTTTCAAAAACTCACCAAGCATCCAACCAATTTCAGGAAAAATTCCACTCCAAATCCACTGCCTACAGCCACACTCATCAAGGAACCACAAAAAACGACAAAAAAACTGCATAAATTCCGTACCCGCACACGTGAAACCTATCTCAAATTATTCACCCTTTTTTTCTCTTTAAAATCAAACCAAATCCACGAAATAAAACGCGATATTTTGCAAGAAATCGATTTAAAAACATTTTCGCGGCACCACCCAAATGACAATCGAGCAAAAATCCCAAGAGCGGAACTGAACTCGAAAAAAAAATCCCCGAAAAGAGCTTGATCACCCGCAACATGTTGCACCACTGATCGACAAATGGCAAATGAGGGGACATTTAGAGAAAAAACTTCCCCCTTTGAGAGGGAACTGTCAGATGGTGGGGGAATTTCCCATTTCACCGCGGTTGACATCAGAAATCGTCATCAATCGATGGGAAATTCAAACGAATTTTTTGGGGAACATTTTTGAAAATTGCTAAAAAAATGGATTTTTTGCATCGAGCGGGTGTAATTTTGAATGGAGATCTTAAGAAGATGTTGGAGAGTTTCGTTTGATGGAACAAAGTGGGGGGAAATTTTGGTCAAAAGTGGCGGTCACACTCGATACGTCTCGACAACCATGCTTGCTGGGCCAAATCGCCCGCTTGTTACTGCAAGTTGGCAGACTTGCCGTACGGTAGACAGAGCATTTGGACTTTCGTTGTGTGTTGAGTGTGAACACAGCTGAAAGGAGGCTATTCTGAGCTCGAAGCTGGCGGGAAAATAATTCAAGTCCCGCCAGCTTCGAGCTCAACGAAAAGAAAACCGCTTCATTTGAATATTCATCTGTCACAAATCTGACGGGTGCTTCAAAATGAATACTTTTCGACGATGTTTCTTTAATTCGATGCAATGTTAGATGCTCTTAGCTCTTTGTTAACCAAATGGGAACATTTAAAGGATGCCCTGAGGTCGAGCTTTGATTTCTGTTAAGTCTGTGGGACAAAGGAAACCTTATTTTATTATTGCTGAGCAAGTATTCCTCGCTCTCAGACATTTGCTTTGACTTCCGCTTTGACGCAATTTGCATTCGGTCATCAGCAAGTACCCAACGAAGCCATGACAACGTGCATAAAACAAACATTTCAACTAGTTCCCATCTCATCTGCATTTCACTTAAAATCCACAAGACTGAATGCTTTCTGGAGGTTCCTCCGGAGGAGCGTCGAACTGCACGAAACTCCACCATCATCGTCATGTTTGACTTCAATTTCTCCAAACTAGCACTCGCCCTTGAGTGCTTATCGCATTTTTCTCGACAATTCCAATAATGTACACTTCAGCAGCCATTACCATGCATTCGCATTTGACTCCGAACACAGAGTTTGATTCCGCAAATGCGATCTCGTGTAACAGCCCTCATCGCTTATCGTCACCACCCCGCACTGATTTTCCCATGAATACCCAAACTGCAAGCTTGCTTAATCCTAATTTCACTCCTTGCCTCCTTGCCACACACAGGCCACCGCGCCATTCAATCGACTACATCCGCCACCGGAGGGAATTTTCGGGGGGACACGTTCAGGACTCTGCCAAAAACGCTCAAGGAACAGAGGGTGGCACAAAAAAACGCAATTTCAAATATTGCTCCTCACACACATCCCCGTGCATGCCGTCGTGGGCTGGTCGGGGTTCGGGGGGAGCGCTCTAAAACATCTCGGAAATGTCTCATATGAATGAACAATTTGTGCTTTTTTTTCTCGTTTGCATCCAATTCGAGAGAAAAGAATACTCAATGTTTTGCCCGGCATTCGTTAATCGATGGGCACTGTTCGGTTGGAGTTTTGAATATCAATTGGGTCGCGGAGTCCCCGCACACACCCTCGCACGCAGGCGAGACTTGAAATCGATTCTGAACACACGCGCAGGATTTACAGAACACAGATAGACACTTCCCGCTGAGGGGGGATGGAGAGAGAGAGAGAGGCAGAAAAGAACATACAAAACCAACCCCTCTACTGGTCAGGCATTGATTTTTTCTCTTGGGCCGACCATCGAGTGTCAGTTGTTTTTTTTTGCGCCTGCATTCCGTGATGTATTCTCTCGCCCACACTCCTTGAGAGCAACGAGGACTGCCGCTGGATGAATATTCAAAGATGCTCCGTTGCATGTGCTCCGGGGTGCGTGTGCGGTGCGGGATCGTCATCTCACCTAGGCGAGTCAATTTATAGTTTCCAGTTGCAGGCGGCTGTATGCGTGTGGATGCAGCAGCAGTTTGAGTTATACTGCTGTTGTTGTTTACCGTTGAATCAAGCATAAAATTTTGTTAGCTGAAGCGTGGAAATAATTTATTTAACCCGGATTTACGGAGGGAGCGACCGAGTCGATTGGGTGCCCCTGTCAGGGGGGGACAAGGTGGCAGGAGTTAATTTAATGTTCGATAGACCATCGCACACCGAGCACACACTATCGAGAGTGTTGAATTATTAACAATTTACGTAAATGGATGCGGACAGAGGTGGAGGCCGATAAAAGCGATGGCTTCGGGCGGAATTATGAATGGAATTCGGTTTGCAGTTGGTGAATGTAATTAATGATACGGTGACGTACATAATCGATTATTGGTCGGGACGTGAATGGATTAAGGTACAGAAGGTGCCTTAGGAACCGACTTTTTTAGTTGCCTTCTGCTCTCTCCGACACGTGTCACGTCGAATGAATGGTTATTAAGCCAAGAAGCTCAGGAAATGACATGACAACACGAAGAACCACAATCAACTTAAAGACCCCCTAACCTCTTAACCAACTGTGGTTCGACCATCAAACACCTTCACCTTCCACGGTTCCCTTGGTTCCCATCGACGGATGGCATGGGCACCTCTTTAAGGAACTTTAATCCTTTCCCATCGTCCGCCCACATTACACGGCCGCCTTCATTTAAATCATCCTAACCGAATCACGAAAAAAAAAAAAAAAAAAAAAACTGTAACAATACAACTTTGGCAAGATAAATTAATCACCAGGCGGCCTTGCTCTGCTGCCGCGGAGACGGTTAAAACTGAGATTATTTGCTCAGCCTTGTGCCAGAATGCCCACCAAACAAGGCGACGCTGACGGGTGCGGTGCGCTGTGCGAACGAAACCGCCCGCAAAGTTAATGGGAACATCAACATTCCCGAAAAAAAATCAACACAATGGCAAACTTTCTCGTTACTTTTGTTTTTCGCTCCGCCCTCCCTCAGCCGTCCGGCCGTCAATTACAACCGCCGCACAATGCCAGTCGTGGCATGAACCATCTGCCATCAGGCTGTACCACAAAACAAGGACGAGAGAGAGGAAAAAAAAATCCAACAAGAGTGCACGGAAAAAAAAGGGGTATCAAGGCTGCCAAGCGTTCGACTTTAATTAGGGGAACACATTGAAATGATCTCTAAGGACGCGCATCAGCCAAACCGAGCGGTGCCTAATTAGACGCTCAATGGAACAGCCGCCATCACGGTAGGTCCCTGGTGACGGGGACCGCGATGGGATGCGAGATGGGAGATGAGATGGAGTGCGTGATGGGCCTTGGCCTCTGTTGCTTAGTGTGATGCGGGACGGGATACGAGAAGGATACGAGAAGGAGTACGAGACTGGATACGATGTGGAACAGACGACACCTGCATCCCCTGGTGACTGTGTCTCGAGTGCGAGATACAAGATGAGAGACGGGATACGAGCCGCCACATTCGGTATTAGGCGGTACACGAGAAGGAATACGAGACGGTATAGGAGATGGAACAGTCGAAACGTTCATCCCGGGGTACCTGTGTCTCGATGGCGAAATACGAGATGGAAAACGAGGCGGAATACGAGACGCGAACCGAACCGACACGTTCGTCTCTTGGCCTCGGTTACTGTGTTATACGAGACGGCATACGACGCTGAATACGAGACGGTATACGAGATGGAATAGGCTTCATCCCCCGAAATACGAGATGGTTTACGAGAATCGATACGAGACAGCTGCCACGTTCGTCCCTTGGCTGCCACGTTCGTCCCTTAGTGGTATACGAGACGGAATACGAGGATGAATGCGAGACGGTTCACGAGATGGAACATACGAGACTGCATACGAGACGATATACGAGATGGAACAGTCGAAACGTTCATCTCCTGGTGCCCGTGTCTCGATGAATTGCCAAGCCGCTACGATCGTCCCTAGGTCTCTATTACTTGCTGAGACGATGCGAGACGACATACGAGACGATATACGAGATGGAACAGGGCTCATACCCTTGTGTCTGATGCTCTTGATGGGAGGCGAGGCGATATACGAGTCGAGATTTTAGATGGGAACCGAGCGGTATATAATTAGATCCTCTATTGAACATAAGCCTCCCGTCCATCACTTGTCGCCTGTGCTTGGTCAGAGACGAGAGATCATACACGCAGGGATGCGAGACGGAATACGACGTGGCAACCGAGCACCATCCCTTGAACTCGGAGTCTTGATGATATACGAGACGAGATCGGAGACAATATACGAGACGATATACGAGACGAGATCCGAGACAATATACGAGACAATATACGAGACGAGATCCGAGACAATAGACGAGACGAGATCCGACACAATATACGAGACGTGGTCCGAGACAATATACGAGACGATATACGAGACGTGGTCCGAGACAATATACGAGACGATATACGAGACGAGATCCGAGACAATATACGATACGATATACGAGACGAGATCCGAGACAATATACGAGAAGATATACGAGACGTGGTCCGAGACAATATACGAGACGATATACGAGACGAGATCCGAGACAATATACGAGACGATATACGAGACAATATACGAGACGATATACGAGACAATATACGAGACGATATACGAGACCAAAATGCCTCGCCAATTGCTTGAAAAATCAACTTCCTTCTCACATGTTCGACTACAAAATCGACTCAGACTCTCGAGTTAAAAAAAAAGAATTGCCAAAAAAGTCCAAAAAAACAAACAATTTCGTTCCTAAATTTTTCAAAACTTGTACTCACCTCGCTGTCGTTGCTGTGAAGGATCAATTTGAACCCGGGAAGTAGATATTTCTCCTTGTTGACATCATCCAATGCCAGCTTTGCGGCCGGCATACACGCCTGACCGCCCTGCCATCCTCCCTTGCCGGCTATCGGGAATATACCGCCAATGTGCAGCTCATCGGGCCGGCCACCGTTGGTTACATTAGCATTTAGCAGTATTAGTGAAAATAGTAATAATATCCAAAATGTCACAACACCACCACATGTCATATCCTGAAAGGAAAAACAAAAAAAGGAATTAGTTAAAAGTGGGATTTGAAGTTGAGATACGGAACGGGGTTGGACATCGGGGAAGACTTCGCAAAGGTCCTGAAAAGATGTGCGATAAGGTTGCCATTGATGAGGGGTACAAAATAAGGAAGTTCCTGGGGAGACAATAGGTAGGTGATAGGGTCACTAATCTCACTGTACTCTGGGTAGACACTGAGCCAACTAAGTGGTCATTGCGACAAACTTAAGCTTGACTGAGGAGACACGATGCAGAATCAGATGTGCATCAGTTGAGGATGCAGAGGTGCACCGATTGGAGACATCAGGCAGCCAGTCCACTGTCAGTTTGCTTGGAAGTACGCACATTAACCACGATCGCCTTCTTCGCTTCACATCATCCTCACAACATCCCCCCTCCCTCCCTCTCAAAATATGCATGCCCATCGCATCATATTTCTCTCGATCACATTCATTACACCAATTGAAATGAATTCTCCCGAAAACAAGTATCTCGCGGTGATTTGATTTGATTAAGAGCTCGGATGTGCTTGCCTGCTCCTAAGTACACACCCGCACCCGTGTGTATGCTTCTTCAATTATTGATTAGAAATTCCGTTTGGCAATCATCATCGACCCCAGTCACGTTGTTCAATGAAAACTCTCCGCCATAACCGAACGAGCATCGTCGTCGTTCCTACGTGTGGCCTCGCAACTCACCTTCTTCTCGTTCCGTCAAAGTCATTGGCACTGCTCTTACGTGTCGTGCCGGTTCTTTTGAAGTTGCGCTGCGTACAAAACGCTTGCCGAGGCACACGCTCACCACCTTCGACATCGCCGCAGACACGTACTTTACGACGCTCAAATGAAATTCAATCCAATGCCATAAATATTCGCGCTCGTTTAATCCTTTCTTTAATTTTTTCCTGAAATTGAATTTAAGCGTGCTCGCTGCAGGGCGAAGCAAATGAGACATCAAAAAAAAAGAAGCGAAAAAATGTGCCAAAAACACATTTAATTTCATATCCTGAATACGTATCCGGCGGAAGCGGTGAAGTTCTGTCAAGTGACACCCAATAAATAGGTACACTCTCACTTCATTATTTTCTGGGTGGGGGGGGAGGGGAGAGGAATGCGCGACTGTGGCGGCATTTTAAAGCAAGCCAGGGGGGCGGCACTGATGTGGGAGATGTGTGTGTGTGTGTGTGTTCCCATTTCCACTTGAAAAGATTGCGCGAATTTGCTGTGGAACGTGCGTGGGAATCCCCACTTGTGCCAACGGGGAGTCACAGCCGAGGAACCGAGCTGAATGGGTGAGTCGACTAATTTCCTGAAATGAAACAATGCGAAGTTAAATGAACATCGCTGCAAGGATATCTCAATATTTGTGATTGTATCTCTTGGTGCTTGTTCAGTCCTTGAGTGTGAATGTCGGAATGTGTTTCTTTAGTTGCGCCGCGCGTTGGAATCTGATTAAGTTTCTCATCAGCACTTGAGCGGAGATGGCATTGGAGAGTGAGATGAACGGATGCGGATGAGGATGGCGTAAATTAGATGTTGATCCTTGGGCGGTGCTTGTCTAGGGGAAAATGGCTGAGCTTGCCTGGTGGGAGTTTGGAGTTCATGTCGTGCGTCGTTGAACATAGGTTGGATTTTAGACAGTTTTCTGGGAAAGGCTTGGGTGGCTCTTCATGTCCTACGACGTGAGGGCGTACAGTTGAGATTGAAGATCCTGGGGAGACAACAGGTAGGTAGGTAGGTGATAGGGTACCCTGTCGATCCTCTTGGCCGTGGCTCACTAATCTCACTGTACCCTGGGGAGACACAAAGCCAACTAAGTGGTCATTGCGACAAACTTAAGCTTGACTGAGGAGAAATGATGCAGAATCAATTGTGCGTCGGTTGAGGGTGCAACGATTGGAGGCACCTAGCAGCCAGTCCACTGTCAGTTTTTGGACAGTTTTCTGGGAAGGCTTGGGTGGTTCTTCATGTCCTACGACGTGAGGGCGCACAGTTGAGCTTTAAGAACTAAGATTAGGGCCTCCTGACGATGGTACGGATCCACTTCAAGCTCAAAAATATCTGAGAAGTGTGGTAAGAGGCTGTTTAAGAAGGCTTTCAGCTGTGAGACGCCATCACCGTCTCCTAACAAGCCCACTCGAATTTCTCCATCATTCCATGCATCAAAGCTCCATAATTGAATCCGTCCCCTTCTCCATCAACCGAAGCCACCAGAGGTCTTGTGTGAGGCACTCCCAAATGCGCCTTCCACCACCCTTACCCATCCGCCACTTCCCCTCCAATCGATCTCTCGTAAGATTGTTGAAAAAATGAAATCAATCACAACCCAATTGCTTCCCAAGACTTCCCTGGGTCATTGCAAATGCCCAACTAGACTCACATCGACATCGCCAGTCGCCAATGGCCACACCACAGGATCCCCCTCCAGACACCCTTCAGAAGCAGAACTACAAGGCAAATAGAGGCGTCAGACAATGCAGGCAATAAATAGCCCGAGTGCTGGCAGGAGCGCTCTAAATCTCAGCGCAGATAATTACACACTTGAGAGATATGATGAAAGCCATTGTTGCGGGTCAAATTTACTTGTACCCCGACCGGGGTACAGTGTGCGGTGGAAGTGTGTGTCCTAGTGACGAAATTGATGGCAGAGGTCTTTGAGGAAGAACCTAGCTACACGCTAGGCGTACAGATTGGAATGTTAGTTTGGGGGATGGTCTGGAATTCATTGAAAATTGAAGAGGTCTTCGACGGGAAGAGAACTTGAAGATGGTAGGCATCACGAGCGACAGAGATCTTGCAGAATTTGCCAATTTTACGGGATAACTGAGAAGCAGTGTCTTAGTCCTGCATTTATTAACGATTTGAAAGATCTTTGGTTCGTCTTCTTTGTGCCCGAGGTGGACCTGGGACTCAACAAAGAAGCTCCTCATCCCTGGCTAGCTGCCTCCTATTTGGCACACCAACGCCCAGTTGATTGAAAGTGTTCTCCACTTGTGCGGGCTCCCTTAGAAGCGGGCGTCCTCTGTTGTCTTACCCCAGAACTTCGGAGCCGGAGATTCTTCGAGACGGAGCTAATGAGTGCGTGCTCCAGTCACCCCATGTCGCTAAGCCGCCCGTACAGTTCGTGACATCAATGCAAACAGGACCAAAGACCGCCTTCTAGACTAAAGACTTCTTCGTCCGCTTTAGAGATTGCCCATGCCTCTGCGCCGTACAGCAGGATTGTCAAACTGATCCTTCTGCAACTGAATTGCATTTTGAGCCAAACAAGACTAGCAGTTAGCACGGGTTATTCAGCGTTTGATCTTGTACTGGTCTTGTTTGTAAAGGAGGCGAGGCAAATGAAGTCCATGACGGTCCATTGGCACGCCTTGAAGATGGCGTGTAAACCTCGATGATGTATGTCCTTTCTTGAGGACAGGACACATGTACCTCGTTTTTCCTCTTGTTCATCGCGAGGCCCATATTGGCCGCTTTTGTCTCAGAGAGACTAAGCCCATTTAGCAAATTTCTTCCTCACGAATCCGCACAAGCCCCTAACGTCTGCATCTACATTTGGCTTGAGTTTGCAGAGGAGATGGGCTAGATTTGTCAGTAGACGAGTTAGTCTCACTTAGGTCCTGACGAGTTGCGTCCCAATTGCTGAAGACTTGGCTATGGTCGCTTTAAGCATCGGCGTCGCTTTCAACCTCCCTTCTCCTTCACTAACTAATCTCCCAGACTCCACAATCGTTGTCTGTTAGCAATGCAGGCTAACCATACTCAATTCGAACACGTTTTCCCATTAGTCTCCATAAACACGTCACAGACTGGCTGAATTTACTGCATCTTAAGCCATTTCCTACATCCCCCACAACGCACCGCCATCAACACATCAAATCCCACACGTTTTCTCTTCAAAAAGACAAAATTTAATTTTTTACCATCATTTTAACCCACTTTCAGTTGCAACACATTTTCCATCATCACTTCCCCCTGCTGGCAACACTGCGCGTCAAATGTCAATTATTCAGTGCAAAATCGATCGCGTCATTGCCAGAGATGCTCAAAAAATGTGTGAAATTGAATTTTTGCTTGACGTCATGAAAATTGAAAAACTCCTTTTCCGGCCAAAGTAAGCGAACAACCGAGTGTCCGTCGATGGCAGCCAGTGCACCACACTCAGCTCCAGCGATGGGCAGTCATTTTCGGGTGAAAACATCGCGAAAATCGACTTTTAAGAAATTGACACTTTTCGACGGAAAAAATGCAGTAAAATGGTAAATCAATTCGGTGGCCTTTTTTTGGTTTGATGAAACCGATTTTGACTTCGTTGATTCTAAGGACTTTTGAAGGATTGTGGTGATTGAAAATGGGTGGGAGGTGTGTGTAATGAAAGAAATGAAGAAATAATTGGTTGGTGGCTTATGCTTCTTAGAGAAACTGGTGAAAATGGTTCGTGGGGCTTGATGAGGTTGACTTTCTGAACGAAGTGAGGTGTGAATGCCTTGGAACTTATGTTTCTTCTATCTGAAGAGGTCTGGGTGTCTGTCAGAGACTTGTTCTTATCATCGAAGGACTGATGGACGACTTGTGAGCCACTTCTTCAAGAGGATTCGTTCGGGAAGCATGCGAAAATGTTCTTTATAAGGTCTTCACATTCAATCCAAGGATGCGAGTGTTCGTTGAATAAAGACATTCCATCATAAAGAGCCTACGTGAACAAGAAGGACGGCAGTCAGTCCATCAGAAGGACGAAGTTCCACTTCAAACTCAACAGTCATCGTTCAACTAATCGCCCCACAAACAGTAGAAAAAAGAAAAAAAAAACCAATCCACCACCACCCGCAAGCGACGACAAACTTTCAGCATAACCTGTAACACAACCTGATGACCATTCAACCACATCTGCTGCTCGCATGTATCTATTTGACGTTGACTTCACAAACACAGTGCTTTCACCTCAGTTGACTTAACCCCAGCGACCTCCCTTCCACACGGCGAATGAGTCTTTAAACTGTAATCGCGCACACAAACCAGAGCCAGAGAACAAAAGCACGTGAGTTTAACTACACCACAGGCAAACGTTCGTACAGACAAAACGTACACGTATCCTGTCAGCCGAACAGCAACTAACTACAGGCGGCATAGTGTTGGCTGGCTGGCTGGCTGGCAACAGCAGCGGCAGTGGCAGCATCAGCCAGCAGCAAGTAATGAAGGGAAAGTTGTAATTTCGTTCAAATACTGTGGCAAGGAGAGAAACTTGAAGAATTATTATCCCCGTAAGGACTTTACATTTCCTCTCCGCCCCTCCCCCACCCCCTTTCCTCACCGCTTTCATTCTTTTTCTGTTCGCGTATCTCTCGGCATCTTTCACTCAACCTCCTTGGCTTGCCTTAGTCTTAATCTCTTTTCCAGTGGCGCGGTGCGGTCGGCAATGAGAGACAGACAGCGTTGAACTTTCCCTCGTTCACGAAGCTAGATGGCAGTCTTGGCGAATGCGAGGGCGGCAGAGCGGCAGAGCGGCAGGCAGCCATCTGATAACTGATGCTGTGTCACTGTGTGCTGTGAATTCTGTTGAAAATAATGAGCAGGAATGAAAACTTACTACACACAGGCACACGTTGACAACGGGACGATGAAAGGCGTCATATGGTGTTAAAGTGTAACGTGTTATTAAAAGGATTTCATCCAGAAATCCTTCTCGCTTTTCCATTTTCTTTGCTCGCCCTTTGTGCGAATGACTGAGGTTGTGTGGGGCGGCGGTGGAGAGGGGTGGGCATGTTTTTTTTTTCCTTTGTGAGAAATGTGCAGTCGCCTTTATTCTGGGGGTCCCTAATGACATTGCCTTGCGCAGCGGAGGGCATCATCATTTTGAGTTAGACGACGTCAATGTCAGCAACTGACACGATGGATGGATGGTTTGTGTAGTACACAGGGAGATTCTCATTATGACATCATCCTCTTGCTTTATACTCAATTAACTTCATTATAACGGAAGTTGTCGCCATAATCAGTTGGAAATCTAATTTGCAAGAGAGATGAACGGTTTTCGTTTCTTTTGAGACGATTCAGTTGGAGGTTGCATTTTGAGTGCAATGGCGCGGTGGTGTAGTTTTGATGAAACTGCACATGTTTTTACATTTTCTGAATGTGGAATTGATGCCTTTGAGGGTGGACTTTGAATTGGGTGGAGGGGGCGTTTGTGATTCGACGCGGGGACGGGTTTCTCTTTGATGACATTCTGCGGCTCCTTTTAGTTTCTTTTTTTTTTCGCTGAAAGGGGTTTTTGACTTTAATGATGTGGAATGGTGTCAATCATCCATATTCACTCACTATTACCTTCATTTGGATGGATAGTCTTCATCTATGTCAGTTATGAAATCATTTTTGTCAGCTGGTTGCTGGCCACGTGGGTGTTGGTTCATTAAGAGGTTGCATTTTCAATTCAATGCGGAATATACCGTATTCCCCTTATTAAGCAAAATCTGTATACAGTTCTCAAGCCTAAGCCCTGACATTAAATAATAACTCCCAACTTGGTGCAAAAAAGTGTGTTATAAGCGCCGCAGCAGCAACGCCCTTCGCCCTTCGTTTTATGTCGCGTTTAGTGTAACCACTCGTGCAATGGAGCTGCTTGTGAATATGCCATTAAAACATTCGTATTGTGGCATTACTCCATCGCTTCATCTTTCCGTTCTTCTAATCTTGCTGCAGTTATGGTTGTTAGTTCGACCAAACACACACTTTGGCGGCGGAACCAAGAGTGTTGAAAGATGTATGATTCATTTGGAGGTTACAATTTGAATTACAGAGAACTTCGGCAATTTATGCTAAACTTGCCAATGTTATCATACGAGCTTATTGCTGAAATCATGCCATTTGCAGCATGCCTGAGTAGTAGCTACGTTTAATCTTTGGACAGCAAGCTGCTGCCAATCAGCAAAGACCATGCAGACAGCCTTCATCTTCTTCTCGAACCAGGAGATTCAGATTCAAAGGCCCTCAAAATTGCAGCTCTCGGTCGTGATGTCTTGCTGTCCAGGTGGCGTGTGACGGGTCGACAGCATATATAGTGGACTCTCCCTAAGTCGAAGTTCTCTCTAACTCGAATTTTTTGTTCGCCATATTTTGGCATACCCCTACATTTTTTTTTAGACGAAGAACATCCTCTAAGGCCGCTTCCCTGTTCCTCGTAACTCGAACAATCATGGTATCCCGTGCAAATTCGGCTTAGAGGGAGTCCACGGTATTTCCTTTTAGTTTTGAGATCAGCTCGTTTCGGCTGTCCTTCAATTCGCCGTGAAAACTTGCACCACGGCACGAAGGGGAGCAAGCGACGATGTCGATCTCAGCCGCATGACCCAATTGCTGAACTGACTCGTAGAAGGTAGTGCCAACTGCGCTAACAGCTCGCACAGCTTCATCGTCGGCACTATCTTGTCCAGTACCAGATTGAGAAGGCACAGCGCGTCTCCTTGCCGAAGTCCGGTGCAGGTTTCAGAATGACTCGGCGGTTTTTGAACCGAACTGCACGGTGCATCGCGTATGTGACAGCGCGGTGCGGCTCAACTGGATTCCGTTTCAGATGATCCCGACTTCTTTATCGATTTTAAAGCCGTACACGGCCGCAGTCATAGCAAGTAACAATTCGATGCTACGACTGCTGTCGTATGCGGCTAAAACGTCGATAAAAAGATGGTGTGCATCGATCTGAAAGCTGCTAGCCTTCTCCAGGATGAGTGTGAACATTTGGTTTATAGTTTGCCGAACCGGAAGCCGAAGTGGTCCGTGCTGACAGGACGTTCACACAGCACGCTGGACAGATGAGTAATTGATTTACGTGATCATCTGGCTGGACAGTAGCTTATAGGCGAGCGACGGTGAGCACGAGTATACCTCTAGCATTCTTGCAGGATCGTCCGTTCTCTGCATGCGGCAAATGGAGTCAGTCTTCGACTCCGACAACGCAGCAGAGGACGATTGCGGCTAAGGTGGCGCATCCAAGTGGAGAAGGATCTCAACCAACTTGACGTGCGAAATTGGAGGCGGCTATTCATAGATCGCGCGAGATGGAAGGGCTTGTTGATGGAGGCCCAGGTCCACCCCGGACTGTAGAAATAGAAGATGAAAGCAAATGAAAAAAAATCTAGTCGTCCGGCATGCCTTCGTCTGCTTCTCTAATTCTGCAGAATGTCTGGTGCATGCCCCCCATGAGAACATAGGGAAAAGCCTTAGAGAGCTCTTAAAGATTATTCTTCAGCCATTTTGTGGCTGTGTCGACTTCGTCAAAGCTAGATGGGAGGACTACTGCGTGATCTCGTGCTGATCTGTGGCTTACTTTGGCTTGCCAGACCCTCTCGATACCTAGTGGCAGCCTCAATGTCCCTCTAAAGATACACCAAAAAACACTCGCACATCCCTCCCCTAGTCTCAAACCACTTTCACGACAAAAGAACGTTCACTAAATTAAGACCAACTTTTGAATGACTTCCCCTCCAACCAATTCATTTCCATCGGCATTTGAATTTGTATCACTCCTCCCTCCCCAATCTCTCCCCTCCACAGCTCCCCAGCCATCTCAACTCCGTCGTCGTAGCGCACAAAAGGACATCTCTTCCGAGCCAATTCAGCACGACAATGGATATACCTCAGAGTTGACTTCCCAACTTCCGCTGAAGAAAGGAAAAAAAAAATAAAATGAATATCTCAGCGTCAGCGGTTTTGATTAGCTACAAGGACGAACTCGCCCCCTCTGCCTACAGCGACTCTCACCAACCACCAGATGGGGGATGAATTAATTTTAATTTCACCTCCCAACCGCCACCCACGACGATTCGTCGCAATACAATCGCCTTTTGTTCGTTGACCCCACTCGGAGGCCACCCATCTGTCGAATGAATAAAAAGACAAACAATCGCGAATTGTCCTCGAAGGATACCATCAGCTTCAGTGCCCCATCGCCCCCCCCCCCCCCTCATGAGCAAAGTCCCCCGAAAAGCATTGAATACACTTAAGTCTCGCGAGAGACGGAGGAAGTCGAAGCAATCAATTTGACTGATAACCCACCCCCCGTCCTCGTCCAGCGGAAGGACTCAGCGAAATGCTCATCTCAGGATTAGATACACTTGGATTCAATAGACGCCACCGTTAATGCGGACGCCCAGACAGCGCTGTCTCGTCGTGGCGTTGTGGCGGAGTAATCGAAGGAAGCAACCATCATCGTCTCGCGTTTTTTTTTTGCTCCTTTCGCCGAAGGGAATGTCCTTCGTTTACTCTCGAGTTCGAGTCTATAAAGATCAAATCGTATTAATGGATTTGGATTTCTTAGGTAAGCCGCAGAGGTGCTCTCCGCGGGGAGGGCGCTCCGCCCCCGCACACTGCCCAGAGGACAATACGGACGAATGACATCGACTTCGAATCAGCCGCATTGTGTTTGATTGCGAATCCAACGAACGGCGAGGGGAGTGATGAATCAAAACGGTGAACCGCTAAAAGGTGTGTGTTTGGGATTAATTTTTGACGAATTAAGGCGCGGTCTTGGGGTTTACACTCGAAAGTTGGACCGGTTTAAAGACGGTCTTAGGCTGTTGACTGATTTGTCTTATTAACTTGTTTGAGTGTTATCCTCTTGGAACGGGAGTCAATGGTGGCGCGGTTTGTGTAATTAAGTGTTGTGCGAGTGGGGTGGGGAAGGAGGAGAGCGCTTGGGGGCGTTCAAATGAAAAGTGGAGAAATGACCCCTCAGACAATAATTGTGATGAAGAAGGCGTGCGGGATTGGTAGCGACGGGATCTTGGAAAGTGCATGCCTGAGGTCCACTTCAGATGTGTAGCGAGAATACGGGCAGTGCTACAGTCTGATGTGGACTTGGGTCTGGTTTCTAGAGCAACTACATGTATTCCGCGTTCGTAGTCACCTCTCACGAGTGATCTCTAGATTGGTGCCGACTTCAAACACCAACGATTGAGAAGCTCCGTCTTGACAGGTGCACTCCCTTATCATTGTTAGCGACTACTCAGAAATGGAGAAGCTATGCAAATTGTTGGTGTCCAGAATTGAATTCGGGTACGACTTGGAGCACCACGACTTGAGATGGTCAAGGTATTGCTCTTTTCCACTTCACTTGCTCACGAAGAAGCACAAGTCCCTAACGTCCGCATCTACCTTTGGCTTGAGTCTGGAGAGGAGATGAGCTAGATTTGTGGGTAGACGCGTTAACCACGTCTCACTTAGGTCATGACGTCCCCTTGATGAGTTGCTTCCTAATTTCTGAAGACTTTTCTCTGAAAAAACCTATATGGCTATAGTCGCTTTAAGCCTTGGCGTCGTAAACAACCTCCTTTCTGCTTCACTAACTAATCCCTCAGACTCCACAATCGTTGCCCTTTAACAATGCAGACTAACCATACTCAATTCGAGCATGTTTTCCCCTTAGTCTCCACAAACACGACGCAGATCGACGATTCCTTGCGAATTTATTGCATCTTAAGCCATTTCCTACGTCCCCCCACAACGCACCGTCATCAACACCTCAAATCCCACACGTTTCCTCATAAAAAAGACAAAATTTAATTTTTTACCATCATTTTAACCCACTTTCAGTTACAACACATTTTCCATCATCACTCCCTCCTGCTGGCAACACTGCGCGTCAAATGTCAATTATTCAGTGCAAAATCGATCACGTCATTGCCAGAGATGCTCAACAAATGTGTGAAATTGTATTTTTGCATGACGCCATGAAAATTGAAAAAACTCCTTTTCCGGACAAAGTACGCAATCAAATGCGAAAAACCGAGTGTCCATCGATGGCATTCAGTGCAGCACACACAGTCGCAGCTATGGGCAGTCATTTTCGAGTGAAAACATCGCGAAAATCGACTTTTAAGAAATTGACATTTCGCGGCGGAAAAAATGCAGTAAAATGGTAAATCAATTGGGTGGACTTTTTTTGGTTTGATGAAACCGATTTGGACTTCGCTGATCTTAAGGACTTCCGAAGGATTGTGGTGATGGATAATGGGTGGGAGGTGTGTGAAATGAAGAAATAATTGGTTGGTGGCGTGTGCTTCTTGGAGAAAGTTGTGAAAATGGTTCGTGGGGCTTGGGGAGGATGGCTTTTTAAAAGAAGTGAGGTAAGGAGGCCTTGAAACCTCGGTTTTTTGGATCTGAAGAGGTCTGAGTGTCTCTTAGGGACTTGTTCTTCTCATCGAAGGACTGATGGTCGCCCTGTGAGGCAGATCTTAAAGAGGATTCATCCGGGAACCAAGCGGCAATGGACTGCTTCTGACTTGTCTGTACTTCATGAAGCCTTCACATTCAATCCAAGGATAGGGCCAGTTTTTCATGACGGGCTTACGTGGACAAGACGACTGAAATGGGTCCGATTTATCGTACGATTGTTCTTTCCCAGAAATCTCACAGGACTCCAATTGAACACATCCCAGAAACAAAATACATATGAATCCCCTCGTGAATACTCCTTGCCTTCAAGTGTGAATTATGGATTTACAGTCCATTCTGCAGGGCACCACCGCAGAGCCACCACCGCAGGGCCACCACTCATCTGCGGTGAGTCAAAAATCCAATTAGGAGCAACCAACTGAGAGCAGTGCCCGCAGCCTTCATCATTACCCGACCATTTCCACTGACTTCGCATTTATATCGATTAACCTATCGCTCTGCACACCCATCGGTCCCTTGGCCAGTCCCTCGGGCCGTAACCCTGTTGATCCACTCGGCAGCCCGATCCTCCGCCAGTGCCACGCGAAATCGCATTAAAAATTCAAAACCAACCCATTCGCTCCCCTGGACCGTGTCATAAATCTAGCCTCGCCCTCCCCCCCCTTCGCCCATCTAACCCTCTCAGCTCGACTATGAATTACGGTCGCAAGGGTGTGACACGGGCGCTGTTACACGAGCGACTCGTGTGCGAGGCAAAAGAAACCGAAAATTAATTTCGTTAAAAAAGATATTCCATTTGCATAAGTTCACAAGATGAACAAATTTATTGTAGTCCATCGTGCGGCGTTCTCTTCCGGCCAAGCAGGCATCCGAGGACCGGGCGGGTATTTTAACGAAATCACTTTCCGCACGGCGTCGATGTGAAGGTAAGATGCAAAAGCAATCCCAGCGCTCGCACACTGCAATCCTTTTTGCGTAAAAGTGGCCCTCAGTGACTCTCAACTCGGCAGCAGCAAATACCGCAGCAGCACACCGAGCCGGTCCAGTCGCACCGGATGCCGATGATGACGTTAACGACGACGACGACGCAAGGCAACGGAAGAGGAGAGCGGATAATAAGAGTCCTGGAAACCACCAGGACAACCGAAGCGGAATTACTTTTTTTTTTTTTTCACTTTGAGCACGAGCGCAACGTGCCAACGGCACCACATACAGTCACTGACTTCGACCAACATCCGTGCACTTCAAGTGCCCACTCCCCACAAACCCTGCCACCGCACATGAGTGACCTGGGCTACGCCAATGGTGCCAGGATTCGAAGACCTGCAACGCAATGCCTCCCGGAGTCCTGTTAAGCCAGGCGTCACACTCATGAGCACACACTCACACGCGGTAATGTGATAATGTAAGCAAAGTCACTCGCCGGATACATTTGTGTTCACCCACCTCGCCCCCACAAACAGGGGCACACACACACAGACACACACACACACAGTGGAGTGTGCGGCGTACCTTTCTGGTTTCATTTTTTTTTTTTTTTTGTTGCCTACTTCAGAATGTGACCGGAATTAATTCGGTTTCTAATTTTTGTCCTCGTCCTTTGACTGGGTCAACACCGAAACAATGCTCTTATCTTCACCACCAGATGGAGACAAAGGCGTACGTTGATGTGTAGGGGGGAATGGGGAAGGGAAACCCCAAACGACACGTATGACGGCCGATTGTAACCCCAAATGGCACACGAGATAGCGATAAGAGTCGAGCCTAACCATTGCCATGCTTGGCCGCCTTCTCGGGACGTGGTGGAAATGCCGGGGGGACAAGCAATAAAATGGTGAAAAAAAGAAGAGGAAAAAAAAGCTAAATAAATTGATTCCACCCTAGGTCATCGAAAACGGAAAATTGGACGAACGAGGGTGCGAGTGGAACTCAAGTGGAGACCAAGTGGAACCCAAGCGAAATGAGACGACTCAGCAAATTTGTCGATTAGTCTCGAAGAGGAGCTAATTTTGACACGAGCTCTAAGTTGGTCGGACTGGCGGAGGGGGGGCGAATGCGAAGGTGGGCGATGATGAGCTGCGGATAAGGACCGACTACATGCATGACAGGCGAGGAATGATGCTGATCTGGAGGTTTTCCGAAGACGAGGTCGAAGTCAGGGACGGGAGTGGAATGGAGGACAGTGAACAGGAAGTGGAGACTGCTGTTGGATGGAGGACGAGTGGCAGTGTCAGTGGCCAGGACTAGAGGAGGAGTGGCGGCGGCCAGGACTAGAAGGCGAGTGGCAGAGGCCAGGACTAGAAGACGAGTGGCAGAGGCCGGGACTAGAAGACGAGTGGCAGTGGCCAGGACTAGAAGACGAGTAGCAGAGGCCAGGACTAGAAGAAGAGTGGCAGAGGCCGGGACTAGAAGACGAGTGGCAGTGGCCAGGACTAGAAGACGAGTGGCAGTGGCCAGGACTAGAAGACGAGTGGCAGTGGCTAGGACCAGAAGAAGAGTCGCAGTGGCCAGGACTAGAAGAAGAGTGGCAGTGGCCAGGACTAGAAGACGGGTGGCAGTGGCTAGGACTAGAAGAAGTGTGGCAGAGGCCGGGACTAGAAGAGGAGTGGCAGTGGCCAGGACTAGAAGACGAGTGGCAGAGGCCAGGACTAGATGTGGAGTGGCAGTGGCCAGGACTAGAAGACGAGTGGCAGTGGCCCGAACTAGAAGACGAGTGGCAGTGGCCAGGACTAGAAGGCGAGTGGCAGAGGCCAGGAGTAGAAGAAGAGTGGCAGTGGCCAGGACTAGAAGACGAGTGGCAGTGGCCAGGACTAGATGTGGAGTGGCAGTGGCCAGGACTAGAAGACGAGTGGCAGTGGCCAGGACTAGAAGACGAGTGGCAGCGGGCAGGACTAGAAGACGAGTGGCAGTGGCCAGGACTAGAAGACGAGTGGCAGAGGCCAGGACTAGATGTGGAGTGGCAGTGGCCAGGACTAGAAGAAGAGTGGCAGTGGCCAGAACTAGAAGACGAGTGGCAGAGGCCAGGACTAGAAGACGAGTGGCAGTGGCCAGGACTAGAAGAAGAGTGGCAGTGGCCCGAACTGGAAGACGAGTGGCAGTGGCTAGGACTAAAAGACGAGTGGCCGGGACTAGAAGACGAGTGCCACTGGCCATGACTAGAAGGCTGCTGATGGAGGGGACGAGTGGCAGTAGCCAGAACGAGTGCCACAAGTCGACAGTAGAAGACTGTTGAGAATGGAGGCGTCCCGGACAAGAAAAATGTTGATCGAGATAACGAGCTGCATTCAGTCGAACCCACGTGCGCTCAAATTCAGTGTAGCTGGACGTCCTTTCGATTGTAAATGAGCGCTTTTAATCCTGACAGTCCCTTAAGGCGTTATAAGCAACCGAACGCTGGCCAAACTAACAAATCTCTCAGGCCCTACGGCCCTCGCCAGTCGATGCCAGCCGTCTTCTCCAATCACAAGAAGGGAGACGTCGTTCGCGATGAACCCGATCTTCAACAAACAGCTCTCTCCAGCTGACACCATCTTGAGTCAGAGGCCTTTAGTCACGCAAGATGGCTGTGGTCTGTCTCCCCTTGTGGGGGCCATCGGCTTCGTGGATTCGAAGCTCCGCTCAGCCACTGTCCGAACTGTTGACGATCACATCGTGACATCGATCCAACGACACTCCGCCCAGGCGTCCAAAACAAGCAGCAGAGATGAACACCCGTCAAAACGAGACCCATCACGTCAGCTCTAAGAGCCATGCGATGACATTTCACTCAACCAGCTCCGAATGGCCGCTCAAGGAAACCCATTCAACATGCCATCAGCGGCCGAGTACCGACATGCAACGTGACACTTTCGAATGCCCTCGCGCACTCAATAAACACATGCCCTGGTCTATTTTTAACAGGCCACAAATCCGCCCACACACGCATCTCCACTGCCGACCGTTCCGCCCGTCCGTGTCCGGTAATGAAATTAAAGTGTCGCACATCAACTTACCCCCGTTTACGACACAGCACTCAAGTTAAACAATAATTCCCATCGTCGCTCTAGTCAGTGTCCAGCGTTTCGCGTTCCGCGTTCGGTTGTGTGTGCGTCCTTCCGCGACCGGAACCGGATGGGAAGAGCGCTGCTATCGTAAAAAATTAATTCCTTTCACATCTCAACAATTGAAACGAAACGACCACCGCGCATCATCGTCGTCGTCGTCGTCGTCGTCGTCCGTCCGTCCTCCTCCTCTCGGCCTGTCAATTCGCCAATCTTCCAAATGGAATTCACTTAAAGTTCGGTCGCTGATAAGTCCACCACGGCGTGGCGCACACAGGACATGTGTAAGCCGAGCGAATGACATTCCATCATTTGCATGAGTGGTGACATCGGCTCCAACCCCCCCGCTTCGACTAGTTGACGGGCGCGCGCGCACTCACACACGAGTACGGCTGCGGGTTAAATTTCATTTCCGTAATTGCGAGAGCATCTGGGAACCCTGCCGCCTGCACCCTGCACGCTCCTCGAGGACGTCCAACGAGGCAACAACAAATGGCGGGAGCAGGGTTCGAGAATTTATGAGAAAAGTGCAAGCAGCGAGCGACAAAGTGCTTGTAATAAATATTTTTGTTTAAATGATTTCCTGCGGGAGATAGTGAACGTGGGCGGGTGTGCTCGCTTTTATTTGCCATCATCTAGGGGGCGCGCACGGTTCGCGTAATAACACAAATGACACACGGCCCGAGGTGCCAGAGGTGGCGGTGTCTCATTGAAGCTGAGTGCAGGCACGAACTGGTTCAGTTGTTGTGCAATTATTGGTCTGATCTGTGTGTACTGGTCCCTGGCAGGGTTTTATGCCACCGAATGGAATGCACTGTGCGCTGAGTCTTTGGGTGGAGTCCCTTGCGGGAATTGATGGCGTAATTGAAGGACTCTCGTGAAAGGCACTGGAATTAAAGGCTTTTGAAGTGATCTGGCTTAACGGGGCGGACTGTAGAAGGGGGTGGAGCTGGACGAAGCTTGAGCAGAGCACAGAGAAGGTGCTCTAGCCTTCCGTGTGTGTTGAACAGAAAATGGCTTCGCTGGAGGTGGGACATACATACATCCTCATGATCATCGTGTAGCGACCAACTGATCGCATAACCAACAGGCGACACGACCAGCACACCACACGACCAGCACGACCAACTTGACCAAGAAACATCATGATCGATGGGCAAGCAACCTAGAGATGGCACCAATTGAAGCGAATTTCAATCGTCTTGGTGTCCAGAACTGGAGCTAGTTGCTAAGAGCTCGTGCCTACTGAAGAACCTCGCATAGAAAATTGCATCTAGACTGTTGGTCTACCAGAAGAAGTCGTCATCTAGGACCCATCTGCAAATGGAAATGGCCAAGGGACACGGAAGAGAACAGAAAAGTCGAATGCAGGAGAGGACTCATCAACGAACCAGCCGTACCATGATATGGACATCATTCGAAGGAAACAACAGCTCCTGCAGTCCGGGATGGACATCGATCTCAACCAACAAGCCTCTTAGGTTGGTAGGTTTAAGTACACCAGTGGGCTGCCAACGAAATCGCCAGCACACTTGCCAGACCATGTTGTTCCATTGGTTGCTTTCACTGGAATTCGAACCGGGAACCCCTTTAATCATGGGCACCCAACTGCCTGGTCCAGCTGTGAAAGAATGGAGGAAAACCCTGCCTGATGTGCAAGGATGTGGACATCGTTCGAAGGACAAAAAAGCTCCTTCCTCTTTGCAGTCGGGAATGATCTCAACCAACAAGCCTCTTAAGCTAGCTCGATCTATTGCCAGCTGCCTTCGATTCAAATCGACTGAGGTTGAGCTGTCCTTGAGCCGATGCAAGGTTGTCAATGCGGTCAAGATGACCCAGGCGGAGGATTCGTGGACGCTCAGCCAGGCGAGAGACACCCCTCGAAGCTATAGAGCCATAAACACCTGTCTCGCCCTCATACCTCTCGTGTAGATAGTACCTTCCTCCAATCGTTGCGCTACAGACATCAACCCAAAGGTCTTCCTCGTGATCTCTGGCTAACTGCAGCCAGTTCTGTGTTCCAAGGTACTTGTAGTGTGGCACGCACAAGGCACAATGGACCCAACATCCAAGTGATCCACCTTCTTCCGATGACGTCGTAGTTCTGCATGGCCTCTGCAGCTTTGTCTAGATGAAGAGCCGGGCAAGTCACAAGTTGTTCATGGGCCCTACATGGCCTAGCCACCTTAGTCTGATCTCGGAGCTAATGTCGTCATTTTTACCGCGAGGACGAGGTGGACAAAGTCCCTGATTGTGTGTCGTTTCTGTGACTGCTCATTGTGAGCCTTTGTCCAAGACATGAATGCCTTCAGCTGAAGTCCCTGACTGCATACTTGGAAGCCTTGTCCAAGACCTCGTTGCTTGATGTCCGCATGTACTCCATTTTTTCCCTAGTTCACCACCAGAGACCATGAATCGAGTCGCTTCCGTCTCAATGGCAGCACGCGGCTGGCTTCCTACGACCAATTACGTCAAAGTCATCAGCGTGTGCAACAGTTCCTCGGACCTTTGGCGCTTCTAGGGTTGCCCTCAAAATTCTTCACGATTCCAATACAACAGTGCGACTAGCTTCTTTCCCTCGGCAATACTAGCTCACCTACGCTGAGCTGAGAAACCTCTAAGACTCCGAGGACCGTGATGGAAGGGATGGGCCGCATGTCAACAAGGCTCCTAGCAGCATGATTCGAAAAGGAGAGGAATGCGTACCAACAAATGCGACTGAGACGTCCACAAAGTCAGGGAACGGCGCAAGGAACCAATGCCAATTAACACCCGCTTCCCAGTCCAACTCCCCCCCCCCCCCCCCCTCAGTCTCAGTCTACATCTTAAGCCAAAAACGACAGCTAAACATCCCAGTCCTTGAAGAGTCCCTCCGTTCACCACACGATGTCTTCGCGATTGCATCTGAAATTCAATCGTCGCTCCGCACATAATAGTCCACACTCATGACACCACTTGAGTGTTGTGCTTTATTGCCGAAACCGATACGGATACCGAAACCGCAACCGCAGCACCGAAGGAGACACATAAACCCCCTTGACGGTGGCTATAAAAATCACACCTCATAAATAATTCTGACAACTTAAAACCCACTTTGGATCATCCTTCTTATCCACACCGATACAATAAATTACCGCGCTCTCCTCACTGATAGATGGATGGGACCCCGTGTGCTTAACATCGGGAGGCCATCCCCCACCCTCGCGTTGGCCATTATGAATTAATACGCGACAACGACAAGAAATCTGTGACCGAACTCAAACAATGACAGCAAAATCGATACAAAATCAATTCGACTTCCAGTGTCCTAGGTCCTAGGTCCTAGGTCCAATGTCCTGTGTGTGTGTTGTGTCAGGGTGGGGGGGCAGGGGGGAGGGGCTGATGAGAGAAGGAGGAAGAGTGTGCCCTAAAGTACACACACTTGGAGTTTGTGGGGGGCAACGACGATAGAGTGTAGCGATGATGCGAGCGAACAAATTAAGTCCTTCACATTATTATTTGTTCGGAACATAAAACTTAAGTACCCTGCTATCGGGACAATGATAAACGAAGGAGACGGCTGCGAGTAAACAGACCACGGAGCACGGAGCACGGGATAACGACGAGCGACGACGACGACCGACAGAGGAGACAACTTGTGTGGAACATGTATATGAAAAGGATAATTACTGTTAATGCCTTGGATACATTTTCTTCTTCTTTCTTCATCATCGTGTGTGTGTGGGGCGTGAGGGGGGGGGGGGGGGGGAAGGGGAGAAGCAATAAAAATCACCAAACCATGGAATCCATTGACAATTTTATCATCACACAGGAGCGGCGGGGAGCGACTGCGAGTGACTGTGAGCGAGTCTGGGGTGTACGGCGACTACCGTCGCAGGAAGGACGAACTGAAATGAGCACCAAATTGAAATTCCACAGTCCCATCAAGAAGGCAGCCAAAAAAAAAAAAAAAAACGAAGCACACACAGCAGAAGAAGGAATAGACAAAATAAAAGGATTCGCTAAATCAGCGAATTACAATGGGAATGAATCCTCATCTCATACTTGTCTCCCCCCCCCCCTCGTCACATTCGTTGGAATAGTTTTTTTTTTCCAGTCGGAGAGATGAATATTACTGCGAGTGCCTGTGTATGACTACTGTGTAACTGAGTTCGACGGCAAGCGGCAAGGACACATCAGAATACCCGTCCCGTGGAGGAAGCACAAAGAGAAACCAGAGTCAAGCTCATTTGTGAAATACTCTGGCAGGATATGCTTAAGCAACCAACCGCAGGGATTAACTGGAAACAGAAGGGAAACGCTGCTGGAACGGATCACACACTACGCTTGTGTGTATTTGATACTTTGTCGTGTTAGATGGCGCTGAACTGATGATTTGTGCTGTTTTTTTTTTCTTCGTCTTTTTTTGCTATCCTGTCTGAAGCACTGGCAATCAATTGGATTTCTTTGATGAAGTTGAGGTTAAGAGCAGCCGACCATGGAGATGGTCAACAATTTGATGGTGGTGCGGGGATTTGACGTACAATCAAGGCTTTGTTCTCCTTAATGTCATTTTGATAAGAAGCACAAGCGTCTAACGTCCGCATCTACCTTTGGCTTGAGATTGGAGAGGAGATGGGTTAGATATGGGGGTAGACGTGCTCGCCAGGACTCACTTAGGTTCTGACGAGTTGCTTCCCAATTGCTGAAGACTCCCTTCTGCTTCATTACCTAATCTCCCAGACTCCGCATTCGTCATCGGTTAACAATGCAGGCTAACCATACTCAATTCGAACACGTTTTCCCATTAGTCTCCATAAACACGTCACAAACTGGGAAATTCTTGCGATTTTACTGCATCTTAAGCCATTTCCTACCTCCCCCACAACTCAACCACATCAACAACTCAAATCCCACACGTTTTCACTTAAAAAAGACAAAATTTAATTTTTTACCATCATTTTAGTTAGAACACATTTTTCATCATCATTTCCCCCTGCTGGCAACACTGCGCGTCAAATGTCAATTATTCAGTGCAAAATCGATCAAGTCATTGCCAGACATGCTCAAAAAATGTGTGAAATTGTATTTTTACGTGACGTCAGGAAAATTGAAAAACTCCTTTTCCGGCCAAAGTACGCGAAAAACCGAGTGTCCATCGATGGCAGCCAGTGCAGCACACACAGCCCCAGCGATGGGCAGTCATTTTCGTGTAAAAACATTGCGAAAATCGACTTTTAAGAAATTGACATTTCGCGGCGGAAAAAATGCAGTAAAATGGTAAATCAATTGGGTGGACTTTTTTTGGTTTGATGAAACCGATTTTGACTTCGTTGATTCTAAGGACTTCCGAAGGATTGTGGTGATTGAAAATGGGTGGGAGGTGTGTGAAATGAAGAAATAATTGGTTGGTTGCATGTGCTTCTTGGAGAAAGTCGTTGAAAATGGTTCGTGGGGCTTGGGGAGGATGGCTTTTTGAAAGAAGTGAGACAAGGAGGCCTTGAAACCTCGGTTTTTTTGGATCTGAAGAGGTCTAAGTGTCTCATAGGGACTTGTTCTTCTCAGCGATGGACTGATGGGCGCTTTGTGAGCCATTTTTTTAAGAGGATTCATCCGTGAACCAAGCGGCAATGGACTCCGTCTGATTTGATTGTACCTCATTCAATCGAAAGATGCGTGTGTTTAATAAAGAGAGGCCAGACGACAAAGTCAGTTCTCTGGTATACAGTAAAGGACACCCCTGACAAGCTGGTACCTCTTACAACCGGACAAATTTCTTGGCATCGTGAGTGTCCGCTTATGAGAGAGTTCACTATGTACCAAGTTATGGCCACGTAGCGTAGTTGGAAGTTGGAAACAAGGACAATCATGCGAGCTGGAGTGACTTGGGCTTGAACCCCCCAGACTACAGCACCACTCCATGAAAAAGGAGAAGTAGGTGCAAATGTCACCAAGTCACCCAGTATCGTCACGTCGGAGACAACAAACCGCCGGTCGAAGAGGAAGAGCTACTCAATCACTCTTCCCGTCGGAGACAGAAAAATACCGTCTCAGCCTTCCCCGGGTGGCGTAGTGCCATGCGAAGTGGAATCCGTCGCATTCATCACTGAAACTCACCAGCTCACTGCAAACCTCTCCAAATCCCCTCAGGTGCCGCTGAGCTGTTCAAGATCCTAGAAGAGGTCAAGAACTCCGCGCCTAAGCCCACGATCATCCGCGCCCACTCCACGGTCCATGTCAACATAACGACACTCACTGACACTGCCTCACCACGAAGTTAATAAGACAAGAGCACAAGCACTAACCGGGGTCTGATGGACTAATCGGCCCCCTATTAGACTAAACTTTCATTATCCTCTAAAATCCACTAAAATCCACTTTCGTGGCCATCACCACACGACCGGGTTACCGCCGGAGATCTGCGGATCCTTGGTGTCACCTTAATTAGACATTAAACGGCCATTTGTTATCCATCACACCGCACTCGGCTAACGTCGTGTCACACACAAGACACGCCATCACCCATCACGGTGCTTTATGGGCCACCTTTTGTGAGAGTGTCGAGAGTGAGCATGTCCCCAGAGGAACCAGAAATCCTTGGAAGGAAATATTTTCATCAAAATCATCTTCATTTCGCACACATTACGTGGGCCCGCACAAACCCATAATCATTGCGGGCATGGATGGGAGATTTATTGCAAGACCTAGGAAATACCTTGAACACGGGGCCGATCCCTTGCTGTGGGGGAGTGTGCGTGCGTTTTTCGTTTCGTAATGCGTATTCCATTTGCGCGCGTCAAGTGATGGATGGGCCCAGGGTAAGTGGCGAGCACAGGGGAGCAGGAGGAGAGGTGCTTTCGAAGCCATTTACGCTTTACGGAAGTAGTCTGCCGAGCTGGGACGCTGGATGTGGCTATGTGCTGCCTTTCCGCTCGTCGTTGTCGTTGTCGTTGTCGTCGTCGCGGTCCATTATAAGCACAGCAGCCATGAAACAACTCTCCCCACTCTAAATAGGTAATAAAAACCATAATAGAAAATACTTGCACCTGTCAGGATGTGGAAAAGGACTCGTCTTGGGGAATTTATCGCCCAGTGGCGCTTTTTATTTTCCGTGCATAAAAGCACACACACACACACACTCGCCGTGCGGATAATGTCTGTCTTCCTGGCCTCACTTGGGAGGTTCCTTGGAATGCGTCGCCTTTTGTCATGCACACACGCACACACGAAGAATGGAATGTCCCGGCTACGTGGCAGCGTATTTAGATTATTCAGCTGCAGGACATGCGGAGTCGTATGTGCAGGATACGTGACAGCGGCTGTGTGGATGACACGGGCCTTAAAGCTGGCCCCGTCCGCTCGGCTCGTTGCTCTTTAAAGGTAATTAATTAGTTCGCCTTAAAGGCGATGGGCGAGGCTGGGCGGCTGTTTCGGATGTAAATGCTTTAATTCACGGGCGTAGAGGGAGCGTGAGATAAATGAAAAGGAGTCTACGGACCGAGGACCCTTATCATGATTTATTTCAAACGTCCGAGCAATTTCAAATAATTTGTTTTGGGTCCTTTGCTTGGACGAGGACGGCGCGCCAGAGGTGTTGTGGTTCGGTTCGGGAGGGTTTACTTCTTTAAATTGATTTCTGGGAACAGCGAGAGGGGGGGAGGGGGGGATGAGATACGAGAATTGAGCGAATTGAGTTTATCCCCGAACCGGTTAGAGTTCGTGGACGTGATGGGACTTCAAGATGGCGCTACGGGTCAGTTGGAGGGCGTTCGAGGACTGGTCGATGATTCAGCGCGTCGTGGGGTGTGGGACCGGTCAGGTTGGGTCGTTAGGACGCTGCAGGTGGTGCCGACGAGGTTAGATCTCAGTCAGCTTGGGAGGCGGGAGGCAACTGACGGACGATGGAGGTACTCGTTCCCGAGACAGCCTTCTAGCCTCGATCCAGTCAACTTGTCACGAAGCCCTAGAGGCAACGGAAGGACGATGGAGGTACTCGTTCCCGAGACAGCCTTCCAGCCTCGATCCAGTCAGCTTGTCACGAAGCCCGAGAGGCAACTGACGGACGATGGAGGTAGCCTCGGGCCACACAGAAGCAGTCTATTCGTTCCTGAGACGACAGGCGATCGTGGGATGCGGTGAAACTCGTACTCCAGAGCCAAATTCCGACCAAGCCACACAGAAGGACATTTGAGACAACTTCGAACGTAGTTTAAGAGGCGAATGGTGGCTGATCTTGGGGGATGCAGATATTCGTCCCTGAGACGACAGACGATCGTGTCAACTTGGCACTTAGCTCAAGAGGCGATTAGAGGGATCGGAGAGATGCCTATATTCGATCAGGCAACCCTCGCGTCCTCAAGTCGCACAGAAAGAGATCCCAGCCAACATGAAGCAACCGGAGGGTGGTCGAATTATTAGTTCCCCGATCGCGGGAGATCGCGATACCCCCTCCCAAGCAGCCCACACATTGTCACACGCCCATTCGGCAGTTGCTCCTTTGACTAATTCCCCACCAGCTACTCACAGCCACAATCGCGCTCAACACCCGTGTATTAGCGCAACCCATTCGCAGTCACGTCCCAGTAACTCCCCCTGCTCCGCCCCCATTGCCCATCTCCGTATCCAGGCGCTTTGACTCCTTTTATCCTTAATCACGCCGTAATTAGAATGTCAGCTAAACAGTGTCCTACATTCCACGGCCACCCATCAACCACACACCCCGGCCGTCATCATTGTTGTTGTTGTTTGTTTTTTTCTTGTGCCGTTGCCAATATTGAAACAAATTAAAGCGCACCCACCCATTTGCATGTTAAATTACACCAAAGGACAGCACCCCGACAATTTCCAACATCATACCAGGCATCAGCGTCAATCCTCTGTCACACCGGTGGTGCTCGGCCATCCCCCGTATCACGAACATCATCATCATCATTGGCGTCGTCGTCGTCGTCGTCCCCGTCGTCCTCAACGCCAAGCAAAACAGCCAAACACATCCAACAGTCGAGCTAATAACCTCCAAGACACACAGCGCGGCGGAGAGATAGACCGAGAACCGGTCCAGTTGATACTGCCGGCATACACAATCAACCCCCGAAACATCCAACAGCCCCCCTCCCCTCTGGGGGAAGGCATGAAACGAAAAGAGGAAAGGGGAGGAAAAAAAAACAGAAAACTTATGTGTGTCACTGTTTTTCCATGTCTACCCAACCCCCGTGCTCATCTATCATCATTGCTGCTACCCATCACCAGGGAGAAAGACCATCCTTGCCACACACACACACACACAGTCACACAGAAACACGGAATCATCCACCTCAGGAGCGAGAGCCGAGAGGATCTGCCAACAACCTAAAATTACAAACAAACCGAGAGAATGAGAGATTTGGCAACATCTCGCGGTGGTGAGGGGTAACCTAAGCGGCCGACTGAAATAAGGACGAAATCTCGCTCACCCGCCGCCGTTCAAAATGGAAACCTGGAAGCACTCGGTACGTCGCACGCACACGACATAAGAAAATTATCTTGAGCATTCAACCTGTCGGCCGGTCGACACTGAAACCCGCCAAGACGATGGAATCCACTCCGCTCACACCGCGCGCCGTGCTCTCTGGGAAGTGGAAAAGCGTGCGCGCGTGGGAGAGAGCGAGCGAGAGTCGTTCGGTTAAAGTGGGCCACGTCTCTCTCTCTCTCTGTCTCTCGGGCTCACTACTACGTCCGCGAGTGTGTATAAGTGTCATCCCATCCCACAAGTGTCCTAGTCACCACGTCACTGGTGTACTTGGTCGAGAAAAATTGGGTTTCCTCTACATCAGGACTCAACGTCAGTCGGCATTTGTGTCACAAGTCCGCTTCCAATGGAACTGCCGAAGGGTTCTTCTCACAACTTCGAATTTCGAAAACCCACTCACACACACTCACTCTCTCTCTCTCTCTCTCTCGCGGGCGCTCTCTCAGTCTCGGCGGCAGTCTCTTGCCATTGTCACTCGTGTCGAACTTGGGGCTCTCCTTGGAAGTGTTACAGGAATTTCCCACATCACATGGACTGGATGCTGGATGCTAAGGTAACCAAAAGCTTTCACCCACATTTCAGAGAGCACTCTTCCTTTCCCCCCCCCCCCCCCCCCCCCTCCCCGCCCTCCCCTTGGCAACCCCATTTTTTTGTGTTCACCCTCTTTCCACCGAGAAAACAGAAGAAGTCCTCATTCGTTTATTTTTTTTGTGGATTTGGAAAAGTTTTATGAAGGGTCGCACCGCTCGCATCTTTAAAAGGATAACGTCCTTTTCAAAAACCCACTATCGCTCAGTAATTGTGCGCCCGTGTGTGGTCGTCTGTCTGTGTGCTTGTGCTCCCTTCCATGTGTCATGGTCCGGTTTAAGGATATCGCACAAACGTAACTATCGCTCCAGGACACCAGACACACACGAGCATGTGGTTATGCGGGCGGCATCACGGGCTCCTGGTGCAAAACAACAGAACAACAGGAAGGAGGACGACGACGGCGAAGAGGAAACATATAAAAATAAATTAGAAAACAATTTTTGATTTGTAGGCGAAAATGTTTTCAATTCTCGCAGCAAAGGTCGCTTCCTGTTGACTTGGCGACGGAACCGACGATAGAGAGCGCAACTTTTTTGGGCAAAGTTTCTTGTTATTTCAACTAAATGAAACACCAGTCGAGACGACACAGTGGCTTGGTGTTCCATTTGCGATGGATCTGTGTGTCAGAATGTGCCTGCGGGCAGCCATCCTGCTACGGAGTGGACCTGAGAGATGGCAACGAGTTGGGTGATGTAAGAAAGTTGAGCCCAAAGGCTTGCCATCTGTTGCGAAACGGGGGCGGGCTGGCAAACATCTGAGGAGACGCTTCAAGTGGTTGATGGTGCAGTGGAGAGGGTGTGTGTTGATGCAGTCCGAGGGCCAGATGAACTTTTAAACAATGGACGACAATGGAGTGGACTTGGATTGGATTTCAAGTGCAGTCCTCTTCATTTTGATGGCATTTGCGATGGTTTCTCGTTGAGGGGCTTCTTAGAGCAATCATTAACGAAAACAGGCTACTATTAGAGTCAGGAGGACACATTGCCAAATGGTTTAAGTCGACGGCCTGGAGCTGGAGGGGATATTTGAGCATTCTTTCAATTTATGAGGAGAAAGGGAAGGTACACCGAAAGCTGAACAGCAGCTGGCAGACTTCTAAAGTTCTGGTTCTGTCCGCGAGGAAGGTGAAAGGAGGAGAACCGCGAGCTCTACGAGTAGTATCAACTCCGGAAGGCAACTCAAGTGGAAACGAAGCTTGGAACAATGACAGCAGTACAACCAATTTGTCTCAATCCACAGAGGAACCATTAAGAATCTGTCACATCGAACGCATGTACACCCAAGGCCACCCTTCGAATCTGAGCCCCTTGGTTCGAGAAGGAGAAGAAGACCGAATCTGGGGTAGAAAGGGGGTCTTCACGACCACGAAGCGTCGTGCCCTTTCCCGTCAGCGATCGAAGGCAGCTGTAGCTTAGACTCAGACACTCAATGGGCCGCAGGCCTGCCAAGTAAGTAAGTAAGTACGTAAAAGAAGGCCACAAGGGCCACTCCTGAATAGCCTCAGTCACTTCGAATGATCATTGCAACAGGGTTTCACTTTCCAACAGAACACTTACCACTTCCAATTGTCTCCTTAACATCACCAAGAACGTCTGTGTCGTCGTTCCCTGTAACTGCCTAGAAGCGTTTGTCAACGACGCTATGAATCCGTGGTAACATGACTGAAGGCCACTGAATTCCACGACAACATGGTTGAAGGCCACTGAATTCCCTCGTCGGAGCAACGTTCACATAACATCAGGCGTCTAGAAACAGAGATGGAAAATGTTCCACATACGCCCTAGAAAACGATGGTAAATGTTCCACATACGCCGTGGAGAACTCCAGTGAAGCTTGATTATGACGCAAAGTATTCCACCTACGCCTCAGAAAATGGCCAAAAACTACAGTAGCACAAGGCCTTGGGTCAAAAAATCCACATACGCCTCAGAATATGAGCAAGAACTCCAGTAGCACAACTCTTTGGCTCAAAAAATCCACAAACGCCCGAGAAAATGGCCAATAACTCCAGTAACCCAAGGCCCTGGCATCCACACACGCCCCAGAAAACGGTGGAGATATTCTACATATGCCACGACACGACGTAGAGGGCTCCAGAGGTGCAAGGCATTAGCTCAAGCGCTCTAAATACGCCTCAGAGAACGATGAACGAATTCAGCATACGCCGCGACGCAGAGTACCCCAGTGGAGCTGGGTAATGACTCGAAAATGTGCCGCATTCACCCAAGGTAACGACGATTCAGTAAGTACTTGGTTTAGATGTCAAGGGTGTCGATCGAAAAATGCTACACGCTCGACGATAGACACTCAGATCCATTCCACACTCTGGCCGGCTTCAAAATCGCCAGCAGGAAGCTATATCAGATCACTGAAGGCTTAGGTTAGGTTATAGGGGCTGACTGGCAGCGAGCAGAAGTCACTCTTATGCCAGTGAAGGCGCGTTGTGGGTCCACTGGGATCTAGTCGGTGCTTTTGACAAAGCGATGAAGATGCCTGAAACTAGTATTCCTTAGGACGACCAGGTTGTTGAAGAAGCAAGCCTCTAGTTGACTTCGCCAGGAGGAGAGAGTTCTGCAATTCCAGAGAAGTGTGTCCGATAGTTTCGTCTTCTAGCTCACCTCAGCAGTTCCTTCAGAAGTCGCTGTTGGATAGAAGCCCAACAGCTGGCCCTGTGCCCAGTGATGACGCCGATAAGACTGATGAGAGTCAGCTTACTTATCAGGCTGTGTGATCGTCTCGAATTGAGATTAGGCCACAATAGGCATCATGTGCCCTTAGACCATCACTGAAGGTTTGAAAGAGTCGAGCTAGTCACGCAATTTGTCTCAAAGGTGTGCTTGAACAGATGGTGTAAGCATGTCTTGTCCGAAGCGCTCTAAGAACTCAAGAAATTAGTAGCTTTCGTGGACCGTCATTGGAGATCCTCTGGCAGAGTCATTTGCAAAGATCCAAGGGCAAGGTAGATCTACGGGTAACCTTGCAGCCGCGTTTGGCCACTAAGACCAAGGCTTTGGTTCCATTGTGCCCTTCTAAGCGACCAACCGCCCTGCAACCCGGCCTCGAACTAAGCGAATGAGCAAAACTCAGTCCAGAGGCACATCGCCACCAGAGGCAACTTCATCTCAAGTGGAAACGAACCTTTGACTCTAAAAACAGAACCAATTTACAACAGCCCCGATGACCCAGAATCATCCACGTCAGGAGACGCAAATTTTAACCAAATTCTCCTACAGCACCACCGCCTCCCAGTGCTGAGGAGCAGTCAGATGTTTCTGGCTTACAATCCAATCAGATTTAAATCCTTTAATTGATAAATTGAAAAGCACAATTCGGTGTCCAGAAATAGAACGAACAGAGAAGACTCTCGAAAGGCGATTCGTGGGCGGAGCACTCTGCGGCTACTTTTTTCAGAGTACGCTGGTGTTTTAATCAAAGCTAATCTCTGGATAAGCAGACACTTCAAAGGTAGAACAGCAGAAAATGAGAGCGCAACATGAAATCTGTGTGTTCGGTCGTTGGTCATCTTTAAACGGACAGATGGAAGGCAGATGGAGAGAGATGAGTTTAAGAAGTTTCTGGCAACGTTTAAGGTGACAAGCAGGCGATTGAAGTTCCTTAAAGATCAGGAGACGTTGTTCTTGGAAATGAGGTGCGGTTTTGTAAGCCACTGTGGCCATCCTTTAAAGAAATTTCCAACAATGCGACAAAAAGTTGCTACGGATAGTAAAGGGTGATTTTTTAGCTATTATCTTTTTGGCAACACTGGTTTAAACAGCTGACGCACGTTTCGTGTTTTGTTTCACTGTCAAACATCTTCAGTTTGGTCTATAATTTAACCATGAATCGTCTTACAAACGAACAACGCTTGCAAATTATCGAATTTTATTGTCAAAATGCGTGCTCTGTTAAGAAAGTTCATCGCGCGCTTCTTCTGTTCAGCGACGAAGCTCATTTTTGGCTCAATGGGTTTATTTACGTACCCATTGAGACAGAATTGTCGATTTTGGAGTGAATATCAGCCAGAAGCATTGCAAGAGCTACCAATGCATCCAGAAAAAGTCACAGTTTGGTGCGGTTTATGGGCTGGTGGCATCATTGGACCGCACTTCTTCAAAGACGATGCGAATCGTAACGTAACTGTGAATGGTGAGCGCTACCGTGAGATGATATCCAACTTTTTGTTTGCCCAAAATGCAAGAGCTTGACTTGCATGACATGTGGTTTCAACAAGACGGTGCCACATGCCACACAGCACGCGCAACAATGGACTTATTGAGGGGCGAGTTCGGTGAACATTTTATTTCACGTTCGGGACCGGTCAATTGGCCGCCTAGATCGTGCGATTTAACACCTTTAGACTATTTTTTTGTGGGGCTATGTCAAAGCTTATGTCTATACAGACAAGCCCGCTTCAATTGACGCATTGGGCGACAACATTGAAGCATTTATTCGTGAGATACCGGCCGAAATGTTGGAAAGAGTATGCCAAACTTGGACTATGCGGATGGACCATTTCAGGCGCAGTCAAGGTCAACATTTGCATGAAATAATCTTCAAACATTAAATTATATGGACCGTACTATCGACTCAAATAAAGAGTTCATGCGTTTTTCTGAATTTGATGTTTTTTTTTTTGAAAAACTTTCCAACAACCCTTTAGTTGGAGCGCTAACTGAAGTTGCCACGAAAACAAAATGGGCCCTGTGGTCCTCTGGTGACGAAGAATAAAAAAAGGATACTCCTCACTACCTCTGCCACTGCCACAGTCTCTGCCAGTTATGCACAGGACAATGGGAGAACACTTTTTGCAGGACCTTGCTCCCCTTGTCGCGTGCAAAACTGCAATCTACAGCAGATTCTGCTTTGTCCTCCCTACACAATCCTCAATCCGCCAAGCGAGGTAAGGGGAACGCCAAATGGCGTATCCCTTGGTTAAAATGTCTGCAAGGGCGTGCAAGGAGACCCTTAACCTCTGTTTTCAGGTTTATTAGGATTTCATGATGGCTGGACAGCACATGGACATGATGGGCACTAGGAAGATGTGAAGAAGGCATCACAATGGGTCCATCAGTGGGACGTGGCTTGCGCGTCAACCCACCAATCGAACCTAAGCCACAGCGGCCAAATGAAGGCAGTTTCATTGGAGAATCTGATTCATGTCGACATCGCCTATTAAGGTCTCGTGTACCACAAGAGATGTAGGGGACGTGCATACGCTCCTTCCACGTTTTTTTCCCCGTTTTGTGGGGCGATCGGAGCAAGATGACTTCAATTTTTGCTCGTAGATCGTGAAATCTTGAATCTGGTGGACTTGGTGCATTGGCGCAGTGCACCTGACATGGTGCATGAGCCAACTAATGGCGACACCGCCCATTCGTGCGCCCTACTCGCTGCTCCATGGTCCCTTCATTTCACGAAACCACTCGACTGATTCCCTCGATTGTGCGCCCACAGAGGTTTTTCCTTAAATTCCATGACACACATCCAAACACAATCAATCGCCGTCCACTTTCACAAAAATCTCAAAATCACCAAAAAATTTCCCCAAATTCCCTTGCAAACAATTTTGATCCATAAACCCACACAACATGCACCCGCAGCTCCATCAACATGCTGCCCAGCAACATGATCACTCATGAGTTCGATCGCCTTGCTGCCACAAGCTTTTGTGTCTAAGCGCTCTGTTGCGAAACTTTCTTCGCCGGCCGGGTGCATGTCAGAGCATACTTTGTGGCCATGCACTTGTGTCAGTTGTCAATTGCGGCTGCAGTGTCAAATCGAGTTGCGCGACATGATTATTCGTGAAAAATCGTTAAAAATGAACTGTGTTCGTTCGTGAGTGTTTTTTTTTTTGTTTTTTCGTGGTGCTCGAGTGTGGTTGCATTCTCGAGAGTCGATCGCATGTGTTTTTGAGAATAATTTCGTATTTTTTTTGGTTCGGTGTCCTAGTGGATCGTCTAGTTTTGTCAGTTTTTTTTTGTTCGGACCGACTTCATAGACGCACAGACGGTCATCTGCTCCAGTTTACCAGCATCGATTGCCTGTGTCAGTGCCACTTAATGTCCCTGAGTGCGTTTCACTGGAGTTTTCGTAACTTTTGTGTGCCTTCGGTGCGCAGTGACGTGTGATCGCTTTTGTAGCATCCCCAGTGCGGTTTCCAAATGGGTTTCTTCGTGTTGTCGCGAGTGGTCGTCTGTCCATTCTTAGCTCTTCCCGCGTGTGTCTCGATGGAATACCGCGAGTGGTCTGTCGATCTTAGGTGTCTCGCGTCTTCGTTTAGCATCCCCAGTCTTGCTTCGGTTCGGTTCTTTCGGTTTGTCGCGAGTGATCTTCCTTCTCCTACTCTTCCTTAATAATTTTCTCCCTTTTCTCAAAAGTCTCTTGAATTTTAGCATTCCTACTCCACGGGGGTCCATTGTTTTGATCAGTTTTTCGCGAGTTGTCTGTCCTCTGTCTCGGTTTGGACTCGCGTCGCGCTTCCGACTAGAGCTTCGGTGCTTTGCGCGGCTTCCGCGAGTGGTTTGTCTTTTCCCCAAAATGAAGTGTGTCTCGTTCGAATGTTTAACATCCCCAGTGCGGGCCAAAGGGGGGTCCCAGTGTTTTGCTCGGTCTTCCGCGAGTGGTCTGTCGATTTGTTCGAAGATTTTTTTCGCGTCTTTGCTTCTGTATTTAGCTTCCCTCGTCCCTGACTTCGGTTTTGTTCGCGATCATTTCCCCCTATTGCCACCATCTTCACCTCAGTCCATCCACGTCTCCACAATTCCGTCGCATTGTCCATAAGCCCCAAAGTCTCTATATTGCGTGTGTGTCTTCGAAGCGTCGCGAGTCCATCGGGAGTTCGTGTGCGCGAGTGTACAGCTGCACCCCAGGACACCCACCGATGGACGAACGAAGCAGGTAGGTCTTCAATCTGGTTGTCACCAAGCCGGCCAGCGTTGGAGCACCTCTAATCCCCGTCAACGTTCATCTAAGTGAGTACCCTTTTCATTATCGCTTCACTCGATTGTCCTCGGGAAGCAATAGGCCTCCACTCCGTCACGGTCATCAGGGTCATCGGGAAGCTAGAGCAGATGGGGGTCCGTTTGGTTAGCACTCGGGGAGGGTACAGTGACGCCTTGTATTTTTTGTACACAGACACCACATAAAACTCTCTTTCACAGGTCGCAGCCGTAAGACCTCCTGACCAGGTTTTATACCTCTTCAGTGGCTGGTTGGCGAGTTAGGGCGCTTCTGGGGGTTCTTTCGCACAACCGGTCTTGCAGTGGGATTGCTGAAGGGCGTAGGGCTCTTCTTGGTTTACAGGCTCATCGGCTCAACTGATTTGTGTTCCTCTTCATTTCATCAGGGCGATGGAGTGTTCCTCTCCTTCTGTGAGGCATTCTCAAACGTAGGCCGTTCTGAAAGAAAGAATAGCTTGGAAAGGCTTGGAAAGGCTTGGAGGTTGGAGATCACTCTCTGGCTGGTCTGTGAGGGGTAGCCCCCTGTTCCTTTGTTGTTAGAGTTTACTAATGTGCCCCCGAAAGGGAACTGGTTTCATTTTGGCTTGGTTTTGAGGACCGGCGCATGGAACCAGTTTGTTTTTTCTTTTCATTGTCTTTGCAGGTGTGGCGCACTGGACGACTCTGGTGGGATGTGGTGATCGATGACGAGAATGTCTTCTTTTTTCTTTACAGATTCTGGTTGATGAAGGGGACCTCCTTGAGAGCGGTAAGATCCCGCCAACGAAAGTCGACAAAATCATTCAAGAATCTTCAATAATTTCGTGCCCTTTTTTCATTTATTTTCAGAGTTCTCGAGAGGTGATGACGGCGGTTGCTCATTCGCAGAAGTAGATGTGTGTTAAGTTGTCTTGTTGTGTTCGTAGTTGTGACTGTTGACTGGTTAGAGTCGAATTATCGCAGTCGACAGCCGAATTTAGATGTAGTACCAAGGCAGCAACCGATGAAGATGAGAAAGATGCGTCTAAGGCCTTCTTGGAGACGCGTGGTCTAAGGGAACTTGGTAAGAACGAACACTGAAAGGAGTTCGAGGCGAAAAAGGCCTTGTTTCACTGCGTAGATTTGAGTGTTTTGCTTTCGGGATTGAGAGGCTGCTATGAAGGTGGCCTTTGAGTTCATTTGTTGTCAGAGTCTGCTAATGAATCCCCCAGGAAACTGGTCTCACATGGTGAGACGTGGAGTTTGACGAGTGGAAGCAGTTTTTTCTGTTTTTTTTTCTTCTTCCATTTGCAGGCATGGCGCACTGGTTGAAGGTGTAAAATGACTCCTGGCTTCTATTTCTCCCTCACTCTCTTTCCAGGTTCTTCTTGAACGACCGCCAAAGGAGGATTCCGCTAACGATAGCCAGATTCCACCAGAAACTTGCAAGAATTTCGAATAATTCCCTCTTGTTTCACATATTTTCAGTGTCCCCCGAGAGGTAGAAGTCATTATCCGCTGCCGACGGCTGTGGAGCTCATGCGACTGCCTTCATTTGTGGTGGCAAATAAGTCCTTGATGAATAAGAGTAGACGTAGTCGACCTTGTTGAAGCAGTTGATAGGAAGACACTGCTCTTGCCCGTCACATGATGGGCCAGACTTGATTTCGTTAAGGTCTCTGATTCCTAGGCACTCTCTAGCTCTCATAATCTCGTACTTCGCAAATGAAAAAAATGGCTTGAAAAGGGCTTTCCTTTCCGAAATTCCAAGCTCACGCGAATGAAGAAGGTTGTTCGAAGTCTGTCTGGGGTCCGAAGTCAGTGGGTGACCCCTGGATGGCTGGGAAGAGCTTGAAAAGGCTTCGTTTTCCTTCTGCCAAGGTTCTCTGATTAGTCTGTTCTAGGGCAGTCCTTTTAAAGCAAATCTTTTCAATCTCACACCGCACCCTCTAGCCTGACTCCAGCCATCCTCCACATCAGTGTCATAAAACCCACGAGCTCCAAAGCAGCACTCCTCCCACCTCCAAGCACTCACTATTAAGTAATTAACATATCTCGACAACAAATTGACTTGCTCCCCGAATCGATTGGCCAGCCCCAGGGGGGAGGGGGTTACTTTAGTCCCAACTTCCCAGCCCACGGCCACGGCCCTGAATCTATGTAGACCATCTCCCGTCGCCAGAAATGTGTCATTTTCCAGTGAAAAGTCATCGTCGACAAAAAATCCAGTCTAAAGGCACAAAACAGAAACACACGCACGCACGCACACACACACACACACACACGTACACCCATTCAACCGTTTGTCCCCGAAACTCACGAGACCACACTGTCACCCATGCAAGGACGACCCCATTAGGTTAATTTGTCGTCCGATTAATTAACCATCATCAATCAGGGAACGGCGAGCGGCTTGGAAACGGCCGCAGACAAACTCACGCACAGACACGCGAATAGGGGGTGGTGGACAGGGAGGAGAGGGGATCATTTAAAAGCAGGAAAAAAATACCAAAAGAAAATCCATGCAAAGACCTACTCACTTTTCTATTTCCGTAGATACGTATCCTGAAGCGTTTAATTAGAGTTCGCCCGCCTTGCCCGCGCCTCAGCTAAACGAAATGGACACACAGACAGTTCCGAATTCACGTGTATGCTATCCTTTCGCTTTCCTTTGCTGCTCGCCTTTCGATTTCGCTCGTGTGCCCCCTGAACGGAGTTCACTCCTTCGATTGTTCGCTTTGCAGTTATTCGCCGAATACACTTTGTCGTGCGTGCTTCAACAATTTCAGATCCTCTTTGTGCGATGGCGACGCTAAGGGTCTTGATTTTTGACACCCTACCTTATCAATTGCTTGGCGCGCTATGTCCTTTCGAACATCGGTAATGACACTTCCCTCGTCGCAGGCATTAAGGACTCTGTCGCGGACAACTAGTGTCGCCAAAGTGAGACCGAAACTAAACAAAGCGAAAAACAACAAGCCACTGACACTGACACTGCCACAGACACCCACACAGTGGAACAAGTGTAAGGGGTGTCGTCACACCGAAGGATGGATTTTCTTTCCTCAAAAACACAAACAAGAACGCGGTTCAGGACTAAACAAAAAAAGGCAAAATTTTACGATTATCGCGAGCGAACACGCACAACAGACTGACACACAGCGGCGGCGGCGGCTGCGGCGGCGGCGGTAACGAAGGTGGTAGCAGCAGCGACGATTTTAAGGAGGAACAGCACAATGATAACAGGATAGCACCTCGCAAAAATTTTAATTAAAATTCTTTTCCCAGCCGTTTGTCACAAGGACGCACAAAAACCCCTTGTTGTCGTCGACGTGAACACGGGGCGGGGGTGAGTGGTGGTGGTTGGCTGAGGTGGGCTGAGGAGTGAAGACTGGTTCACGCGCTTACACCGAGGTGTGCAGCAATATCTCGGACATCACTTCGAACTTCGAATCACGACGACACGGCGACACGGTACACGGGACACCCCTTCAAAGGGTTGTCTTTTTTCTCCTTTCTTTGTATTCCACTTTTTGTTTAGAGTGTGGGGGATGGTGGGTGGTTGGGGGTGGGGAGTCGGTCACAAAAACACACCACACACACACACACACACACACAGAGAGAGCGGCACACTTGTGTTTTAATTCAACATCAACCAGGAGTCGGTCGGCGGCACACGGCACAGAGTTTTGAAGCAGCGAGCACAACACGCGTACCGTTCCGTATCCTTCCCGAAGGACAACGACTAGCGATGGAACTAGGAACTCTTTTACGCAATCCTCCACTGGCACGCTCACTCGTTTGCTCTCGCGTTCACGTTCACGTTCGCTCTGTGTTGGATTTTTGTGTGTGCCAAGGGTGGGGGGGGGGGGGGTTTGGTTTTGAAGGGCCGATTGGTTCCCCGTTGGAAAGTCCTAGATAAGGAGCATACGTAAAAGCACTGAGAGATTGAGAGCAGCCACCACCAGTACCAGTGCCAGAGCCAGAGCCAGGAGCCGGAGCCAGCACAAGAAACACCAGAAAAAAGGGACACGACTCTGAGTGTGTGCGAGCGGAAGGTGGGAGGATGAAGTGGCGGCAGGGATGTATCACAAACACACTCGCGCACTCGGTCACACGGTTGATGTGAGAGCAAATGGGGCTGGGTGGGGGGTTGTTGGAAATATTTTCTTTTTTTTTTTATTTTTCCTTTAGCTTTTCTTTATCAATCCTTATGCGTGTACACAGGGAATTGTGTGTTTTATTTATTTATTTTTTTTGATTCACTTCACTTCGCGGAGGACCCCCGGTCGCAGGATAACGAATTCGAATTTTGAAACTGAATTTTGAGCGATTTTCTCGCAAGCAGCGGCAGCGTGTGTGTATCCCCGAACTAGTTACTGAACAACACACCCAACAACAAGTTTTGGCTTTTTCCTTGATTTTCTGAAAATCCTGTTACGCGGAGAGAGCTCCATACAGACCGTACGACTGGAACTCCACGACTGAGCGGATGGCTCTAGATTTAGTCTGTTCTCAGCCTGGTTCGGCTGTGTCGTCTCGGTGCTCTCTGGAAAATGTGAGAGCAAGCACGCGTGAGACTGTGAGAGCCACACAGAGAGAGAGAGAGAGAGAGGCAAGCTTTCTGTGAGCGAATCCATTCCAGCTTCCAGTCGTGGCGGTGGAGTCGTGGTGATGGCGGCAGCCAACCCACCCCCGCATGAACATCGTGTGTTATGTCCTTGAGCTTTTATTTTTATGGTCGTTGTCATTGGAATGGAAACAACATGTGGGTGAACGAGGGAGTGAAGGCGTAGATATCGCAGGGATTTCTTGAGTTTGGGACGGTTTTCTTTTCTTTTTTTTTCCGTGTGCTGTGCTGTGCTCGTTTGATTCATTTTCTCTTGAGTTTTGCTCGAAATAATTTACCGAGATTAAAATGTCCTTAATGTCCTTTTTTTGACGAGTGGATTTGGTGGATTTGTCAATTGGTTTTGAATAGGAAGTAAGTGGCTGCTGCATGTCATTTCGGTGGCTGCGACTGGGGTGGTGGGGATTTTAGGGGTTTTTTGCGAGAGACACCTGTAACGCCTCGATAGATTGAAATCTCCTTAAGCACCGGAATAGTGGAGGTTGACGAGTGGGGTAGTCGGTCGTCATTTGGAGTCTAGATGGAGTGAATTCGGTGGAGATTTGGGGTTAAATTGGCAATTTTGACGATAATCTTTTGAACATCAATCAGCTTTCTCTGTTCTTTGAGCAGATTTAGGTTGAGGATAGAGGCGTGGTTCCCTTGGCGTTTCGCCTTTTTGGGTGAAAATGTGTCTGGAGACGCATGCGTGCCGCCAGAAAAGCAGACATCAACGGCAGCAGCGCACAAAATCACGCAAAAAACAGACGGACGTCCACTCCAGGCACACAAGCGTCGTTCTGCCCGAAATGCTTAAGTCGCTGCCTTTGCGTCAATCTATCGCGAGGTCATCCCTTTCGTCGTATTCTCTCTCGTGTGTCTAGTACGCCATCACATCGTGTTCCGCAGCTGTCCACCAAATTTCACGCAGGAGGCAATGCAGAGCTAGGAAATCAGTCAATTCACTCTGAAACGGACGTGGTGTTGCCCATGACTCTGGTGAGAGGACCATGTTTTGTACATTTTCAGTTCTGTTCTAACTCACTCGCCATTTCTTTCGTCTGTTCGTCAGTTCATCAAATCAGCTGCCTGCCGCTCCTGCTCCCTTTCATCCCTCTCCCACTGCTCCTGATTTGAGCTATATTCAGTCCTTGACCTTTAACCACCCGTAACCCTTCTCGATTTCCCCTAAACCTGCTCCATCTGCCATCACGTTTCAAAAACAAAAATACCACACTCACTACACAAACCACCACCATCCCCGTTCTGCTCTACCGACTATTCATCGTTCTTGGGTTCGTGTACTTGACAAGGTTCACCACAAGACCGACAGCAAATACATGTAGCCCCTGGAAGTAGGCACCATTTTAAACAAAAAAAATCTCTCCGTCACCAAGGATGTCAAGTGTTTTGCAACCGAAATCTCTGCAAAACATGGAGTCGCTGTTCAATTTAATAAATTCATCATTCAATGCAGATACGATATCTATGTCTCTCATTCAAGGTTTCGTCTGCGTCTGGGCACTAGCAGAGCTGTATTTTTTTTTCAGACAATTGTGCCTTTGGTTGTGTCACCGCCGAGCTCAACTGATTTAGAACCTGTTACGATTCACCCTTTCAATCAGCTTCCATACAGTAACCCATTCTAACCAGTTACCTGACGACGAACGAAAGAAAACAATTCCCACACTACACGGTCATCCCTTAAAAATTGATTTAACCAACAAAAAAAACCCACAAAACAAACATCTGTCGTGGAAGAGTCTCCACGCCGTCGCTTTCCAAACACCTCCGCATCAACTGTCATCGCGTCACCCAACGCCATGCATCGCATTCACCATCTGCCAACAGTACTCACTTCCAACTCACACATCTCATCCACCCCTTCGTTGACCGTGCGAGCAACAGAGACACCAACAAAAACAACAAAACCGAAACAAACCACACGCAACGCGCCGCATCGCACCCATCGCACCCATCAACGGCCATTCGCTTCACTCAACTCTCCACTCTCACCAACGTCGGGCCAGAGTGCAGTCGAGTTGAGAAGTTGTCCGTTCGTTCGCACATCAAATGGCGGAGATCGATTTGTCAAAATTTTAGTGACTGTGAAAAAGCCCAGCTAGTGTTCAGCTATACAAATAAAATAGGAAACGAGCAAGTGCGAGCCTTGCCCCTCCCGAAAGAAAAACCAACGGGCTCGCTGTGTATCCAATTCCCAATCTCAACGAGTCGCTCCTGAAACCGAAGAGGAAAAGAAAGAAAAAAAGAAAAAAAGTGCTATCGAGTGTGTTCCACTGCCAGTGACAGCAGCAGCAGCAGCCCCTTCTGGTTGCTGGAAAGGAAATCCGAAGGAAAACTTCATCTCCACCCAAAAAGCAAAGAAAAATCCTCCTCTTCTATTCCTTCGTGAAGTGAAAAAAGATCTGCTTCGTGAATTCTTCGACGACGTCTTGCGGACGGTTTTGCGGATCGTGAGTGCAGAAAAAAAAAAATAGAATTCAACGTCGTCCCAGCGAGGACCGAAATTAAAAGTGCACAAAGTGCGGCGTGTACTCGTGCGTGTGTGAAAAATCGGCCAAGAAAGAGAAGCAAAAGAAAATTGCATAAGTGAAGAGTCAAAATCCGACAGCGAGTGCAGGGAAATTCGTCCCATTTTTTTTTTTTTTTTGTTTCCCCTCCCCCCGGGCGCAACAAACGCGGCGCTGGGCTTAGCCCCAGGACGAGTCCTTCATTCCCAGTTGCGGTGTGCACAACCAACAAGCGCAGAGCTGTAGTCCTCGCAAAGGTATGTACTTGTACAATCGCATTTCATCCTGTTCCTCAACGAAATTCCAAATTCTGTTGCTCGCTGACGTTCGCGAAAATAACGAAGAAAAAAACAGAAAAAAAAGAGTTCTCTCGTTCGACTGCTTCTGCTTTTCTGGTGGTTCTGTGAAAATTGTATGAATGGAATGTGTTGGTGAATGATGACGGACCTAGAGAGAGACAAAGCGAAGAAGCGATGAAGACAACGACGACGACGACGACGACAACGACAACAACAACGGCAGCGACTACGATGAACGACAACGATGCGAGAGAAAAACTAGAAAATCCTGATTTTCTTCTGCCGCTCCGGTGGAGTAGGTGGAGCAGGATGATACAGCGACATCGGCAGCAACAACTTTTATGTTTATCCCACAAAAGGGGTGCATGTGTACCGTCGCACAGATGTGTCTCTGTGTTGCCGTTGGTCAAGTGAATGAGTTGGGGGAGGCCGTACCTAGGTGTGTTTTTCCACAAAAGTTTGCAGGCTTTTCCGGTTTCGCAGTTTGTTGACTGTGGACGTCTGCTGCGAGAGAGATCTCTGAGTGCGTCTGATGAGTGCGAAGATGTCGAACAAGATTCGCTGACTTGAAAGTGGGAACTCGGATGCAGATAAGATCTTTATGGGAGCTTGAATATTTGGGGAATTGATGCTTATTCTTCTCATGAATCCCGCTCATCTGTGGTTGTTGCTTCTGCAAATTGAAGTCAGTCTCCTTGTCTTTTTTTTTTAGGAAAGACGGGAACTGTGTGGCACTTGACTTCCGATTGAGGCTTGTGGCAAGAAGTTCCGCGGATTTAATAAGTTGGCCGTCGGCAGTGGGTTTTGGGGGAGTTTTTGCAGATGCTTGGCTTCGTGTTTTACTTTCCTCCTTCCTGAAGAGGAGGTCTTGGCAACGTAGGGTCTTCAGTCCTCGTCAGAGCCGACATTGGATATCATTCCTCGCGGTCTCTTGCAATTCTCCAGACGAACAGGTTAAGTTTCAGCGACAGGATGCATTTGCACATGATGGCAAGCATGAACGTCGGCTCTTCTGTCCACTGTTGACCTGCTGAAGACATGGCAAATCAATTCTGGACATTTTTTGACGTGAAATCGAGCCAACATCTGCTGTTGTGCCCATCCTTTGTGGCCAACGTTGTTAGCAGAACTTTTCGGCGAGAGATGAGTGCTCATTAGAGGTCGTCAATGTAGGCCTTCGTGTGGGGGGAACAGCTTGTGGCAATCGACAGAGAAGCTCGACAATATTTCATCCATCCCTCGTCGCACATTTTGGAGAGGTTGATGGAAGAAGACCAGGAGGCACTGCCTGATACACAAGACGAATCCGAGTCATCCAATGTCACACAATGTTCCCTCAATGTCTCGTGCAATCATTTTTGCACTCCAACCGAACGTCCTTCCAAAGCCTCTATCAGATCGCCGGTGTCGCTTCCATATCAGTGACAGGGTGTGCGATAGATTGTGCGTTTGTTTTATGGATCGCTGATAATATCTCGTCGACCACGTCACCGCTGCAAAGAAAGATAATGCAATTTGCGCCTCAATCGAGTGAGTTTCGGTCTGTGGAACACCACCTGACGAGTGCCCAGATACGGCCAAGCAGCCATTTAAAAAAATCACTAGATCTGAACTTGTTTCTTTTCGTGTGACCTTCACCGACAGGAAACGAGAGAGATTCTTCCGCGATTTGGTTCGCATTCTTGTTCGGAGGTGCGGCTGGGCGAGGGTGTTGGTAGATTAGACGGGTGCCTAAACTGGAATCGAGTCTCTATTCGAGCGCAAGGGAGTTCTTTGAATGCTGCTTTATCGCCCTTTAATCTCGTTCAGTGCTCTGAGGTGCTCTGAGGTTGAGAACCGGCATGAACTTGATTGAATTTCCCTTTGAAGCATTGCCCGAGACCACGGCTGTGTCCATTGGAGGGAAGAGTGAGGAAAAGATGTGGACATTGGCGAAGGTCGCAGAGCATTCCTCGAGGAAGGAGGTAGGAGCGGCTGTCAGCAAATGGCGGTCATGCTTCAAAGTAGGCTCACGGGGATAGACTTCTCCTCACATTGGAACCAGTTGCTGCTTACGACGAATCGGTTTAGCTGGTTTATCCTGGCGCTGTTTAGCTAGTACGACTTGCCAGAGCTCTACACGAGCAGAGCGAGGGAGGTAGGAAGGTTTCCACTCTGAACAAAGCTCAGCGAAGGCGATGTCAGTCGCGATTTGGCCACGCCTGCAACCTAGACGAGTTAAGTATCCAATGTCACTTGTAATCGACGAGCAAACGATAATGTAGGTCTTTGATGGAACCTGTCGGCAAGCAAATGATCAAGGTCTCCGAAGTCGCTTCTGACTGCCGCCGACGAGCACACGATACTGTAGCCTCGGCCTCGGCAAGCACAGGATCCAGGTCGCCGAAGTCGCCTCTGACTGCCGCCGACGAGCACATGATCCTGTAGCCTCGGCCTCGGCAAGCACAGGATCCAGGTCTCCGAAGTCGCCTCTGACTGCCGCCGACGAGCACATGATCCTGTAGCCTCGGCCTCGGCAAGCACAGGATCCAGGTCTCCGAAGTCGCTTCTGATTGCCGCCGAGGAGGACACGATCCTGTTGCCTGGTCGAACAGCGTCCCTTAAATTCAAGCGTTACGTCCAAAGCAAGTCAGAAGCACAGGATCCAGGTCGCCGAAGTCGCCTCTGACTGCCGCCGACGAGCACACGATTTAAATCCCAGCGTCCCTTGAGTTCCAGCCTGATGTCCAAAGCAAGTCAGAACCTTGTCAAGACAAACTGATTCGTTGGGCGCTCAGCATGTTGATGTAGCTCAGAACTCTAAGCCTGTCTGAGTCTCTTTCGTCTTCTTTCTTCTCCAGATCTGTGGTGGCAATTGTTGATTCACAAAAAGCGCAACAAAGTCGCGATCGCTTTAGAAATCCCAGCTGACGCCGAACAATGGAGAAGTCTCTCCATCCACACACGATTACCGTCGCTCGCCGCCAACTCCATCTTCATTCATTCATCCGGCGCGCCGCAAAGCTTCCCAATTGGCAACACTGCCAGCCTATGTCGCCTCTTCTCGCCGCCAGTCAGCCACACACAGCACACGCCAGTTGGTTCCCTTTGTCTTGTCGTGTTTCTCCACGTCTCCCCCCCCTCCCCAATGGTGATGGTGAATTGTGTTTTCGGCTACGGGCTCTCTTTTGCCAGAGGTCACTTAACTAGTTTTTCTTCTTAGAATCCGCCTTTTGTGTTCGCTCTTCGTTTCTCTGCGCCTCGTCTCGTCGTTGCGAGCAAGTTGATGCTTCTGCTTTTGGCTGGCTGCCTGTTGGAGGAGGTCATAGCCGCCAGCATAGATCCAGCTGAGGGTGCAGAGATTCGTTTTCTTTTTTCGCTGCTTCTCCTCTGCCCAGATGATGCACCCCATGCACAGTCACTGCAGCGGCAGCAGTGCATTTGATTAATGAGGATGTATTCAATTAGGTTCGGCGTCTTTGTGGCCTCGCTGCCGTTTGCAGCCACCATCGGTGGAAATGGCACTCGCCCGTGTAGCTGCGGTTCCCTTTTGCCCATGGATGGATGGAGGGTGGGTCCCCAGCATGAATTGGTCAATGGGTTAGGGGAGCCTTGACCGCAACCAACTCTCATTTTTTTTTTTTTTTTGAAGGAAATTCCACGGATCTCATTAATTAATCCACACTGTCACTGTCACCGCCGTCCGCACGCCGCCTGCCAGCGCCTCTCAACAGGTACACCGCCCCCCGCTCGGGGTCAGGTGCCTGAGTAGCGAGCGTGGAGAGGGGCGACGTGTGTGCTCGGTGATTAATTATGCATTCTGCGCGCAAAAACAACGCAACCAACGAGTGCGAAAGGGAGCCAAAGTAGATCACTGGATTAAATTAATTAATTCTTTTGGCCTCGGCGAGGAGCAAAATGGCTTCGTGAACTTGAAACGGAGTCGTTACTCGTCGGTGTTGGGGCTGCTGAAGAGGGCGAGGCCTTGAAGGGGTCTCTTTTTGGTGGTTACTCCGTCGGATAGTTGCAGTGTTCCCTCGCAAGAGCGATAGAGGGACTGTGGCGGGTCTTGAGAAATGGCAGTCTAGGGGCTTTGACGCTTTCCACGACTTAACTGCGTTCGACGCCGCAGCAATCAGAGCGAATGGAGGTGCCAGAGGTGTTCTGTGGTCCTCTGGACATCCTTTTTCAAGTTTTCTGCTCTGAAACGCATGACGGACGCCAGTCTAGGGTTTTTGACGCTTTCCACGACTTAACTGCGTTCGACGCCGCAGCAATCAGAGCGAATGGAGGTGCCAAAGGTGTTCTGTGGTCCTCTGGACATCCTTTTTCAAGTTTTCTGATCTGAAACGGAGGCTGGACGACAGAAGATGTCGAAAACAAAGCCTTCAACTGGTGGCAGGGGTAACGCAAAACGAAGCCCAAAGCCCAACAGCCAGAATTTCAATCGAATTTGAACCCCCGCACCAAGCAACAATGACCTCCCTCACCTGTTGCCACACCGACTGCACCAGAGTCCATTCGCGCACCCTTCCACGCTGGCCGTGTGTAGGGTTTCACAAAGAAAGACCAGTCTCCAGCAACGACCTCACTTGACTCAATCAAAACACAGGGTGTCAGCTGACATGTGTTCCACCAGTTAATCCATCCCCCCCCTCCCCCCCCCCCCCGTTACATCACGTCCATGCAACTGTCAAATGCAATGCAACCTCAGGCGGTCACCCGATTTATTTATTCGAACTGTTGTTCACTCGTTCAACCCTTCAATGGTCGCCACCCACTCCGCCCAGAAGAATTTGAATTCGATTTTGCCCTCAAAAGCGTTCATAACTCAATTCCGTAGCGCGCGCACGTGAATTTCGCTTCACCACCATTCAACGTCCTCGTCAGGCTCTTCCGTCATGCACAGCGTCGTCGGCGATTAAGGGCGTGTGCTGAGCGGAGCAGAGAGCTACAGAGAAGGGGAGAGAGAGAGAGCTACCGATTGAGGGTGGATTGAAAGATATTTCAATTATGATTGTCAAGGAGGCGTATGGCGCCTACACGACAACGCACGCTTCCGGTGTCGCTGGTGTTGTGGTTCAAATTTCAACTTCCACTATCGATTTTTTTTCTTCTTCTTCTTTCAATCCACCAACACATGCCGCACACCCACAGTCGTGGCGGTGGGGACGGGCATGCGGCAATAATTCGCAACGCATACCCTTGGCTCTGGCTCTGGCTCTGGCGCTGTTGTCGTGACAAAGGAGGGGATGGGGGAGGCTGCAAATAAATACATTTGTTGACATTAATTCCTTTTGCTTTTCCCAGAATCAATTCGAACAAAACGAGCGACGATAGTGCTGTGGCTGTCCTCAGCGTCCTACGCGTCCTTCGAGTCCTCCCGGCTCGAGCGATGACGAGCGGAGTGAAAGAAGACGACAGGAAGTCTGGCGCGAGACTTTATTTTTGGGGAATAATAATGTGGTCTTCGGCTTTGATTACACACACGCACCCACTGGAGGACGAGGCAGGGGGTGTGTCAGATGTAAGGGCACACGAGAGATGTGGATTTACATGAGAGACTGCCGTTGGGAGTCGGAGTCGATTCGAGGAGACACGGGGCCGGCTCGTGCTGTGTGTGTTTTGACACACTAAGGGTAGGCGCAACCTCTCGGAAGCTTTTAGCAGAGAGTGTGTGCGTGGATGGGTGGAGGAGAAACGCCTAAAGAAGCAGTTTATTCGACAAGATATGCCCCAGCGTCGGCAAATTGTCTCAAACGAGTTGAATTACACTTGAAGTGGGGCTTTGGTGTCGAGTTGGTTACACCTTCCTTTGCCCGACGCTGATCAACTGATTAGCGAAGCTGTTTGTCCTTGTAACACGGTCGTCTTCTTCCTTGGATGGCGCTGCGGTCCGGTTTGAATCTGGACGTCGACCAACAAGCTGCCTCTTGTACAATCCAAGCCGTAAGGGCAACGACACGGCGACCTGAAGAGATCTGTTGTGTCGAACAAGCTTCCTTAACTTCTACAGCTTCGACTTTGTTGACTTCCTTCAGCAGACTTCGCCTGGATGTTGCAACCAGAATCTCCGACGATCCTTCAGCTCCCTTGAATCCTTCTTTGGTGACTTCAAGACGGTCTCTAATCTTTGCATTCAGGGGGCATTTCCTGTGACCACGACGACGCCCGTTTCCTTTCCTCAATCGAGTCTCACTGTTCTTCTGAGTTGTGGAACTGTTTCTTTCTAGGTTCTAGGATGATCCGGGCGATAATAGACAAGCTCCTTCAGGCTCATCGCAGTCATTTTCGGTGCTTTCGCCTTTCTGTCTTCGACTTTTCCCGGTCTGTCGATGCAGGCATCAGCGACGATGCGCCTGTCAAGCTAAGTTTCCTTTCCTAAACTGTGCCTCATGATGGCGGTAATCAGGGACGATGCCTTTCATGCAGCGCTTCCTCTTCTAAGCCATGCCATTCGACGATGCCTTTCGAGCGACGCTTCCTCATCTAATCCACGCCATCTGTCGTATCCTTCCGTCGTATCTGCCTTGCCACAGAGAGGCTGGTCAATTTTGTGGATTCCAGCGCAAGATCTTCCTCCCATCCCAAACTTTCATCCTCACTTGACACACTGGCACCGCCGTCGATCTGTGATTAGCCTTCTCGGCATGCTTACACGTCCCCTCTTAAGTGTCAGCCTCCTCCTCCATCCATCCATCCATCCATCCATCCAGCAAGTACCCTCCAACGAAAGTGGTTCGCACAACTTGTGCGCCAGATACCCACTTACCTGCGAGACGTCGACGATTTCCATAAGCCAACCTCCTGCAATCGAAAGCCTGGCTTAGCAGGTTAACTGGATAGAAAAGATACAAGATACAAGAGCAACCAATTAACTCCACTCCCCCCCTCCCTCCACGCTCGCATCATAATCGTTTGAGTAACAATTCTCGTTCGTTGTAAAATCGGTCCATCATACACGTTGACCCTGATTCGGTTTCGCTTGTCTCACACGCCGAGATTCACGATCATCTTCTGGCCGCAGCGGCAGCGTGACTTTCGGTTTTCTTCCCTTCCTTCTCCTCAACCTCCTCAGATAGACGTCTGTGTCGTCTGTGACCAACTGCGAGCGAGCGAGCGAGCGAGCGACTAGCCGAAATTGAATTGAAAATAATTTGAACCGCACATTTTGTGTGCGTCTCACTTGCGAGTGAGAAACAATTCTTCAATTGAAATGTGCCCTCCATTCAGGCAGGCAACAATGTGACCCGCTCGACGAGCTGCGAGCGCGGTGCACGGCGGCATGTGTGGCGGTGAAGTGGAGCGCTCTTAATAAAAAGCCGACTTCCTTGGGGGCATTAATGGTTAATGACCCCGTTTTTTTTTTGTTTCTTTTAGTTTAACAGTCGCGGCAAGTGTGGTGAGAGGTGGACTTTGACGCTGCACTGATTCGACGTTAGACGAGATGACGGTAGGTTTGGAGGGACAAACGTGGTGGCAGACAGACGTGGACAGAGACAAGGTGACAAGGACGATCTGACGAGACCCAATGCAGAACTTAGCGGGCAACTGGATCTCAAACCAAAGAAGCTGCAAAACTTTCGGTGGTTTCTTGGGAGTGTCTTGAATCAGCTTACGGCGCAAGAGGAGACTAGAGGCTTGGTGCGCTGGAAGCTTGACCTATGGCCACGTCAGATCGTAGGGCAGTAGGTCAGTGGGTAGACGCGCCAAAGCACGTCTCACTTAGCACCTAGTGGACGGATGCATTGTGATACTGTAGAGCGTTCCTTGAAACCTCATGTCATGCGTTAGACGAGAGTACGAGAGGACGGCTGGTTCGGACTTTCGGAAGGTCAAACGCGGTGGCAGGCAGACAAGGACGATGTTTCCAGGGATCGACGAGTCTTCGAACTTAGCGGGCAACTTGCGCTCTGCAAATAGAAGCTGCAGAACTTAGGGGGCAGCTGACCGCACTCTACTCATGGAAGCTGCAAAGCTTTGCGTGGACTTTCTTGGGAGTGGCTGGAATCTGTTTACTGCGTCCTTTGTGGGTCATAAGGGGAGACTAGAGACTTGGTGCGCTGAAAGCTACGACCCAGGTCCACCTCGGACTGTGGGTAGACGCGCCAAAGCACGTCTCACTTAGCATCTAGTGGACCCATTGTGATACTGATACAAACCTCATGTCACGTCTGAGAGTTGCTTCCTACTTTGACATCCATCCAGGCAGGTGAGAACGCATCCCCACCATGTGACGCTTGTTGTCTTTTAAACTTCCCAACTGAGCTGAGCAGCCGCTGTCAGCCAACTTCCTTGAACGTCCATCCCGTCACACGACACAACACCTGCAATCCTTTGCATTCAATGTGGTGCGTATGCGTGACTGTGTGTTTCGACAGCTTGATGGACACTAAATGAAACTACTGCCGTCCACCACGAACGAATGCGCCCGAGTCCCCGCTCGATGCGCTCACTTATTGTCAACTTAACGTCCAACTCGGTGTGCAAAGCCACACACAACCAACGCAGGAAATGTGAACGAAACAAAACACATTTCACAGCTAGTGGAAGTCTCCTCGGGCGGCATTGTTTTAAGGCTTGGCGGCGGGCGACAGGCTTTTAGGGTGGATGTTATTAATGTCGAAACAAATAGAACGACGAGGCGTCGGAGAGAGTGAGTGCAAAAGAGAGAGAGAGAGAGGGAGAGAAAGTTTTGCCATTGTCCTTTTCCCCATTCAAAGTTACGCAAGGAAATGGAGAGTTTTTCGTTTTGTTTTCCCATTTCATTGCCATTCCGAAAAGGGGGCCGGTGGGGAGTGTGACAATGGATATTTTCTCCCCCTTATTTCCAAGCATAATGAGTTGGATGGTCCTTGGAAAGGGATTGGGCAATCATTAGATAGGAAAAGGGAATTTCCTTTGCCAAGAAAGAGTTTTCCTCCGTTGAAACTGATTTGTGGGCTGAATGGACGTGACTGTTTGTCCTACTTGCGGTGCAGTCCAATTGTGCACTCCACTTGGCCAGCGATTTCCTTGAGAACCTGCACACTTGTTCCAGCGATTGTGTCATTGTTGGATTCGTCGCTGCATCGCGCCTTGATTCATCGAAAAAAAAGTACACACACCCCTGACACATCATCCACAACCCCTTGCTCGATCTACTTTACCGACATGCGTCGTCAATGCCTGCCAAGCGACAAAACCAGTGTAAGGCTCCAGCGCAAATAATCCCCCGCCCCCACAAGCTCACGCATTCGCATCCAAACCAGGTGCACGAACGCACGTCCACGTGTCACACGAGCTCGACCTTCTCTCCTCACGTGCCATCACACAACGTTCCCACATACCAGCTGCGCTGCCAGTTGTCAGAAGACATTTGAAGCCCTAGACGTCCATCGGCGCTAGCTTTGTGCGTCGCCACCTCCTCCATGGTAATTTTGTCCATTTTGACGGGCTTCGGTTTTTGTTTCACGAACAATTGGTGGCCACGGATGGGCCTCGCGATGCCGATCACGATTCGACTGCGTTCCATGGAAGATGTTAAACGAAAAAAACAAAAAAACCTGAACCCAGTCTCAGTGCTGCGGCGCGCGCGTACCCTCTTGGCGCAGACATTGCATTGCACGGCTGCGTGGTCGAGTGATTGTGCAACCGCATGCGATTGAAATTCCGCGCAACCGACCTGGATTGTGTGTTGTTTCTCAAGTGCTTCTGTCCCCGGGTTCTCTTTCTTCTTCTTCTTCGGTTTCTTCCCTCTTTAGGAACTCGAACCGAGTTTTTTTTGTGAGTTTCTTTGGTCAGACTGCTCATTAGCCCGCCGAGGCAACGACACTTTAAGAGCTGTCCACTCAACCAGATCGAGTTTCAGTTCAGCTCGATCGAGATTGAGATCGACAAACACCAGCACCAGCACCACCACCATCCACGACGACGATGCTAGGTCGGTCACGTTGATTACGATGATTAAATGCAATCCACCTCGAGAGTGTTGTGTGGGTCCCCTTAAAGTTTGAGACGTGAGCCACGGCGCTTGAAGGAGACAGCCGAAGACGACGACGAAGAGAAACCAGTATTATTACCTGGCTCTCGAGGAACGTCCTTGAAATGAGGTGTATACCGGGCAACCAGTCAATCGCAGCACACACAAGAAAAAAAACGTGAAAAAATCTGCGAGAGAGTTGATTGTGTGTTTATCGTTGGTGCTGCGAACGGGGGGACGGTGTGGTTTTGTTTTGTGCGTCGTCGTCGTCGTCGTTTGTGTGAGACGGCGGCGATGATGAGCCCGACGACAATGGGGAGCGAAGAATTTCGGTTGAATTTATGAATTCACTCGGAATTGAGACGACGCTCGGGTGCCGACTGCCGAGGTGGGAATTTTTCTGCCAACTTTGCCTCGTTGAAGGTCATTGTCATGGGGAAGCATTTGAACGTGACAGCATTTGTTATTTTTTTTTTCTGCGTCGAAATATGGATGCTTGTGCGATTTGTGTGGATTTGGATGCGCTTGGGAGCGACAAGGAGGAAGGGAGACTGGATGTGGCTGTGAAATTTGGCCTCGATTCAGAGGCAAAGTCGTTCGAACTTCAAAGCTCTCGTGAAGACGACGCCAAATTCTGTTGCAGCGGCTCTTTTTGGACCTTTTTTAGGCAAAATGTTTGACGATCAGGGGTCGATTCAGAGGCAAAGTCGTCCGAACTTCAAAGCTCTCGTGAAGACGACGCCAAATTCTGTTGCAGCGGATCTTTTGGGACCTTTTTTGAGCAAAATTGTTGACGATCAGGGGTCCGACAAGCCAAATTTAGACGCTTCGTCCAGATTTCGTGTTTTTTGCACTTTTTGAGCCGCATTTCCTTCGAATTCCAAACCTTCTTGACGCCGATTCGCTGGAAAATTTTGCATAAAATTGGCTCCAAAATCTGATCTGAGTCAGTCGATCTTTGTCCACAGGCTCGTTAAAAATGAGCCCAAATTTCGATTCTCTGTGAACTCAGCTTGGGAACCTTCACCAATCTTGACGGCTTTCAGTGGACTTCAGAAGATTTCAACGAAACCGCAGTGTTCCTTGAACTGACCGACCTTCGCATCGTCCCTTCATTCGCATCCAGCTCTCGTCCTTCGCAACGAGATCGCTTCCTTCGCATCGAGCTCGCTTCCTTCGCATCGATCTCGCTTCCTTAGCATCAAGCTCGCTTCCTTCGCATCGAGCTGGCTTCCTTCGCATCGAGCTGGCTTCCTTCGCATCAAGCTCGCTTCCTTCGCATCGAGCTCGCTTCCTTCGCATTCGCTTCCTTAGCATCAAGCTCGCTTCCTTCGCATCGAGCTCGCTTCCTTCGCATCGAGCTAGCTTTCTTCACATCAACCTCTAGACGGCGACAAGGTTGAAGTAGAAACCCAAACAAAATCCATCTCCTTTGATTGGGAATCCCCCCGACGGGCATCCACAACCGCCTCCGCCGCACCAACTAGACAATGTGCTTTCCCCCTCCTTTTGGATCACCCAGCAAAACCACGTCGATGCCCAGACCGCTTCGCTTTCTTCCGTCGAAAGGTAAACATTGCGCAAGAACAAGAGTTCTCTCTCGCCGCTCGAGAGACTTTAATTTGCTCCGCGCAATCGAGCGGGTGACTAATTGATTAGCGCGCCACTAATCCGATCTGTTTTTGACAGCACTCCGGCTGGGTCGTCTGGTGGGCGCTCCAAGACGTGCGTGCGAATCCCATTCGACTCGGTTGTCGCAAACAAATGAGTTGCACGTGAGGTGAGAGTGTGTCTCCACTGATTTATGCTCTTCTGACAGTCTCTCATCGCTGTCAGGTGGATGTGGTGTGTGGGGGCTGTTGAGACTGCGATTTATGGGCCGCTGCGTGGGCGTCTGACTCAATTGCTTTCCCCCCAGATCGCAAAAGGGTTAAACGAGTCTGTGTGTGTGAAGGGGCGGCTTGGGTGAGGGGGTGGGTAACCTTTTGAAAAATCAAACATAATAGCCGAAAATGATTTCGTGTCCTTTTGCGATTCTGACGAAACTCTGAAACTCTCGTGACGTGCGTGGGCTGCTGCGTGGAGATGTGATTTATTCCCAGGGGAAATCAATTGAGTGCCTTCGGATTTCCGTGACACGGCATCTGCTTAAATCATTCCGGAGATGAGCATGTCGTGCGTAAGGAACCCGCCACGAAGGCGGTGATGACAGGCAATTTCGTGTGTCCTCGGATTTGTGGGTGACAAGGAAGCAAAGTTGATTCAGGCAACAGACGTTTGACGAGAAGGAGGAGCGCTGTCGCACTGTGGAGAGGCTTAGATGAAGACGGTGTTTTGAAAGTACAGCCAAGATGGACTGTTGGTGCAGAAATTTCAACAAGAACTGGCCAACACATGGAACCTTGGTAACGACCACTGCCGAAAGGAGATGTCTTCGGCAATCTTAGACCTTCCATCAAAGGAAATGTGTGGTTTGTGGGACGAATGGGCGTCCACGACAGATCTCTGAACTTGTTCCACTGCAGCTGCTAAGAGGAGAGCGACAGATATACAGCCGAAAACTGTCGTTCCCCTTGAGCAGCTGCAGTTGAACAGAGTGGCTTAACTTTGCCTGCAGGTGTTCACCTCCGAAGTGTTTATGAGCAAGACAATAAATGTTGTTTGTCTGGATTTGTTGGAGGTTGACGCTGCTGATGCGAGGATAAGCGACAAGTTGGTCAGTAAGTGACTGCTAACAGCTTTGGGACGGGTTTTTGTTGCTTTCTTTTGTGGAAGCTGTCGTCTACAGCGTCCATTGCAACAGACGAAGCGCCTAGCTTTGGGGCGAGTGAACATAAAAGCACCCCCGAGGTTCCAAGTGCCTGACAAACCTCAAATCTCACTACAAACTGATCTGCATGCCATTTTGATCAAGAAATTCCCGTCCCATGGAATCTCATCCCACCCCCGAGCCAAAGTCCATCGAAGCACCTCCATTGACGGCTCACTCCGTTCCCTGGCACCGAGTGCTCATCTTCACTGATGGCGGCACAGAGAAAATCGAAAGAAAACCCGTGCAGCGTGTCGAATCCGTACCAGCGCACCACCCGTCGTTGCTGGCTTCCTTTCGAGAGATGCCTGCGCCACGCCACGCCACGCCACGCCGCTGGTATCATTTCGTTCTCGTGCGCTGTCTCCTCTTCGTTTCTGTTCGATACGTTCGTTTTCGCTTTTCTCTGAACGTGCAGTGAAAGTGGAAAATACAGAAGAACCCATCGCGTCCACCCATCGTCTCCGTCCGCCGTTGCCCCTTGTGTGTGCCGATGGAGAAGCGAAGTGAAAGAGTTTTTCATGTTTATCGCGTTCAGGGTTACCTCTAAACGCGCAGACATCATCATTATCATCGTCATACACGTCTCCGTCGATCGTCATCGTCGGCGCGAGAGAGAGAGCGAAGGAGAAGGGGAGAAGGTGAGACTTGATGAATTTGTTTTTTTTGCTCCGTTCGATAATGAGTGACCTTTCGAGGCCGATTTATGGTCACTGCAGGCGTGGGTACTGAGCGTGTGTCGTAATTCGTTATTAATCATCTGGCTCTGGCTCTGGCTCTGTCTGTGGCTGTGGCTTATCTCGCCAGCCATTGCACGTCGTTTTGTTGGACTAACCTGTTTCGTTGGAGTTTCGCAAGACGCTAGAGGAGGCGATAATCAGTTTCGAGAGCTTCTTCAGTGGAATGGGGGCATTCCTTGGCGTGTTTTATTGGTTGATGCTGGTTTTGAGTGCTGCTCGAAAGGTAGGAGGGCCATCTCTGATAAGAGAGGAGCACCAGTGATTGTTGTCTCTTTGCGACTGTGAAGGTCAGGGACTGTCATTTAAATTTGATCTTCCGAAAGTTCAGACGACAATGGTGTCGGTAAGGTGGTTGCTGGGAAGGAACTTGTGTGTCCACACGAGACTGGTGATTCTTGGGTGAACTTTTGGGAGTTAATTGAGACTTTCCATTGTTGGTCGCATGTTTCTGATCCTCCCAGTGCCTGGCGAGCCGAAATTGAGTTCAAAATTCATCCGATTTCGCTCGAGACTCGAAGTGAAACCTGTCAGGTCAGCTTCTTGGACACTTTCCTGCCTTCTATTGACCGCGTATTTGCATTCTCCATCAAGCTAAATCCTCAAAAAGAAGTTGCACTGCCGAAAAATGCACATTTGTCGAGATATAAGCAACTTTTTAGTTCGTGGTCCTTCCGTTTCCTTTCAACTTTTGCGCCACAAATCATCTCTAAATCCCTCGCCAATACTCCAGCGTCAATCTCTGCATTTTTACCACATCCAAGTGGCTCACAAACACTTCACTGCTCCGGCGGCCACAGCAGATATGAACCACATCCGTCACAGTTGGCCGATAATTTGTTTAATTGGTCCCACAGCTGCCCGCCAGTAATCACGTCTGCTTGCCTCAACTGAGCAGAATCACATTCTGTCCGTCTGGCCGTCTGGAAAGGTCATCGAAAGGTGCAGCGCCGAGCACTCTCCACTCACGTGCCCATTGCCTGTGGAACAAAAAAAAAAACAAAAAGAACATTAGTCCAGTTGGCACTTGGTGCAACCTTCGTTTCCAATCAGAAACATCGTTAATTACAGCTCCGGAGGGGGATGGGTTGTGCGTTTCAGTCGGCCAGACTGCGGACGGACACAATTGCCGCCTGTAATCATCGAATTACCTCATATTTCACACGATTGTTGGCACTGTCGCCGCGAGGCTGTGGTATGACGTTCACGGGGCGACGCGGCGATGGTGTTCCCCTATCAGCAAGTTGACATTGTTTCCAAATTAAGTGATTGCGCCCGAGGTCGATCTGGGGGGGGGGGGGAGGATTTCTCTCGCCGAGGACGTCACCGACAACAAGTGGTCGATAAGGCAGTATCTCCGATGGGAATCTATGCGATAGACTTTCAGTGATTTCGATCAATCAAGGCCTGCGTCGAGTGATTGCATGCAGGTGTGCCGACCGCCGGGAATGTGTGCTATTTTTGGAAACCCACTCGAAATGAACAAAGTGTCACAAGACGAGGGGCTCTGCTCGCCAGGGATGAAACATAATCCTTTTAGTCAAACGACTGCCCCAACTGATCTGATCGTCTCTCCACCATCGCCACCACCCACTCCGTCGCAAATTGTGCGACCAATTTCATTCAGCTCCAGTTCCCATCCCCAGATTGCATTGCCCACACATCCCTCATCTCGCGCAGATCACTTAATTGAAGCTACTTAGCCGCCCCGAATGCTGGCAAACAAAACAAATAAAGTAGAAAGAAACACCAGACACACCAGGAATGTAGGTTGCAGCAATGAGTGGCGATACCTCGTCCACCCCCAGTACACCCCAGTCGAGCGCAAGTAACTGTATCTTCTTTCGCTAAATTGCATAACTGTCCATTTATATCTATTTATCGTGAAATTCCTTTCGCCGCTCGCTGTTCGCGATGATAGTTGACACTTGTCACAGTTTTTTTTTTTGTTTGTCATGCGCTTCGGATTTCATGTCGGCCCCCCTCCGCTCCCCACATATGCGTGCAATTTGCTACGTTTTCTCGTGCACACTGGAGTGATACGTATTTCCGATTCTGTTCATATTTTTCCATCCCCTGTTTAGTGGATGTTGAAGGGGGGTGCGGGTGAAAATTGGGTTTTTTTTGTTTTTCAATCAAACAATTGTTTAAACAGCGCAGACGCAGACGCCTACGCCGTCGAGTGAGATATCGGTTGACAACAGAGCTGGTTCTCGGATGTGCTCTGAATTGTTAGCATTTTTTTTTTTTTTTTTTTTGTTCGATGTTCGATGTGAGCTGAATTTTTGTTGACGAATTTCGATGCATGTGGCGTTTGAGGCGATTCTATCGCCATCCGCGTTCGGGGAATTTCAGTTGATAGCACTTTGAGTGACGACTGGAGCGAGGTCGTTTCGTGCGCGTCTGAAAAGGAATTGATTGAAGCGGTTTTTGGAGGAAAATGGGTGCCTTTTAAATTGGACTGGACTGGCAAATGTAGCGTCCATTCTAGCTGCCATCGGCTTGTTCACTCTGGAAAGGCAACAACAAAATGGCGTCATCAAAAGGAGATCAAGCCCTGTTTACGATCGTCGCCTACTTCCCTCGTCTTCACACAGAAATCGACGAGCAAAGGCCTTGTTCGTTAGAAGAACTGCCACCTGCCAAAGGGAACTGTGTCTGTGGATGGACATGAAGGCTATCTCTGAGCAAATCAAGCCATTTCAGATCAGATGGAGGCGTAATCAGCAACTCCATCCTCACAATTCCCTTAAGCAGCCATCGAAATAACGTCCACATGCCCGACTGCCAGGCACCGAGCTTCTAAAAATCTGCTCCAAAAACAGGCTTTTCTATTCAAATTGTCTGCATTTTCGCATTTCATCTACGGACTTCATTCCGATGAGCAAAAGTTGGGAAGAAATCCTTGACTTTGCCCACCCATCGGCCTCGCCTCACTCAGGCCACCTAGCTGAGTCCATTGCGGCCATCCATCAAGGCCAAGCTCCACCGTGAGACCTTCTTTTCCTCAAAAGCCCACCAAATATGGATCCCAGGAGGATTTTCAGCTCGATCGTGCTTACATCCTCCGAGTGATTCATCGTCCAGCTCTGCAAAGAAGCGTCTGTCCAGAAACTGCGTCCTCTTTGCTGCCACAGCTGGACGCTCGCTGAACAGATTCTCTTGTTTCGTCGTCTCTGCAGCTTCTACAGTCCAGTACCCAGCAAGGACGCGAGCATGGCGCTGAAAGATTCAGTCTTCTTCAAAGCTTGGTTGAAGCTCAACTGGCACACAGATGCGCCTCGTTTGCCAATAGTCGCTGCGGAACGTGTGTCCTGCTTCTGAGATCTTCCTAAGGCCCCTTCAACAGCTTACGACCTTAGAGGGATACTCATATGAATGCAAACCGAATCGAAGGGCGGTGAAAATTTGTTTTTTCTTAGGCAACAGACAGAGCTCTACTAACGTAGCCGCCCGCAGAAGAAAATAAGTCAATTTTTGAGGGAATTCCCGAACAATTCAAGGCTTTTGTGTAGATTCTTGTGCACAGAGCCTTACTTGTCGGATTGTAGGCACCTTTCCATCCACCGGCAGCGGTCTCTTCTTGGCAGTCTGCATGTCATCCACCGAATTCGGCTTTTTGGCATTTCTTCTTCTTTGGCCTCAGCTGAGCTGATCCAAGGCTCCTACTGGCGCTTATATTTGTTTGTATTCTTTCAACGATGCTCTTGTCTTGTTTCTGTTTATTGCCAACGTTTCGTCTTGATGTTTTCCAATTTTTAGCCAGTTCGGCGTGCAAAAGATCGTGCTGGCGGACACCCTGGCACCCTATTCCAGCCTGCAGCTCCACCAGAAGAAGATCTTCAAGAACAACAAAGCACTCGTGACCATAGTTTCCGAGTGACTCAACGAGCCCCCTTTCATTTCACCCAGAGCCTCAGTCCGCCTCCCCATCAATCACAACCCAGTCGCAGTCATTTCCAAGACGGATTACTCCATCCATCCATCGAAGTGACAAATGATTGAAGATGGCCTCCTTCCAAGAACCAAACATTGCACTGAATTTCTGGCTGAAAACAAAAAAAAAAACCCACAAAACAAATCAAACACGCGCAAATACAGCAGATCGCGACCAGCGATTCCGCTTCCATTTTGCAGAAGCCCTTTGTTCGCTTCGTGTCCAAACAGACTTAGCGCACATCACCGAGCTGATGGCGGTGCTGCTGGTGGTGGTTTCCCCTAGCTGGAATCAATATTTGAACAGAGAGAGAGGGAGATTATATCTTGACGACGTTTACAATGTTTGCCCGGCCAGATAGGCCCGGTAAGCGCTGTGCGCGTAATCAATTCGAATTGACGCAGATAATGCCGGGACTGGTGCTGATAAAGACGCTGTCGTTTGTTTATCTCAGCGAAACAAGTTAAAAATGAATTCTGAGTGATTCATGTGTGCTATCTGGGGTGGGGGTGGGGGGTGGTGTCAAAGGAGATGGCCTTGATTTGGGGTTAAATCGACGTTGTTTTCCGTAAAACTTCAGCTGCTGTCAGAGTGAAAGTCTGTCTAAAGGTCTAAGCAGTGACTTGACTGCGGGGGGTAGCTTCAAAATCGGGCACTTTCGGTATTGATCGTGCCTACATCTGAGATTATTGAATGGGCTCGGGACATTTGTGTCGAAAGAGATCTAAATTTAGGCCGAATCAGGGATCCCAGCTAGTGTTCAGACTGAGTCGTCGGCCTAAGAAGTAAGCAAGGGAACTACAAAGCTCCTTCCGAGTCCGATAGGCCTTATCCAAGTTCGTCTACATCAGTCAATCAGGAATTAGGTTGCTCCAGAGCCAGATAAAGGCGCCCTCTTCGGCTCAGGTCTAGCAGGTGTAGAGTAGCTTCAGAGCCAGGACGAGCTGATTAGTCTGTCTAAAATCAAGCTGAAACTCCGAAAGCAGTCTGTCATCACTCCAAAGCCGGAGGAAGGGTCCTTTTCAGCCACCCTCCGCAGCAGAAAGCTATGGGAGAAGGTCTTCAAGCTAAAAGAGTTCAAAGATGCCATCAGCTTCCAGAGCAGCGAACCCAAGTCAAGCCCAATTCAGAGTGATCTGGTGCCCCGTGAACTTGCCAAGGCGGTGGTTCCCAATATCAGCGATCAGTCAGCCCTTCAACGAAAAGGAAGACAACCAGCCCCTCTGGCTAAACTAGACAACAAGCAGCAAGTCCCTAATCAGGGGTGAAGTAGCTAAGACAAGCAGCATCAAAGATCGTTCTCCAAAGTCAACGATCGGCAAGTCAGCGATCAGTCATCTCTGATCTTCTTCAACGAAAAGGAGCCCCTCCGGCTAAACTAGACAACAAGCAGCAAGTTGCTAACTGGGCGATGTTTTCTAAGGCAGGCAGCATCAAAGATCGGACTCCAAAGTCAACGATCGGCAAGTCAGCGATCAGTCAGCTTTGGTCTTCTTCAAAGCCAAAGAAAGCGACCAGCCCCTCTGCCGAAACTAGGAAACAAACTGTAGGCTCCAGCGTCAACGATCGGCTACCAAGTCCAGCCAGCTTTGATCGTGTCAAACGATCTTGGCCTCGAATAGGTAGCCGACCAGCCAATCTCACGAAGCGGTGACTCTCGCACAATAGACGAATGCGTGCCCAAGTGTAACTGCGGCCACCTGAACCTGATGCCTTATCCTCGTGGAATCAGCTTCGTTAGAGTCCACTCCCAAGCTTCTTCCGTCTGAAATGCATTTGTCCCCTCGAAGTGAACGCTGTCGCGAATGTTGAACTCAGTCAGAGCAGTCGTCTTTAGCGATGACCTCAAACCGTGTCCCCAACCGTGCTCTGTTCACTCATCAAACGAGTTCTTTATTCACGCTCCCCTCGGCACCCTCCCTCGCTCCCTCACGTCCATCACCCAGCCCCCCCAACTCAGACCCGAAATGGATCGCATTTGCAATTCCCTGACCAAATGTCGACTCGTGCCCCAGCGGCGGAACCATGTTCCTTCTCGATTCGCCTGCAAACATTGTCGACATCTCCTCCGACCATTAACAATTCAGCGTTTCGGAGCTTCATTTGATTAGCTCCCCATGCTCTGCCCTGCCGCCGCTGTTACATCATTCATCGAATTACGTTCCAACCGTCGTTTCCACAGAAACCGCAATGTGGGCACAGCATTAAGGAGAGATACACTCTCGCACTAAACTCGCGCACTCATCTCGGCTAATGACGGATTCCATGGCCAGCAAGGGGCTGCTTCCCTCGCTATTCCCTCCTCCTTGGTGGGCCATTCCGAGAAATCGTTTGCAAAAGAAGAAGAAGAAAAGAAAAAAACATCAAAACTGGAAGCGAAGAAAATTCATTCTGTGCCGAGTGGTGGGGGATCTTCTCCAGAAATTCGCTAATTAAAAAAAGTACTCCACTTAATGAACGTCGAGAACGATGCGATCACCACGTCGGTGTCGGGGGAGGGGGGGGATGTGACAGCGGCGACGATAGCGGTAGGAGCGCGAGGAACAACGAGTAAGCACAACAACGAGGGACCGGGCGACGATAATGTCTGACGATAGAGTCTGATTCTCGTGCAAATCGTTAATTAAAAGCGAACACAAAGTGAAGCTCCCTCGAGGGGGGGTTGGGGAGCGATGAAGTTTTTGGCAGCACAAGTGGGTGATGAAGGAGTGAAGGACTTCCGCTTGGCTGGCATTAGCACCTGATGCGTGTTTCGAGGTGATTTTCGATTTACGCGGCTGAGGGTGGAGTCTAAAAATAAAGGAGGTTGTTGGAGTGGCGACTTGGAAGGGAGCCTTGACAAATTCGATGCTCGTGGAGTGGGAATTAGGGGAGTTTCTGAGTGAAAATGGCCAAGTTTTGGTGGCGAGAGCTAGGTAATCATTTGCGCTTGAATTTTCTCCTTCATTTGGGAGCCTTCTTGCCTTTGCCATCTTGGTCATTTTGGAGCCTATTTTCCTTTTGCCATCTTCGTCATTTTGGAGCCTCTTTCCTTTTGCCATCTCCGTCATTATGGAGCCCCTTCCCTGGCTGCGTTAAGCTACGACTCCATGGCTGATTACAATCAGCAGACGAGGCTGTTCCACGTTAGCTTTCGATTTAGTGGATGAGCTTGTTGAAAACTGACATTTCCGTACCGCCTTGTCGCTCTTATCTCGCCTATGTCCTCTGATCTCCTTCTAATCTGGTCTTCCTCGGCCTCTCTTCCAATGGAATCTTCTTAAATTCGAAGTAATTCCTTGGCTGCTGCCTCCTTTGACCTACCCGTCTCTTGCAACTTAATCACCTCACGTCGCGCCGCCGACTGATTCCTCCTCATCCCGAGTACGTAACTCGATCACAAGTCGTGCCATCAATTCACGGGCAATTGCCAACACGAAGCTCTCACTCAATTTACACGCAGTTTCAATCATAATCGATGACAACATTTGACGTCGCAGTGGAATCCAGTCATGTCATGTCATCAGCTTACGATTCAATTAGCGTCTTCGTTTCAAAAGTCACCTCAGCTTTTGTCTTTTTTCGCTGACACTTCTCTCGCGTCTGTAATCGAAAAATGAGAGAGACTAGTCGCGACTTGAGAGGTGTTAATTTGTCACGAAAAAAGCATGTGCGACTGTATCTAAGCTGAATCTTTGTCATCAGCTGCGTGGGGAGGATCCCCATTTAGTCACTGAGCGGTGTTTTGTGAGGAAAGTGCAGCGGCGTTGGAAAATTGTGCGAATTTTGGCTGGTTTCTGCAATTTGGTGGAGTGCCTCAGGGTTGGCATTGTTCGACTTTGCTTTTTCCAGATGAAAAGCAATCAAATTTGGCGTTGAAACTGATGGCGTTACAGTCGTCTGAAATCGTCTGAAAATGTCATTGATTGCTGTTTAGAGACGTCGAGTATCCTGGCTTGATCCTTAAGAGCGTCTAATTTATGTTGGATTCAATTTGTGACCTAGACGAAGGGGGGATTAGGCCGAGTTTGACTTTTTTCCTCTTCTGAAAATCACATGGAGACGGACATGTGTTCATGGCAGCCGTAGTTGCTTGGTAGGTCTTCGTGACAGAGTGTCCAGGACCAGTGGGTGGGTAGACGGCCTTGAACGCGTGGACGGTTCAGAGCGGGTGGACGGTTTAGAACGGGTGGATGGTTGAGAACGTGTGGACGGTTGAGAACGGGTGGACGGTTGAGAACGGGTGGACGGTTCAGAACGGGTGGACGGTTGAGAACGGGTGGACGGTTCAGAACGGATGGACGGTTCAGAACGGGTGGTCGGTTCAGAACGGGTGGACGGTTCAGAACGGGTGGACGGTTCAGAACGGGTGGACGGTTGAGAACGGGTGGATGGTTGAGAACGGGTGGACGGTTCAGAACGGGTGGTCGGTTCAGAACGGGTGGATGGTTGAGAACGGGTGGACGGCTCAGAACGGGCGGACGGTTCAGAACGGATGGACGCCAACTTCAGCTTAGGCACGCACGCTCCGTCAGTCGCAGACCTGAACAGTAAGAAGTAAGTAGCAGGTTGCCGGGGCTAGCTAGAGGCTTGACTTCTTACAACTCGATCACAGCAGATGCCGCCACAGCCCTCCTTCATCTGTGTTCACTCACAGAAAGTGCCTATCGATGAAAAAGGGATTGCCAATGAATTCCCGCAGTCTGTCTACAATGCGCACATCTCTTGCATCACAAAAGCGCCCCCGGACAATGCATTCTTCAAGCAAACACCTTCGATCGTCGCCCTGTCAGTTCGCCAGTCGCTCGTGATCCCTTCGATCACGTCTAGGCGCTCCACACCCCCCAGACAGCGGATGCAGGCATCATCTCACCTGCCACCAACTTGACTGACAGCTGTCACAGCGTCTGTCAAGCCCCGTCATCAGCCGCCGAATGAGGCCTCACATCTTCGCAGACGCACCGTTCGTTCGTTCGTTCGTTCTCAAGACCATTTTCGGCCTTAGACAAAGACACCACCCCTCGCCAGCGATTGCCATCTGAACTAGTTCCTCATCTAGATCCACTCGCTCGCTCGTCGCTCTCGGTGCGATGCTATTTGCATACCAAAGCCATTCACCAGCCTCTGCCGTCGCCTTGTTCGTGTTCGTGTTCGTTGTCTTATCGGCTTGTCTTCTTTCACTGGGAGCTGGGAGAACCTCATGAATGCAAGAACGAAGGAATTATCTTTCTAATTATTCCATTGTCTCGTTCTCTTTGTGCCGCTGTGAATTGGCTGCTGCTCGTCTTCGCGGGGCGGTGGTGGTGGCGAGGGGGGGGGGGGGGGGCGTGCGATTGAATCACCTCTTGTTGTTCCGCGAATGTAATTATAAGTCGTATCTGCTTTTGATCGCGAAAGCGAACTCTTATTCTCTGTTACTCGGCCGTCTGTACACAGATACGTGCAGATTGCCAGATAGCGCGTTGAATCTGGCGAAGTAGACCGGAAGAAACGCACGAGTTTTGTTTTTTTTTTTTGCTTGCGGAAGGCCCTTCGCTTTGGGATTAGATAACCTCTCGGCGAGGTTGGACACACACCAGCACCGCCGGTCGGGTGAGTTCATTTGGGTAATTTATTCTTCTGAAGATGTGACGATGAGGGTCCATTGTGGGGGGAGGGGGGGGGGGGGGTCTGTATTTTGTGCTGCACGTGGGTGGAAATCACGTTTTTTGGAATGAAGGCGACTCGTTTAAACGAGGGAGTGAAGAGAGATGCGACTCGGGTGACACCATTTCGACGAGGGGAATGATCTTTGGGTGAAGTGGCGTTGCTGCTCGATATGGAGTACGGCACGACGTGAGTCTCGAAGGGGTTTGTTGGGTAGGTGGGTTGGGGGCCAATTGGTGAGTTACTTGGTTCGCCAACTGTTTTTGTTTTTCTGTTCGCAACGAGCATCAACACTCGCCTTAACAGACCGAGCTCTTCTTGGCGCAGCCTACCTACGTCCCGACGGGATCCACTACGTGACTAGATTGACACGCAGAATTGCCTTGGCGTCTTAATGTTTCCCCAATACGCTGCTGAAGCTCCGTAAATAGATGTCAAGAGTGCCAGCGCATTATATCGGACTCGTAATCGCCAACAAAAAATGCAATCAAAAATGTGTCCGACATTGGTGAAGTCTTGCATACCAAAGCACCCATCTCGACTCATCGAAGTAAGCCACGACAACGTCGTCATCACATCAAATCAGTCATCTGTTCGGCTGCGCAATCATGTGTCATCGATGCAATTGGTGTGATCATTGTTTTTTGTTGCCGCCCGCACTTGACTAAGTGCAGCTGTTCAGGCGTGTGACTCATCAGTGCTCCACTTTGTGTGGATTGCTCTTGTCTGCAGACTCAAAACTTTGGAACAGAAGTGTCACAAGAAGAGGTCATTTTTGTTTTGGCTTCGGTGTCCTTTCTTCTTCTCGAAATTTATGCACCCTCATGCATCGTATAGAGACGTGAGTTCCCTTGGCCTTCTTGGGGAACATCGAAGTTGACCCTAAATTGTAGCCAACACTTGGACATAGTCCTCCATTCTTGCTGTCGACCCTCTTTGTTAATGTTTCAATAAGATTCGAGCAATTTCAGACAAAACAACGAACTGCTGCCTCAAAGAAACGGTTTGTGGAACACATTTCACTTGGAGGTTACAATTGAACTTAAACCAAAATTGCCCCCAATTCTGACAAACAGTTGACTTCTATACATCAATCGATTGCTGAAATCTTACCATTTGATTTAAATACTAGCAATATAACCATTTTCACAAATACCCCTTCCATACGCACTGTGGAACATACACACCTCTCTCGTGTGATTCATTTGGAGGTGACAATTTCAATATGACCAAAACCTCACCTTCTTTCGGAAAACTATTAATCTGAGTACATCAAGTTGTTGGTGAGAAGTTGCCATTTGTCACATGAACCACTTTTCTATCATCAGCGTCATATTTCTGGCGACCTCAAACCGTTGACCTTCAAAGTGACTCATGACACCCACTTTGTCTGCGATTTTCACCGAGACAGCTGAACTGTTCATTCAGGAATTCCACCAGTTCACCGTCCCCCCTGAGTATTGAGATAAAACTCTTATCAATTCTTGGAGTGATAATTTATTGGGTTTTTTTTTTCAGTCCCAACAGCCCCTGTGCACCACTTCATAATTGCAAGTGTCCACTTTGTCGGCGGCTTATTCATCGGGAGTCACTTGCAGAGTCGTTGTTGTGAGCGACTGGGCTGATCAATGTCTCAAGACGAATAACTTTGTGGCTTAAGAGGGGACCACCAGCGAATGATGGTCCTCCGTCACTGAATCCACACCTGTGTCCACTGAAAGTCCACCCCAGTCTCTTCAGTCTGCTTTGTTTCTGAGCGGGTGTCCATCTTCCCGTGAAAGCACCCCTGTCCCATGGCGCGTAACTCAATCTTTGCATGTTTCAGCAGCTTCGCGGTCAATCAATTGACGTCGCCTCCGTCTCCCATCGATGGTCGCCCATTCCCCGACTCGGACTCACTCAAGAGAAGCCAAAAAAAAAAACAAGAAAAAAATGTGCATTAAATCCACGAAGTGAAACACTTTCGCAAGCAAGCACGCACATCCATGCGCTCCTCTCGGATGGGAGACGGTTTCAAAATCACAAGCCGGGAACCGCTAATCATCTCACTTTCAAAGTCACCACAATGAGACCGTGGTCATCGAAGGGGAACTCGGTTATGACAGACCAGAGCTGGGAGGGTCCACATCTGGCGGGAAGATGTCGCCACCCGGAGCGACGTATTTAATTGAATTTTTTTTTGTTTGTCTCCGGATCGGCAAACCGTGAAGCTGCAAGAATTCCGAGAAACGTGAATCCGCGCGACAATTGCGAACTAATTGAATTGTGCGGGCATCGTGTGGAATGTGTGCCTGAATGTCTCGGTCTGGTTGGACTCTGGGGCGATTCTTGCGACATGCCTCACGACCAGACCAGACCGGCGCAGCTCTTCAGAAGTCACGACACGGCGGTGGATCCTCTATTGATTTTTCGTGCGATTGCCTCAATCTCAAGGGTGATGCAACACTAAGCTCGTGGCTTGCCCCATGAACCAATAGAGATCACATCACGATCACTTGGGTCGACTTAAGCGTCGCGCTCCATTTTCTTTGACCAATTTCCCGTAACCGCAGCATTAATTGCTTTCCTCATGCAACGAGTATCGTGTATTTACCCGTCATTACCGAGATGCCGTCACAACAAATTACACATCTCATCGATGGCCGAAGCCACTTTGTCAGCCGATTGATGGACAGTTGCATGTGCACATGCGTTGGCTTACATAAGCTTGAACCGTGTTTCCCAATCACTTCAGTTGTTCCTCCGTGTTCCAGCGTGAGCTGAAATTCATTTTCGTTCGCTTTCAGGTCACGCGGTGCGTAGAAAAGTGTGCACAAGGTGAGCAGGGTGACGTGTGTTCGTGTGTGTGCCAAGGACGTTCAAGGCCGGAACTATATTATCCGCGATAAGGCGTGAGCGTGGCAATTACGAAATGAAATGCAAATTATGCATGACATTAGAGCGTGCTGCTGTGGGATTTGCTATCGCAAATGACGAGGCTTAATGCGGCTTGTTGTCACAGACCCAGTGGGGGTTCTACATTGTTTTTTTGTTTTTTTTGTTTTGTGTGACAGCGAAGTTCATAGGAAATGCTTTGCCTGGCGCCACGTGGCCTTGCCCTGAGTCCGTGAATCGCAATTGGAGTTTGGTTCCGCGAGTTGGAGGATGTGGCAACGTTTGAAAAGTCTTGGTACCCATTCTTTGACAGTTGTCCACGTTGTTGTTCAAACTCACATAAGTTAGGTTAGAGAAGCCTCCAAGTCGTGACTCAGATGTTTTTCATCGACGAAGAGGCTCTCAGTTGGCATGTGACGTCGCGACATTGGCGGAAGACAGCACTCCTGAGCTATCGAGCACCACCTGACCACGATGACCGTTCCTACCCCCGTTCAAAGGAAGTGACAACGGCACGAGTTGTTTACACGCGCATTGCGCGCCACGTGTCTTCCCGTCACACTGCTCGAACGGAAATCACCTTTCTTGAGCGCGCCCAGAGAGCCACGTTCACACTTCGAGTGCCAAACGCACTTGAAACCAAAAACCCGGAAGAGCAGATATATCGCCCTTCGTCCGAGATAACCGCCGCTCGTTAACAACACAAATTATCGCGAAAGTGTTCAAGTTTTCCCATTCGATTGGAAACACTACTCCCCCCACACTCGCTCGCTCGTTCGCTCGTATCTAGAACATTCACAGAACCGTGTCATCTGGCAGAGTGTAAATTGAGATTACGGATTTTTTGTTCGTGTTTAATAGTCTCTCCCACAGCCCAGCGATAAGATAAGGTTTAGTATGTGTGTGTGTTTGTTTTTTTTCGCACTTTTACAAGGGCTCGACAACAACTCGACAGACGCCCGAAGGCCGAAAGGCTTTTCTGGACGCCCGCCGAGCAGCGTGTTGTTTGATCATCGATAGCGCTTCGCGATGAAATGATACGTATTGTGATTCACTCACATTCGCCCAAGATACACGAACAAACACACACACAACAGTGGGCGACAAAAAAAAAACGACGAGAAGGAAAAAAAAAAGCAAAAATACTTTCGATTGATATATTTTGTCACACTTCCTCCTCGCTGGTGTGTGTGTGCGTGTGGACTGTGGAGGTACTCGTTCTGACTCAGGTGCCGTCATAGTCGGCGGTGGCGCGTTGCGGTGCGGCAAATGAATTCGTGTCTTGTTTGCGGATTTGTGTTGGATTTTAATTGGAGAAGGAACAAAAAAAAAAAAAAAATAGAAAACAATTTAATTTGTTTACCCGTCGCGGTGAGCGTGCGAATACGAGGGGGTCTCGTTTGGCACAAATTGGGGCAGCATTTGTTCAGCTGTTCTGGGAATACATAGACATTTCCGCGTGAGGGTGACTGACACACGATGGCCTTTGGTTTTTCTGCGAATCCGATGATGGGACCGCCAAAAATACGGCTGAGTCTTAGGTGTTCCCATTCACGTTGCGTGATGATCGATTTGGATTGAAGCGGAAGCACATTCGCAGCGTCAGTGGCGGGGCTTGACTTGGTTGGGAAGTGGCCCAACTGCGGGAGGACGTCGAAAATACCTCCTCAGTCACCAGGTCTGAGGGCCCAGAGTGTGTGCTACAAAAATTTGCTTTCGACCGCTCCATTCGCCCGTCAAAAAGCCACCAGCGAATGCTCGCCCGTAACAAAATGGCGGCCACTCCAAATCGACGTGGAACATAAAAAGCAACTTCTTGCGAGCCCGCGAGCCTGTCAAAGCCCTGAAATCCCACTCCTCCGTCAATTTGCACACATTTTCGCATTGCCTCCGTCATTTTAAGAAGTCCCCAATTCACGGGGTTCCTCCTCTTCAGCGAGAAACCACTTACCCGTCGTTTAACTAAACGAGAGAAAAAAAATTGGAATTCTCGTCCAATTAGGGCCCCGAAGGGGGGATGGTGTCATAACAATCAAAACGACAAAATTGCTTTTCGCTCCACCCTGTCATCCGCCCATCTGCATGCTCAAGTGCATTTTTCCGAAGAAAAAAAAAAGGAAAACTCCATCGTTGCTCACTTAACAGAAATCCATCCTCCTCCTTATCGTCAATTCACTCAAATCCATCCGTAGACCGATCCCCCCCCCCCTACCCACCACCCCCCTTCAACGAAGGTCATCAAGGATGAACAGAAGAGCTGCCGGAGCCGAATTTTTCGCCCGACAACGACGACGACGACGACAACTTTCGCAATTACTCTTGCACTCGCATCGATTGTGTCCCGCGAACAATGGAAACCACTTATACCATCCCTTGGCCCCGGCTCCCTTCATCTCGTTGGCGCAACTTCATTCATACATCATGTGGAAGCGCCCTCAAGCAGTGGCCACAGCAGCCCTTGTGCTCACACTCCCGGCCGTCGCGTCGTCTGTCGTGGTTCTGGGGGCGTTATCCACTCGGGCTGGTGGACGACGTAACGATTGTGACGCACCGCAGATGCGACCCACATACACAGGCTTGCCATTGTTACACAGCCATGCCCACGCCCGCACACAAGGGCCCCCGCCCACTTTCATTGAGTTGTGCACATTTAGCATTCCTCGCCGAGATGCTAGAAGACGTTTTCCACTCGCCGCCGGCCTGAGTTTTAACCCGATTAGGTTCGTGTGCAGGATGTCTGGTGTCTGCTTTGCAACCGTCCTCGGCCGTCTTGGAGGCAATCACACGATGCCTCGCGCATGATTATCCTTGCAACTGGTAATTTGCCAAACGTTCCCTTTTCATGGCGAAGACTCCCGCTTCCTGCTCGTGTACAGTCTTGTAATTTATGCCAGCGACCCACTAGTTGAGTGGGCAGAAAAAGGGAGCAAACGCTCTCAAAGGCAGGCAATCGTTGAAAAGTTTGTGCTGTGAAATGTGTGCTAAGAGCGGTGATGCAGACTAAATTGGATTCCAAGTGCAGATCCAGCGCCCACGCGCCTGCCCCTCGCCAGAAGGAAGTCATAAATTCCGATCCACTGTGTGTGTGGGGGGGGGGCGTCCTTTTTAATAAATTATCTTGTTGGTCCTTGGCGTCTCCTTCAGAGAATTTCACATGTGATCCTTCACGGTCCTGTGATTCAGTGATGCACAAAGCGAGGCGAGGTGGAAGAGGATGGCTTGATCCTTCGGGCGGTGAATGGTTGGCTTTTGAAGCCTCGAACCATGAATTTTCGTTTTTTTGGGGGGCGCTGTAGTCGATGTGGAGGCGCTGATTCAATTAGAGGTTACAATTTGCATCGACCAAGAGACTGGCTATCTTAAAGATGAGACTCTGGCAGTATATGACACTTGTGACCAGAAAAGGATGCCATTTTCAAATATGCGCACATTCGCAGTGAAAGAATCCGTAAAATCGGAAGTTTGTGAAAAAAGGGTGCAAGGCAACGCCGAGTAGTGAGTCATTTGCACGCTTATCGCCGCAGTGTGCAACATTGTTCGAGGCGCTGTTGTCTATCAGTTGTTATTCTTTTTTTATCATTATTGGAACGATAACTTCAATTAGACCGGCCGTGCAATTCCACTCAGGCGGCCATGAATGAAGCCAGTGAGTGATTGGAATCTAAATTGGTCGAGCATGCGTCTGAGGCAAGCGAAAATGAGTGGAAATTGCTGGCAATGTGTCGGTGAGGGGGTGGAGTTCGTGGATCAGCAAGATTTGGTGGACGTCTCTGTCGAGCCTTGTGGACATCGGCTGGGTCCTGAAGGTTAGGCGAGTCATGCGGTTGGTTCCTTAAAGTTGGTCCCAAAATGTAAGGAAACATCGCCAAACAAGGTGTAAGTACCCTTTTACAATCATGATCAGCACAGAATCAGTTGATTTGCTTTGAAAATCTCTCGTATTCTTGCCCAACAAAGGGACTAAGCTGATGACGGACGTTCGCGAGACCATCTATGACGAGCGTCCACGGGACAAACTATGACGGGCGTCCATTGGACCAACTATCACGACAAATGTTGACGCATACCATCTGTCACAACTAATGGCATTGTCCCACCATTCAACTGACATCAAAGGTTGCGCAGTTTTCCCAAGACAAACATCATATCGAACAACTTGAAGTTGTAACCTCCAAATGAATCACCTCCCAAAACATGGACGTCTTGCTCATTTCCACTCCAAACTTCAGCGCTCCCAAAGGACGTGATTTAGAGACCACCCAAACTCAAATCCTGCAGTATTTCCTCATTCATCGTGTCCAAATTGGATCTACATCTTATGAACTCAAGGAGCGGAGGAAGGAAGGAATTCATGGAGCGACTATGCGAGACAAATTTAAGAAGAATGTCCCCTTATCTTCGGTTCCAACTTCCGGCCATCTCTCGCCACACAGTCAACCCCTCTTCTCTGACTCGATCTAGAATCAATCTCTTTTAGAACAAATGGCAACATTCAGCCATCCCATCGCAGTCCAAACATCCGAACTCCTCCACATTTTGACCGCCTTCTGATCAATCTGCAATTGCAACCTCAATTTGAAACGCCCCCTTTAACCACACCGACGACGTGTCAAAATCTCGCCGAAACCGTAAACAATCTCCACGAAAAAAGTGAACGTCCACAGAAGGATAGAAAACAAAATTCCAAAGCTTCCGAAAGAAACCACCACATCACGACCAAACAGCGATCTTCGCCACGTTTTCGAATAGTTCACGTTGTCTCTCCGGCCACACGAACAGTGCTTGTTGTTGCTGCCAGTGCTCACCCCTAATCGCACCGTCAATTGATTCACATCGAAGTCTCAGTCTCAGTCCCGGTCCCTGGGCGGCTCGTGTCTGTTTTACAAATCGCTTTCAAAATGATTCACCCGCAAACGTACTTAACACACAAGAACCTTGACCATAATTGATTTTTCCGTGCACAAAATTGATATCTAGTCATTCTCTGCCGCCCGTCCCCTCCCACCTCCACCGTCAGAAGAGAGTCACGCCGAAGGGGAGAAGTGAAGGAAGACCTTTGGCGGCGGATGTCGATGCGCGCGATGTCTTCAGCTGGAAGTTTGTCAGTAAACCACACGTGCTCCTCCTCGTTCCCACCGACGGTGACTGACTGAGTGTGAGAGTGAGAGAGGAGGAGGGGGGAGGGTGGGGGGGAGAGGAAGAAAAGAATAAGAAAATGATTCTAAAATGAAATGTGCCCTCACCTTGTCGGACTTAATTGAATTTCAAGTCACGTTCCAAACGAAAGGGAAACGCGTTCCACCGAATTTGTGTGAGGATTACCGTGGTTCTTGTCCCCAGACCACCTCGGTAATCCGTTCGTTCGTAACTGTTGCAGGCCAAATGTGTTGTTGGCCGGCACACACTGCAACGGTAAGCGTGTAGCGCTCAATTGAAGATGTGGCGTCACTCTTGGGTATTCGATCGACAACAGGAGGCTCTCGCTGAGTGGTTGAATATGGAGTGCGTCATTGACAGTCGAACCACAAACGAGAATATTGTCGCAAATTGCTGTTAATTGTTATTGATAACACGCCAATTACCCCGCAGGGCAATGCCGACGAGAGACGCTTGCCAAACAACGTGTCTGGCATTTGGTTTGGTCTCGTTTTTTTTTTTTTTGGCGAGATGCCGTTTGATTTCATTGGCGAACGCGTGGCTCATGCTGAATGCATCCCAAGGTGACTTGCAAATCGAGTTGGACTTCCCCGACTCCGACTTGGCCAGTTGGCGAATGCGTGAACGCAAGGTCTTCGGAACTGATTTAAGTGATTCCACAATCGCTTTGAAGTTGCCTTCGCCGGGCTTTTGCTGCTGGTCTGCTGCGTGTCTTTGCCCTCGTTTTCTGCTTGAAGACACCGAGATTTGCTTGCTTTTTCAGTTTCCCTATGGGTTTCCTGCCGTCGTCTCAGGACACGTGAACCACCTTCGCTTCGTGTGCACATGCCATTCACCTCAATCTCTCAGATCCCTCACCACACGAGGGATAGAAACAAACGAGTCCCACAGCACAACCACAGAGAAGGGCAAACATCTCTGGATCTCCCTTTGACTGCTCAGTGTCCTCCTGGAGACCGCAAAAAACACACAACTCCTGCTGCTGCCGAACCAGTTTGCACTGCAGCTGACCACAATCTGCCCGTGCGTCGCACAGAAACACAACACAACGGCGGCGCTTCTGACCTCAGTCCCCATTGGCAAGCCATTCGGCGTCGTCCCCTCCAGAGTGGGACATCATGTTGGCCGGCAGTGTGTCACCTGGCTGGCAGCCAACTGTGCCCCAATGATGGCCCGATTCGTTCGGTTTTCCATTTCTTCTCGAGTCGGAAACCCAATTTTCGAGACCGTTCTGGTTCGTGTCCAGGGGGAGGGCGGGGCGATGCAAGCTGTCACTTCAAACGATTTCCTCCGTTTCTCTCTCACTCTCTCGGGTGGGCTGAGTTGGGATTAGTCGTGCCGGACGTTCACATGGCTTAACACGGGCGGACGTTCGCAACACGTGAACACATAAAAAAAAATAAAACAGAAAAACCCGAAATGAATCGGAATTCGTTTGTTGAACGTCGAACGGAATGGATGTGCAGGCCTTGAGAGTGGATGGCGCTGGCGGAACTCATTTAGATTTTTTTTTGTAAACAAAATGTGACCCAGTTCCGAAGCGGATCGAATTTTGAAACGAAACTTTGTTGAGTCAGGCGACGCGTGATGTCGACATCGTGTCTACATCCACTGACCCTGAGTGTCGCTGCGAGAGAATGCGAGGAACTCGACTGTCGTGGAATGTGGACGCAAGGAGGTGTGTTGAAAGACTGCGTTTCTCGCTTGGCCAAGGAGGCTCGTGGTGGCCGCTGTCTGACTGCCGACGCAGTGAAATTTGGCCGAGGCAGCTTTCATCCACTTGCCTCGAGTTCCGGAGAATGCACCAAGTAGTGTAAGACGAGCCGACGTGTGGGCTTTGACACTACTGTCGTTGTTGTCGTCCAGAAGGACGCGCCGTTTTTTCACGACTGTCCCTCTTGTCGTCTAGAAGGACGCCCCGTTTCTCCACGACTGTCCCTCTTGCCGTCCAGTAGGACGCGCCGTGTTTCCACGACTGTCCCTCTTGTCTTCCAGAGGACGCGCCGTTTTTCCGCGACTGTCCCTCTTGTCTTCCAGAGGACGCGCCGTGTTTCCACGACTGTCCCTCTTGTCGTCCAGGAGGATGCACCGTTTTTCCACGACTGTCCCTCTTGTCTTCCAGAGGACGCGCCGTGTTTCCACGACTGTCCCTCTTGTCTTCCAGAGGACGCGCCGTGTTTCCACGACTGTCCCTCTTGTCGTCCAGAAGGACGCCCCGTTTCTCCACGACTGTCGCTGCTGTCGTCCAGAAGGACGCGCCGTTTTTCCACGACTGTCCCTGTTGTCGTCCAGAAGGACGCGCCGTTTTTCCGCGACTGTCCCTGCTGTTGTGTAGAAGGGCGCGCCGTTTTTCCGCGACTGTCCCTGTTGTCGTCTAGAAGGACGCGCCGTGTTTCCACGACTGTCCCTCTTGTCGTCCAGGAGGACGCACCGTTTTTCCACGACTGTCCCTCTTGTCGCCCAGAAGGACGCCCCGTTTCTCCACGACTGTCGCTGCTGTCGTCCAGAAGGACGCGCCGTTTTTCCACGACTGTCGCTGCTGTCGTCCAGAAGGACGCGCCGTTTTTTCACGACTGTCGACCAGAAGTTTTTCCACGACTGACCCTCTTGTCGTCCAGAAGGACGCCTCGTTTCTCCACGATTGTCCCTCTTGTCGTCTAGAAGGACGCCCCGTTTCTCCACGACTGTCCCTCTTGTCGTCTAGAAGGACGCGCCGTTTTTCCACGACTGACCCTCTTGTTGCCCAGAAGGACGCGCTGTTTGTCCACGACTGTCGCTGCTATCGTCCGATTGAACGTATTTTACAATGATTTTGGCATCAAAGGGTGGATGGACAGTCTCCGCGGGAACAGATGGCGTCCCTAAACTCACAAAATTCGCCCTCTCACCCACCACTTGTCACAAATCAGCACCGCTTCCCATGAACATCCAAAAAAACAGTGCCACTTATCTGCTCTCGAACCGCGCCAAGTGCCCGTCACGCGGCCATGAATGGGCCCTGCACAATACACTCCACTGCATACCTCCACGCCTCGCAAGGAGCAATGTATTCCAGAACGAATTGTGTCAAGTTTGACTTCACTTCGGCCACTCTCAAGGTTTATGCTTAACCCTGTAAAGTCGTAAAGAAATTTGTGACCACCCTCCGGAGGATCGTAAAACACGCTCCAACCGGGAATACGCGTTCCACTCCACTGAGGAGCGCAATAAATTCCCACCCACACCCACAGCGGCGTCGCCACCACATCTCGATGGTCGATGAACTCGCAGGACCCAATCGGGTTATTGTTGTCCTAGCGAGCGACAGGGACACATCATGACTCACATCGGTGGCACTCCGTCAAGGATATAAATCAGCAAGTCACCGTAGGGGGTGGGATACCATAAAAGGAGCCCTAAACACATCCTTTGTCTCCTCCGTCGTGGTGGTCCTTTGGTCCTTGGATAACCTGGAGATGAATATGTGAACAGGATCCAATATCCTTCGCCCCTGTGTGTGTGCGGCTGTGTACACACTGCAATGCGTCACTGATGTGGAAACATTTTGAACACAGCCCGAACCTTGTCGGGGCGTGGTGGCGTTCGGAAAGGGCACGAGGCAGTGAGCGTGTGGTCGTTTAAAAATTTAAAATTCAATTTCTCAACGCTGCGGCAGGTAACGGTTCAGGTCCGGTGACCAGAACAAAGGACTCGTCGGTGCACGAGGACATGTTTGACATTCGATTACGTTCGCTGTGCGGAATAGGGCTTCAAGTGAATAAGCTATCATTTGTCGGGCGGTTGCTGGCATTTGCGGATAATTATGGGGTCCGTGAGCAACGGGGGGAATATTCGCGGAAGCAGAACAGGCTTGGAATTCGCTGTAAACACGGGGGTTTCATGGCACAATTGGGGCACTGGCACGCTATCGCATGTTGTGACGATCTACTGCACTCGAGGGAGTGCCTGCGCCTTGGGGTGCGACAGTATGTGGAGCAGCCAAGGGCTAGTCAGAAATGCCGAATAGAGTCCCCCAAAATAATGCGGTGTACCCTAGGTAATTTTGAGCGAAAGGACATGGCATTTGAAGCTCTTTGAAAGCGCTATTCAACCGTGTCAAGGCGTCGAAGATGCATTATTTCTTTTCCTTCTGGAGGCACACTTCTCGACCACACTGTCAACCGCATGTGGCAGCCCTAATTAACTGAACACACTTGCGTATCCTGCTTACGGCTCCCCAGTTGCACCGCAAGCCATTAATTCACTTCACGAAAAAGTTCAAGGAAACCCAATCCGCCCGCCGCCCTTCGCCCTTCGCCCTTTCTGCAGCCATTCACTCCGACCTACCGGCCTACCGGCCGTGGCCAACGACGATTGATGCGAGATTTTGCAGCCCCCCTCCGCCAGCCGATGGCAAGAAGAGTGCTCATTTAATTACCACTCGTCATGCAAGGATTTCGCTGTTAATTACCGCCCCTCCCCCGGTGCCGCCTGGGCAAACCTCACCTTAACCTCTTATCGTCGACTTGTCAAGCGGCCAAGTCCATTAAACCTAAGTTCAAAGCCACCCAGTTGATCTGGGCTCATCAATCATCGGTGAAAGCTGAAACTCCGAAGCCATTAGCTTAACCTCTTCGCCGCGCGAGAACGCGGTGCGATAAGGGCAAGCGGTGCGGCGCGGCGCGGCGGCACCAGGGAGCGACGACTTTCCGCAGAACACTATCAATAAATGTTATCGATAGCAAATGTGTACCGAGCGTTGTTGTTCGTTGTTGCCCTCTTATCGGACGCGACCGACAGGGAAGACGACAACACGAGCGCACTGTCAAGGGCGACAGTGGCGGCGCTTTGTGGAACGCATTCAGCGGGTGTTGCTGGTCGCCTCCGCAGGTGCGGGTAGGGCCGTTTCATTGCCTCTTTGTTTCGAAATTTATTTGTGGACTGAATCGTGTTTATTTGCGAAAGTGCCGGTGAATGAAGAGAGTCGTTAATTAGTGCTTCTCCCTTCGGTCGCTCGGCACTCCATGTAAACAGGCGGACGGTGGTGCTTGAGTCCTCGTTGGTGTGTGCGGCGGGGGCGACTACGACCTGACGACGAGAGGTGATTTCATTTGTTTACGCTGCCGAGCCGGGGTGCATGAGGTGTTGTTAACGTGTACACATCGAGGTGTGTCGATGCCCAGGATGAGGGGTTAATGGTCGAGGTGTTTAAGAGCCGCGCAGCGGGTGGCTGGATGGATGGTGGGACGGGGGGATTTTCCTCTAGATTCAAGGTAGGAGCAGTACATCACTCGAAAATCGTTGTGGATTCCATTCGTTCAACTTAAACAAATCCTGTCTTGTTTGAGTGGCTTCCACTGGCTGCACTTGCTCAAAGTCTTCTTCCTTGTTTCGTGTCCCTGAGCATCGATCTCCCGCTGTCAGGAAGGCAATGTGGCGTCTCCCTCGAGAGAAAACAGGCCACAATTTCCCCCCAATCGAATTCAAAGGTCATTGGACGTCAAAAAGCTTTGATGTACGATCGCAGGAAATCGTTCGTTTTCCCCCTCTCTCCCTCTCTCGGCACATTCCTACGATCGCCGCCGACAAACTGACAGATTTGTTTACAAATCCCAAAGCCACTTGCCCGAGGGCTGGAAACGGAAGTGGCAAGTAGCAAATGTAAAATATCTTCACACTCCGTCGCGGCAACAACAACACGTTCAATGTCATCTCACAAAGGCGTTCGATTTTTCACACCCGGCGAGAAGTGTGCAACGCTCCGAGCGAATCCCACACACCAGCCCCAGCACACACACACACGCACACACACACACACACACCCGCCTCTTCAGCTGCAATGACATCATTGCCCCATCCCCAGCGCAATTCGAATTCCAATTAACGCGCAATTTCAACGCGCAAAAAAAAGCACATGCTTTGAGATACACCGATGTTCCAAGGCAACCACCACCCCGCCGCGGAGCAATAAATTTCCCAATTGAGCACAGTCCGCCGCCACCCAGCCCCAGCCGATCGTTGGCTACGACCAACAAACAAACAAGCTGTTTGTTCCCGGGCCGCGAGGGCGGCGATGAAGGGTCGAAGTGCTTCGACTGCGGGCTGTCGATCGTCTCAAAACACATGTCAGTCGGCCCACGCAATCACAGCACGCCCATAGAGAGGCATCCCTCTCGGCTGCTGTTCGGAGGGAATGCACATTCCAGCCGAGGAATGCGGAAAATATTCAACGCTGGCCAGTTTACGGCGCCTTCACGACAGCAGCGGCAATCCAGTCCACAATCGACGCACCGTGCGGTATTTACACGAGAGTCCAAATGCATCCGCTCCGCGTGCAGGCGGAAATGACACGGCACTGCACGGGCACCATGGCAGAGCACCTCCAAAATGTAAACCGAAAATCGATTTGGGCACCGGCGGGAGGATGTGGCTGTGGCGGAGGGGGCGCATTGAATGACTGTCAGATCGAATGGAATTGGGAACACATTGATGGCGGGCTATATATAGACGTCGAGATGGGTGGAGGAGGTGTGGAGTCACGGCAGGAATTCGAACAAATGGGGTCAATAACTCGAAATGAGACAGAACGGGAATCAGCAAGAGAAAACATCTCAGTCAAGTCGAGGGGGGGATGTGGAAGCATCCATCTGGTGGCGGCTGGGGCGAGGGCGATGAGTGCCTGAGATTCCCATCACGACAACCAGAAGATGCCCCTCATCGGAGTGCTTGAAGACACTTCGAGGAAAGCTAACAGATGGACCACTGGATGGGGGCCACTTTAGGGGCTAACTTGGCTGTTTAAGGGGGAGCCCATCCAATGATGTCATGCTTTGGCAGATGTCCCCTTTTTTTTTTAACAATGTGAGACCCGAAGATGGTCGCGAGAAAGAATGAGGGCCCTAGTCGTGTTCGGTGGGGAGGGCCTACCGCGGCGGAAAAATGGCCTTCAACTGGGTTCACTGTGTTCGAATTTGATCCAAAAGAACGTCAAAATTGAGTTCATTTAGTAGCGGCTCGTTCATCACAGTCACGACGAAAAATAAGGGCCCTAGTCGTGTACCTTGTGGAGGGCATATCGCGGCAGAATATGTCCTTCAACTGGCAGCATCCAAAAGCGAGTTGGCGTTCTTTTTTCTGCTTCGAATTTGATCCAAAAGAAAGGACTCGTTCATCACAGTCACGACAAGGGATAAGGGCCCTAGTCGTGCTCCGTGTGGACCGCCAAAAAATGACCTTCAACTGACAGCTTCTGAAGCTGGCCTCAGGCGCTTCCTTCTGATTCGAATTTGATCCAAAAGAGTGTCTAAGTTGAGTTCATGTAGGGGTTCGCAAACAGTCACGGCAAATAACGAAGGCCCGCGGCGGACAAAAAGCCAGACCTCACCTGAGACCCGGTTCAAGAACTTCTTTTTGGCTCGCATTTGATTCAATTCGTCGTCAAATATGAAATCCGGTGTCGAAAACCGCGAAATCAGGGTCATCAAAATGGTTTCTGGAAAGAATATGGGCCCAAGACGTGTTCCTTGAGGAACACCATCCGCGGCAGATTCAAAATCCCCTGCCCGCTTCCTCAATGGATAGCCCACTTAACTGCCCCTCGTCACAGGCAACTGGTTCCTGTCCACCCTTGATCCCCAAACACCACCTCCACTGCGACGCCTTTAAACCCTAATTCGACCTCAAACAACCAATCTAATCGAATTTTCTTTCGTTTTTCTTTCAGAATCCGCTGCGAAAAGAAGGATAACAACTTCCGTTGTCTCGCCAAAACCGGTAAGAATATCCCGCAACCTAACCTCTATTCCAGGCGATTCATCAAACACCCGAGGCCGAGAAATTCAATTTTGCCGCCTCGTTTGTCATTTTAAAACTTTCAACGTGTCCTAGGGGCCGTCACACACACACACAGTCAGCCGACAGTCACCGAAACCCCGCATAAACTTTGGCAAGAATCAGAAAAGAAAAAAAAAGAAGCTGAAAAAAAATGGTGAAGACGAAGATTGTGTGCACCCAAGACGATTATGCTCGAAAGCAGCCCTCGTTCCCAGAGGCCATGGTTAAGAATATGTACACTTGCCGGAGAAGAATACCAAATCTCCCTCCGTATCGTTTCGTTAACGAGGTTTCCTTGTCGATGAGGGTTTCGTGTCCATGCCCTCATACGTGTGGGCGGAGAGCATGGGGAATACCTGTTAGTCGAACGATAACGATGACCTTGACCACAGAGCACAACGTGTCGTCGTTGTCGTCTCACCTTCATCCGCCTCCATCATCATCGGCGTCGTCGTCGTCGTCCTCAACGTGCTGTGTGGCTCTCGCTGGTACATGCGAACTCATTTGTTTCGCTTATTCGTCGAGCACTCGAGAAGAGGATCTGCTTCGCATTGTTTTTTTTTTTTCTCTTTTCCAGTAACCCTCTACGAGTGGATGGATGGGTGGGCTGGTTGGTTGGTTGGTGGGCTCCGAAATGGTCTGGGGCTGGGCAAGGACACTCGGGTGTTGTTCTTCTTTCTTTCTTGTCCCAACTTCTGGTGCTGGCGGTGGAGAGTTTGGCGAGGAATTTTCTAATCAAGAAATTCCTTAGCTTTATGGTGGCAATTTGATTTCTCCGCCTCTCAGCGCGCCACCGCGCTCCCGCTGTCGAACCGAGGGCCCTCCATTTGGGTCTACGGGGCCGACGATGGCGAATGGCTAATGGGAAAATAATGAATTTTCTGAATTTCCCATCTCGATTTGCGGAATTTCGTCTCGAGACTGAGACGGAGATGGATGGCCGGGCACGCGACCCATTGAGGACGGAAGCTATTTAAGTTGAAATTGAATGGCGGAGAGGGGGGCTTAATTTGCGTTTAGATGGAGGGTCAAAGTGATGATTGAAGTTCTTGGGTCATTTGATAATGGAGGAGTTATGTCGATGGCAGCAGCAGCTGACAGGTTGACCCCGTTTTTGGCGTTTTTTTTGTAGTTGAAGTAGGCTTTTGGTGGGGCGCCGCAAGAGACTGAACGACGGCCTATACTTGTGCCCAGTGGGGCACTTTTGGTCAGCAGAACTGACGCTGTGGGACGTCAGTGACGCAAATTAACAACTCATGCAGATTAACCTTAAAAGTATGGGCCCTCGTTCAATCTCTTGCGGCAGTCCATCGAAAGTCAACTTCAAGTGCAAAAAAAAAGTTTGATCTGGATCGGGTCTTCTTCATTGTTTGAGTTGACGCGATCTCTGACAACTGCATCTCGTTGGTTGAGGTCCTTCACCACTTATGTGTGCCACCTTAGGAGCGGGCGTCCTGTGTAGCGTTGTTCGGAAACTAAGACTCTCGGGCCGGAGCTAAGCTACAAATGATTGCGTGGAAAAATGTCTGAAAAATTGTGTTGGTACCAAATGATGACAGGACACCACTCATCGATCGTCCACGTAACAGCCGCAATCACATGGGTCGTCGCAAGAACCACACCAGCAGACGCGAGGAGAAAGACGGTGACGGCGACGACGACGATGATGATGATGATGATGACGATGAGTCGTACGATCGTCATCGACTGCAACAACAGGTGTAGCGTCGATAGGAAGCGATAAGGACGCGCTCTCCTTGCCTCTGTTGTCTTTTTTCCTCTTCTTAACAGAATTCACGCTGCAGCCCCCTTTTGTGAGTTATGTCGATGGGGCGGCAGCTGGCAGGTTGCCCCTGTTTTTTATTTTATTTTTTTTTGCAGTTGAAGTCGGCTTTCGGTCGCTGGTACTGACACTGGCTCTGGCACTGACACTGATTATGACGATGGGCTTCTATTTTATTGACTGTTGACCCCTCGTCCCTGTCAGACGGAACTTTAGCTTGAGTCTAAAACGTGTAAGTCTCCAAAAACGTACAAACGTGCGCCTGGCGTGATTAAGCTTCGAAAAATGCGTTATTTTTGCCTTCTGACATCAGAATCTGCAAGCAGTCTAAACAATCTGTGAGCTTGAACCGCGAGGTGTTCTAAAATTCGTTCTTAAGGTATGCCTTGGTCTCGAATGAGGGACAGTCTTACAGGCGGACATCATTTTGGACTCACGCCAGCGCATTTCTGATCTCTTTGACTCTCCAAAATGCTCTCGTCTCTTACTTTCTGAACTCATTCTCTTTTGCAGGAAATCTGCGAATATGTTCACAAACTTCTGAAAGATGGTTCCCCTCCAGCTGCTCACCATAATCACTTGTGTCATCTCCTTCTCTCGCTGTCACTGCAACACCTTGTGTCACTTCTCTGACACCTTCATTCATTCCCATCCTCCCCCCAAATCCCATGTGGTGAAAAAAGAAAAACCCATTTCAAATCCAAAATTCACCTCTAATTCCCCTAGCACACGTCAAACCTGTCATCTGTCACGTTATGACACTCCTTATCGTTGCGTTCATTTCCTTAAAATTCCAATTACAACCTTCCTCATTGACACTTGTGTCTGCAGCCCTCATCAGTGCCTCGTCCCTTGCGTCAATCGATTGTCTCAGCGGTTTCAATGTCAATTGAAATTAATTTCCATCCAATAACGACGTCGTCGAATTGATGTCGAATTCGAATAAATAATAAATTTTTTTTATCGCATTTTTCTCAGTTCCCTCCTCTTTTCTTTTTTCTCTCTCGTAATTTGCGCATCTGACAGATGAGCATATGTGGCTGTTGCCCCCGTGCTTTGGAATGCAAATTTCCAGTTGTGTTGTTGTTGTTGTTGTTTTTTTGCTTCACTTAATCAAGTTTGATTGGTGATGTGGAGACCACGAGTCTCCACACGAATATGACAGCAGGGGTCAGATGTGTCAATTGTTCGAATGTAAATGATATTCTCACCGTTTTCGTCGTGATTGTCGATCTCGAGTGTGTGTTTGTGTGTGTTTTTTTGCGAAACTGGAAGCAAATAAAAAAACAGGCAGCGATTGAATGGAGAAAGGTAGATTTTTTGAGGGTCAGCCGATGTGGTGTTGAGTGACATTGTGGAACGTCTTTTCCGGGACTGTAATGGGGCTATAATATTGATTTGTTAATTGGTTAATTGCGCAATTATTGAACACATCCATTCAGCGCCTAATCGGGGCGGCTTTTGTGACAGATTATTTTTTTTTTTTTTTTCACGCACATTCAAGGTTGCCCGAGAGTGTCGTGAGTGTCGACCTTTGAATTGCTATTCATGTGCGACGTGTTAATGTGAGAAGAAATCACATGGCACACGCTTGCGAGCTGTCATCCATCCTCCCTTCCGTGCTGTCAATTGGAAGAGATAACTCCTCCGGTGTCTTGCACAGGAAGTGTGTCACCCTTTATCAAGCTGTCACTGTCACAGTGACGTGAGGAGTGTTTTCCTTGTGAGGTGAACGATCGGCAATCTCTTCCGTGAAATGAATCTGTCATCCGAGCGTCAACTGTCAGTGAAGCAGAGGAAAATGGAAACACTTTCACTCGGGACTGCACGCTTCATCGATGAACACAGTCCACACAGAGACTCTGACTCCTTTCACTTACCTTCACGCTGTCCGTCTGTCTGTCTGTCTCACTCTCCACTCGAAATGTCAAATTAACTCTCCAAACGACAACAGTGAACACACTTGCGGCTCGACAACAAGCCGCCTTAAGGTTGTGGCGTGCTTTTGCACGCTGAACAGTGTTCTATAATTGAAATCAATGTTCATGCTGTTGACGTTTCCGAATGTCGCCGGGAACGACGTCGACAACGACAACGACAACAACGGCAGCAGTGAGGTCTCAGCAGTCTCAGCCTAGCAACTCGCACCTTACCTTGCTTTGTTCGTCGTCGTGCCTAATCACAACAAACGCTCGAGCCGCGGCAGCGTATCAAGGTAAAGGTCGCCGTCGCATGTGCACAATGCAGCGCAACTGAGGCACGTCTCGCCGACAGCTGGGCGGGCGGGCATCTAATCCGAAGCGCCCCTTGGGGTGGCAGATTTAGATTCCAATCGGTTTCTCATTCGATCCGGTTTTGAGATTCAGTTCGACGCGCACTTTTGGGTGTGCGTTGTTGTCCCCAAAATTGATGGAATGTGACACACACCGTGAATCACCGTGGGCCGGGATCGGGGTGTTTCTTGACGGTGTACACATGTGGTTTTCGTGGGATTAATTGGTTTTAGTTTGTTGTCGATTTGCTGTTCGCTTGCGGTGCACTTGAACTTTCAATGGCAACTTTGAGGTTAGGCAATTAATTATGCCATTCAGGTGGTGAGTGAGCATGTGCGTGCGGTTTGGGCCGGCAATGAGGGTGGACAATGCTGTGACATGGATTCTCTGTCGTGTGGTGTCAAATGGGGTTTATCCTTGAAACTCCGGTGAATGGGGGGCTGTTTTCTAGTGTCATGTGTGCGGTCATGGCGGAGGAGAGTTAGATCCTCTACGAGTGACGAAAACATCACGAATAGACACCCCCCCCCCCCTCCCCCCTTGCTGCTTTGTTAATGAGTTCGTGTAGAGCATTTCATTTTTTGGAAACTATTTCGTGCAGAGGATGTCGTTATCGCAATCGTGTGTCGCATAAAAACCAACGAACGAACAGAAAATCTCGTGAAGTCAGTAAATACTTTTGGAAATTACCATTTCATCTAATGGCACACGAAATGGCCACCCATTAGGCACGACATGCGACATAATCACAGGCCATGCGACCACGGTGACCTTGACTCGTCTGGAATTGGGTGCACAGTCTGGGCACAGCCTGGTTATTTGTTTGACTTAAGGGTTGTTCAGCGGACGAAACAAAGGACGGGCATGTGGACTTCACTTTGCACTCGATTCCTGGAGATTTTTCGGCGTTTTTCTGAGACATACATTCAACATCCACATTCCTCTCTTTACTTAGACCCTGTGGGTCTTTGTGGGTCCTAGGGCGCCCACCATCTGCATTCCTGTGGGTCCTTGTGGGTCCTAGGGCACCCACCATCCGCATTCCTGTGGGTCCTTGTGGGTCCTAGGGCACCCACCATCCGCAGTCCTGTGGGTCCTTGTGGGTCCTAGGGCACCCACCATCCACATTCCTCTCTTTACTTACTTTACTTCGATCCTGTATCCCCTTGTGGGTCCTAGGGCCTACGCCAACGAGCAATCGTGTGCAGTTTCTCGCAATGAGGTTCAGCTCTCTCCAACTCTTCCTCAGCTATCGGGACAGCGCCTCTGCTACTCTGCGCCATGTACGAGGGGCGTTCAATATATTCTCGGTATCGGGGTGAAGCTGTGGTTGTATATATAAATTGACTTATTTATCAAGTAATACTATTATTTTAGTGCATTCATGTAAAATTTCATATAAATGTGATTATTAATTCGCATTTTATCTCTAGTTAAACAGAATACCCATTTATTGCCGACTTGAGTTCTTCATCGTCCGCAAATCTTTTTCCACGAAGACATTTTTTCAAAATCCGGAAACAGGAAATAATCACTAGGGGCAAGGTCTGGACTATAGGGTGGGTGTTGGATTTCTTCGAAACCACAATCTTGCGCAGCAGCCTTGGAAACTCGCGCCCTGTGAACAGGAGCGTTGTCGTAAGGAAGCAACACACCCGCTGCGAGTTTACCCCGTCTTTTCTTTTTAATTTCCTCCCGCAAATTATGCAAAGTGGAAGCGTAGGATGTGGCGTTGATGGTTTCACCTTTTTTTCTTGTACTCAATGAGCAAGGTTCCCTTTGAGTCCCAAAAAAACTGTGGCCATGAGCTTCCCGGCACACGGAGTGACTTTGAACTTCTTCGGAGGGTCTGTTCCTTTTGTATGCCACTGCATGGACTCTTGTTTCAGGGTAGTGGTGGACCCATGTTTCGTCACCAGTAACAATTCGATCCATAACACCGTCCGCGTTCTCACTACACATCTCCAAAAGCTCTCTACAGCATGCGATTCTCACTTTTTTCTGAGGCGCTGTGAGCATTCGTGGCACCCACCTTGCACTGACCTTTGAAAGGTTAAGATGGTCACGAAGAATGGTGTGAATAGTACCAATTGAAAGCTCGGTGATCTCTGCCATCATTTTCACCTTTATTCGGGCATACTCAAGAACAAGTTTTTCGACTTCTTTGATGCTTTCTCCCGTACAAGCAGTAGCCGGGGCCCCGGAGCGGGGGTCGTCTTCAATGCTCTCTCTGCCTCTCTTGAACTCACTTGACCACATTTGCACAGTTGATAATGAAGGTGTGGAAACCTGGTAAACAGCCACCATCTCTTTGACTTTTTCCTTGCTTAGTGAGAAATTTAATTGCAGCGCGATGCTCAATTTTCACCATCATCGTCTCAGTTGCCATTATGATTCTGTTTAACTAGAGATAAAACGCGAATTAATAATCACATTTATATGAAATTTTACATGACTGCACCAAACTAATAGTATTACTTGACAAATAAGTCAATTTATATATACAACCACAGCTTCACCCCGATACCGAGAATATATTGAACGCCCCTCGTACTTCTCGGACGACTAACCATTCTACCGTGTTGGCTTAGCAGGTTCCATTCCATCGCATGTTTTCCCTTTTGGAAGGATATGACCAATCCACTTGCCACTTGCGTTTTTGAATAGTGATGCCTGTAGTTGGTCTTGCCCCACGGCGTTAGCCACCCTCCAGGAGGTCCAATGATCCTATGAGAGTGTAGGCACACGTCGTCTGCGTAGTCAAGATGGTCTAAGTGTGATGAAAGTGTCCATCGACTTCCTTGTGATCTCGATGAGAGAGCAGATTGGAGATAGGATGCAACCTTGCCTGACTCCACTTTGAATTTCAAATTCTTCTGACAACGTTCCTCTGTGCAGTACGCGACATTTAGACCCGCGGTAAGTCGCTATAAGTCGCTTTTCTGGGATGCTTCGCCTGTGCAAGGCGAGACAAATAAAGTCACCGTTGACACTGGCGAAAGGTTTCTCGAAATCGATGAATAACAGGTGAAGTGGCGAGAGAATTGATATGGCAGTCCACTGCTGAAACCTGCTCGCTCTTCATCGAGTGTGCCTTTCAGATGTTCCTCTATTCGTTCTAGTACTATTTTCGTAGAAAGGAATAGTCGTCAAGCCTAATCCAGTGCGTGCTTCCTGCGGTTGCTAAGATAAAACCGCAGGAAGCACGCACTGGATTAGGCTTGACGACTGTTCCTTTCTTCCACTCTTCGGGCAAGCTTTCAGCCTCCCAAGCTCTCTCCACTAGTGGGTGCAATAGCTCAGCCGTTGTTGTTGGTGGCAGGGATTCCGTCAAGTCCTACTGCTTTGCTGTCCCTTAAATGCCATAAATTTGCCCAAAAAAATGCACCAAACCCCTTCTGTCAGCAAAGGCACCCTCCACCCCATCGACACAAATGGGAATTTTGACCCATTTCATGAAACTATGCCAAACCGAGCGAATTGTGATTGATGCAGCGAGCCCCTCCCCACCACTGTGCTGTCGCCAGATGATGAAAAAAACTTCGAGATAGTAAATTGAATTGACGACGCGTCCGTAATGCAACCGCCGCTCTGTCTGTCATGAATATTAAGATTGATGCATAAAATGCAGCACACCCCTTCCCACGGCCGACCCAGTACCATCGAGTCCCCCCGCCCCAAAAAGGGGGGTTGAATTAGATAACAGCAGCAGAGGAGTCAGTGAGTGTAATTTGTTTTACTCTCTAAAATTGATTATTAAGTCATGTCCGGAGGAAGTCGTTTTGCCGTCGCTCACCCTGCTCGACTGCTGCGCTCGCAATGGCGATGGTGCTCATGTCACATGGCACTTTATGAAAAGTCTGGACTTTATCTCTCTCTCTCTCTCTCTCTCTCTCTCTCTCTCTCTCTCACTGAGTGTGGCTCGTCTGGCCTTGGGTCTGCTCTGAAGTGCACGAAATTTATTTTTATTTCCTCCTCCTCCGTCGTCAGCTTGTTTTTTCTCGACGATTTCATAACTCGCCCCGAGTTGTGTGTGTGTGGAGCGGGGTGCCGGTTTCCCAGTGCACATCGTCAGGAAGCGATCATGAAATCTTGAAGTTTCGTCTTGCGTAAGGCATCCTCGGCACTCGGCAGCGCTTCCGCTGACAGCCGGTGCGCTCCCCATATGCAAATGATGGATTTAAATGCTCTTCCTCTCATGATTTATTCGACGTAAGCATTGTCAACTCAAGGCTGTGCAGATGGGGCGCATTAAGTATTTACGAACCGCCGGCCGGCCTGGGCAAGGGATGCCAGCCCGGGGGCGGGTAAATCAAACTTACAATCTGACGTGCAAGTGACGAGTGGTTTAAGTTAGTGTGTGAATATTTCATGGCGTTAAGGTCGAAGGTACGACGAGAATGTCCTTTCAGTCAGCACGGAGCGGTGGCTTGTTTTTTTTTCCTGCCCTGTCCTTAATGGCGAATGGCGGCGGAGTGTGGTGAGATGGTTCGCGTGTAAAGCGTTTGATTGCAGTGATAATGGAGTTATGGTGGAGCTCTTTCGGGTTTTACGACTTAACCAAGTCAGGCGAGTGAAACCAAACGACACACGAGTCAAGGTGAATGTCATGGTTTTTTGTGTCACCAAAACCGGGGGCAAGTGGATATGGAATAGCGAGTCACTTAGCGAGCAGTGGAAGTAGGACGTGCTCTACTGACCTTCGCCATTTAGCAGACAGTTAAATTTCAACAAGAAATGACTCATTGTCTGGCTCACGAAAATGGGGTTTAAGGTACAGGGATTCATTGGCTCGTGAAGTGGATGGCAAACAAGTCCTCATACACTTCTTCTTTGCTTGGCGCTACAGTCCGCTGTGGACCTGGGCCTCAACCAACAAGCCTCTCCATCCAGCACGATCTTTCGCCAGCTGCCTCCAGTTGTGCACACCAAGTTGGTTGAGGTCCTTCTCCACTTGTGTGCGCCATCTCGTTCTCTCGTTGCCCTCTGTTGCGTTGTCCCAACGGCTCGGAATCGAAGACTCTTCGCGCCGGAGCTGTGGTGTCAATCCACTCTACGTGACCTAGCCATCTTAAGCGTTGGATCCGAAGACGCTTAACTAGGTGCATGCCGCTCTACAGCCCGTACAGTTCGTGCTTGAATCTCCTCCTCCAGACGCCATCATCATCACAAACAGGACCAAAGATCGAACGCAAAATTTTTCTCTCAGAACGACCAAGAGCTTCTTCATCCGCTTTCAATAGCGTCCATGTCTCTGCGCCATAGAGCCGGACAGGGATGATTAGAGTGTTATATAAAGTCAACTTGGTGTTTCGAGAGATGGCTCTGTTACTCAACTGCCTCTTGAGCCCAAAGAAACAGCGATTGGCAAGTACTGGTGTTATTGTCCCTGTTTACTGCAGAGCCGAGGTAGACCAAGTCCTTGGCTACCTCAAAGTTTCTGCTGCCCATTTTGACGCTCTGTCCGAGACGCCGACGTTGTGCGTCCTTTCGTGATGACAGCATGCACTTGGTTTTGCCCTGATTCACTGCCAAACCCATTTTAACCGCTTCCGCTTCAGTGCCAGCAAAAGCCTCATTGACAGCTCGCTGTGTTCGTCCAATCACGTCAATGTCGTCCGCGTAGGCAAGCAGTTGAACGGACTTTTGAAAGATCGTGCCTCTGGTGTTCACATTTGAGTTTCGCACGATCTTCTCAAGTATGATGTTGAAGAAATCACATGACAGCGTGTCGTCTTGTCTAAAACCTTTTTTGACATTGAAGGTCCCGGTGAGCTCGTTACCGACCTTGATGGAGCAGCGAGAGTTCTCCATCGTCATCCGGCACAATCTGACGAGTTTGGCAGGAATGTCTAACCTAGACATGGCGTTGTATAGCTCGTCTCTGTGCACGCTGTCATATGCGGCCTTGAAATCGACCAATAGGTGGTGGGTGTCGATCTGCATCTCTTGGGTTCTTTCCAGGATCTGCCGCAGTGTGAAGATTTGGTCCGATGGTGGACTCTCCCGGCCTGAAACCGCACTGATAGAGTCCTCATACACACGCGCTCTAAAGACGCGACGTTTTCGAGATATCGGCGATTTTTCAAAATGAAGTATTTCCGGTCAACTTCGGCAACACTTTTCTCAGCTCCTGTTGGTCGTAGCGCCTTGGTCTATGGCTCAACAGAAGCGTCATTTCATTCGCTCTATATATGCCTCAACAGAGAAAGAGATCATTTGGATCGCTGAAACACGCCCCGTTTTCGAGATATCGGTGATTTTTCAAAAAGGTGTATTTCCGGTCACTTTCGGCAACACTTTCCTCAGCTCCTGTTGGTCGTAGCGCCTTGGTCTATGGCGCAACAGAAGCGTCTTTTCATTCTCTCTTTACCTCGCCCTCGCCTCATCAGCGAAAGAGATCATTTGGATCGCTGAAACACGCCCCGTTTTCGAGATATCGGTGATTTTTCAAAAAGGTGTATTTCCGGTCAACTTCGGCAACACATTTCTCAGCTCCTGTTGGTTGTAGCGGCATGGTCTATAGCTCAAAAGATGCGTCTTTTCATTCTCTATGTATGGCCAAGCATAGGATGGCGTCCGCAGACTAAAAATGTTGACAGTGTATAGTAAGGATTTCTGAGCCTTTTCATGGCTCATCTTCCAACTGCCACAGTGGCCCCACTAGGGCTACCAAGGACTTCTGTACACCGTTGGTGATGTGTTCTTACGTCTATTAATCGAATCAGATGCTTTGGAGGGCGTTTCCCGACGTCTGAATTTTCTGCTTGATGTCTTCCACGGTGTCATGCGTTGAAACCATCGCACCAACTGACGCCCCTGTCTGCGATCTCCGATAAGATAGCTGAGAATCTACACTCCGCTTACATCATTCATCAGTCGCTGCAATAAATCATCGAAAGCCAACAGGCATCCGCGCAGATAAGTGCCCAATCCCTCGTCTCGCGGCGCACACAATCGCGCCTGATAAGATTAGACGCCTCCAGCTGACATAATTTACAATCGATTTCAATGGGATGACATGCTTTTAATTAATAAATCCGTCCCACAGACTGCCGTCACGAAAGAAAATCACACACTTCCCCGATGTGCGCCGCCCCAAAAACCGAACCAAGGCATAAACATGTCAGATGCCGTCTGTAGCTTTGAATGCTGCTTGCAACTTGTTGCACTGCACAAAGACACAGCCACACACAAGCAAGAGGAGAGTCATCCTCGCACTTCCATCGTCGTGTGGTTGTGCTGTAGTTCTATGGATAGCCTTTGTGCACGTTTTTCCACATCGGTTATCTGGAAATAGACACCGGCACACAAGCACACACACTCGATGCCGAATCGAATTCCAGCGGGGCGGACGATGCTTTCCGACAGACAGCGGAGGAGATGTGATTTCGGGTCCCCATTAAGAATGCAGTCCACGTTCGATGGCGATGTTCACCAGTCTCAAAGGGTATCCGACGGAAAGAGCCCATCTAATGGGTTGAATGGAATAGTTCAAGGGAATGAGGGACTTGGTGCATCACTGGGGGAAGTGCGCATAAATCGGGGAGAGTGTGGACTTAAGTGGGCTGCCGGAGGAGTTCGAAGGACGTGACATACGGACTCACTTGTCTGTGACAGTGGGACAGGATGCGCTTAAGTCAACCTGGACAGTGGACGAGATTGGAGGAAGAGATCAGTTGCTGACGCAGGTCGTGACAGAAGCGAAAGACATCCGATTCACTTCAAGGGCGGCCAGTCTTTGGCAGTAGTTGAGTAGTCAATGGAATCCTTCTGTATTCGCTTTCAGTTCTTTTTAGTCTCCCCGGACGAAGCTGACTGGTTTCGAATGAAGTCCACCCGAGAACTTCTCAACAAAGACCATGTCTCAAACGCACTCAACGACGACACGGTTCCCCCCTTCTTCCTTTGAATTCCCAACAAGACTGCGATCACTCCTTGTAGAATGTGCCGTCTTTCTCCTTTTTTTTTGTGGAAACTTTCCAACAAAAGAACGCCCCCCACGTCCTTTGAACTCATTCCGTCACGAATTCTTCCCCGAAGTCAATCCCAGTGCGCGCTCAGTTGCCATTTCTCAAATCCCCGGGATACCTTCTAGAATTCCTCAGCAAGCATTACCAATCCTCCCTCGCAACTGGACACTGGCCAAATGCGTCGCAAAAACTCGGAAACTCTTCTTTCTTCTTTTTTTTTTTTTTTTTTTTCGAAATGTCATCCTTTGACGCACGACACTGCACGCCACCGTTCGTCCACCCACACAAAATGGCGCACCCGTTGCCACGAATTCCGATTGCATGTTACAACTACTTTGGGTGCAAACACTTACCGGTTCTGGGAATGTCGGCAGGACTTTCCCCGTGTCGGCTGTCAATGAATCACTCGGCGGCTCTCTCTCTCTCTCTCTCTCAATCACCCCGACAACCGCAAGAGGTTTTCGTTCTTATCTTAATTACAAATCGCAGCTGTACGTCACTCACTCCCAGGCCGCCCTCGCTGAGTGTGAGCCGTCTCCGATGGAATTTCGCTTGTTAACCTGTCGCTCTAATTGCGCTGGCGAGAGTCCTGCCATCCCTGCCGAGTGGACTTCCTTTTCTGGGTCGACAATATATTTCCGGTAATTAACCAGCGCGTATCGACGAGTGCTGAGTAATTAGAAAATATTTCACCTCGCTCGCCATTCGAACACGTCCTCCTGCAAGCTTCTGATTTATCCATCGCTCCCGTCCGGAAGCAACGCCCGAAGACGCCGCAGCGAAAGTCAGAAATGTCACTCGGACGCTTAACGACCGTCGATTACGTTCGTAAATTGTGTGTGCGACTGTGTCCATGTGTCCTTTGGCGTGGTTTCGCCTGCCGAAAATTAATCTCGATAAAAGCTTCGATAAAAATCGTTTAACTTCCTGTCCGGGCATGTCTATCGTGACAGTTATTTTGATTGTGTGCCTGCCCCCGTCCGCAGAGCTGGACAGTGATGCCGCGTCTGATTTAGGCGACTCCGCTCTGATAGTGTGTGGAAATAGGTCAATTGGAAGAAATTACACATAATGCGAGTGGGATTAAATGAAAGAGGTGACGTTGGCTTCTTTTTTCGGGTACAGTAAGTGCCATTTGACGGGGGAGACAATTTATGAAATCGCCCGGCGAAATTGATCAATTTGCGGCGAACGAGCGGACGGGGTGTGACGGTAATTGCCTCGGGGATTATTCGATTCGAAATCGGGTCATTCTGGGGGGCTGGCAAGGATTTTCTCTAATGCCCTGATTATGGGCGGTCTGGTGTTTGTTCACTTAATGCTCCTTAACTTGGGCGCAAGCTTCGGAAAAGGATGACCCTCGGCCACACCTTGAATCGCGGGGGATTCCAGTGCCCCCTTAATCTCGTGACCACTTGCGGCAATCAAGGTTTTATGGGATTTTTATTCGCAGTTCGACACGCTTTCCACAAGTCCCCTAGGAATTTCATTCGCAGACAGCTGTTTACGAGCTCTTTCCACAAGACGCCTAGTTCGCGGAGACTCAGTCCCGCCTCGTGAGTTTGTCAAGTCTGAGACTGGGAAAAGTACTGGACTTGATGGTCGTAAAGGAGCAAACCACTCCAATCATCCTCTGTCCCGGTCGCGGGAGTAAAGCACGCACTAGATCCTCCGCCATCGACTCTGCCTGGCCAGCCGCAACCAGGCGAGTTCTAGAACTTGTTAGGTTATGTTGAGAGGGCTGCCATTGTGGTCCCACTGATCGACAACTCCAGTGATGAAGCGAAAGTCAGAAATGTCACTCGGACGTTTAACGACCTGTGTCCAGATGTCCTTTGCCGTGGTTTCGCCTCGCCATTGCAGGAGATGATGGACAACTCCGTTCGTTAATTTTATCCTTGACTTGACCAGATATGGAAACTGAACTTAGCTTTCACCGGGATTCAAACCGGGTACCCCTCTAACGAGGGGTAGGCGCTCAACCAACGGACCCATCCAGCTGTCTACCTCATGGAATCGCATTCAAGGCACGCCTCGGAAGCGGGGATGATGACGGGGAGATTCGTATTATCGAAGCACAGCGCTTTCCGTTCGAAGAAGCAACTGCTCGCGTAGTTCTGTGTTTCCCACCCTATCCCGGCGTGTACTTCTCACAAAAGCAAGAAGAAAAATCATCTCGGCCGGTTGCATTCGCGATCTTATTCTGAGCAAACCTTAAACAGTCTCAGTTCCCGAGGTCAGGTTTGGCATGTAGTCCAGCAGTGGCTACGTCTCACTTAGCTTCTGATGGATCCATTGCGATGTCACGAGAGTGTCTACACACCTACCCAGGACTCGTGAGCTCAGCCAAAGTGTCGGAGTAGTCCTACAGGCGGTTAAAGAACACCACGGACATTCGGAACGTGTCGTGACGCCGCTTTGGTACTTCTCTCCGAAGCTTCTCGTGACGCCGCTTTGGTCCTTCTCGTGACGCCGCTTTGGTACTTCACTCCGAAGCTTCTCATGACGCCGCTTTGGTACTTCTCGTGACGCCGCTTAGGTCCTTCTCGTGACGCCGCTTTCGTACTTCTCACCGAAGCTTCTCATGACGCCGCTTTGGTACTTCTCGTGACGCCGCTTTGGCCCTTCTCGTGACGCCGCTTTGGTAATTCTCTCCGAAGCTTCTCGTGACGCCGCTTAGGTTCTTCTCGTGACGCCTCTTTGGTACTTCACTCCGAAGCTTCTCGTGACGCCGCTTCGGTCCTTCTCGTGACGCCGCTTTGGTACTTCTCTCCGAAGCTTCTCGTGACGCCGTTTTGGTCCTTCTTGTGACGCCGCTTTGTTACTTCTCTCCGAAGCTTCTCGTGACGCCGCTTTGGTACTTCTCGTGACGCCGCTTTGGTACTTCACTCCGAAGCTTCTCATGACGCCGCTTTGGTACTTCTCGTGACGCCGCTTTCGTACTTCTCACCGAAGCTTCTCATGACGCCGCTTTGGTCCTTCTCGTGACGCCGCTTTGGTACTTCTCTCCGAAGCTTCTCGTGACGCCGCTTAGGTCCTTCTCGTGACGCCGCTTTGGTACTTCACTCCGAAGCTTCTCGTGACGCCGCTTTGGTCCTTCTCGTGACGCCGCTTTGGTAATTCTCTCCGAAGCTTCTCGTGACGCCGCTTTGGTCCTTCTCGTGACGCCGCTTTGGTACTTCACTCCGAAGCTTCTCGTGACGCCGCTTTGGTACTTCTCTCCGAACCTTCTCGTGACGCCGCTTTGGTACTTCACTCCGAAGCTTCTCGTGACGCCGCTTTGGTACTTCTCTCCAAAGCTTCTCGTGACGCCGCTTTGGTCCTTCTCGTGACGCCGCTTTCGTACTTCTCACCGAAGCTTCTCATGACGCCGCTTTGGTCCTTCTCGTGACGCTGCTTTGGTCCTTCTCGTGACCCCCACAGAATTCTGGTCGGTTTCACATAAATCGTGAAGCCCCCTAAAAGCCAATCCACTTGCTCCACTCAGCCTCTCTTAAACCAAATTCCGAACGTCTCCCCTATCGCCCCGAATGAATGAAATCAAAGTCATTAACCCCCGCACAACCGTCTCCCCCCAGAATATCCCACAATCAGTTTCCCATCGATCCAAAAGTTACTCCCCCCCCCCCCCCCCCCCCCGTTCCCATTCGCATGCTCGGTGCAAAGAACCTTCCCCCAAACCGGACCGAGCTTCACTTTCGTAGCCGGCGGCAGCTCTGCAGATGCTCTCCTGACCCCTCGCTTATCTCACAGCCAACGCATGCCTCGCCATTCCTATTAACTCTATAATGACCCATTAAAGTTTTTAAAAAAGAATTCATTTTTTTTTCTTCTTATCAGCAAATTGTGTTGTCTTTCTATTTTCAGACTGCTGCCTTCGTATCCGCATGCACTACAACGTCGTCGTTGACTGACACCACAACAGAAGACAGCACACAAAAGCCAGCAGCGAACAGCTCGTCGTGTAGCAGCGCACAGCTGAACTATGAATCACCACCAGCGAAGGAATTCTGTTTAAAAATAAACGCTGAACTGAAGCCGACAACGCGCGCGCTCGCTATCAGTTGCTGTTGCAGTACAAGAGACGCTTCCTCAAGCCAAAACGAAAAAGGCATACCACTCAAGACAACGATTAATCAACACAGCTTCCATTCGGATCCACACAAGCCACACACAAGTAACACACACACACTTCCAGACCGTTCAGACTGCCGTAGAAGAGGGACTCTTCGTCTTCCTGGTGGACTCGGACTGATTTTCTTTTTTTGATTTCGACTCGTTTGTCCACACAAGAGGCAACAATATTTCGTCGAGACGGAACCCTGAATGACATTACTTGGGCCTAGCGCCCCTGGGATGGCCTTTATGATGAAAAAAAAGAAGTACAAGTTCAATGTTGAGGTGCAGCTGAAGGATTTGGTTGAGGTTGCCTTAGTTAATGAGGTGCTATTTGCTAAGATACGTTTATTGGATGGTGGATCCTTCCAAGAGTACAGTTCAAGGTGAGTTATAATTTGCTTGTTGCGATGTGGACGATGTTGGAGCGAGGAGGAGGAGGTGCCACTTGGGTGCTTGACATAACCCCAGGTGTACACAGGCCGCTATGGCAGTTGGAAGATGAGCCATGAAAAGGCTCAGAAATCCTTACTATACACTGTCAATTTTTTTAGGCGAAAAATTCGATCTCGTCGGATCCACTCCAGTCTTTGGATTTCGATAATACACATCTAAACACATAACCACAGGTGTACACAGGTCGTAGGTACGCCTAGTTCGGCCGCTGTGGCAGTTGGAAGATGAGCCATGAAAAGGCTCAGAAATCCTTACTATACACTGTCAACTTTTTTAGGCGAAAAATTCGATCTCGTCGGATCCACTCCAGTCTTTGGATTTCGATAATACACATCTAAACACATAACCCCAGGTGTACACAGGTCGTAGGTACGCCTAGTTCGGCCGCTGTGGCAGTTGGAAGATGAGCCATGAAAAGGCTCAGAAATCCTTACTATACACTGTCAACTTTTTTAGGCGAAAAATTCGATGTCGTCGGATCCACTCCAGCCTTTGGATTTCGATAATACACATCTAAACACATAACCCCAGGTGTACACAGGTCGTAGGTACGCCTAGTTCGGCCGCTGTGGCAGTTGGAAGATGAGCCATGAAAAGGCTCAGAAATCCTTACTATACACTGTCAACTTTTTTAGGCGAAAAATTCGATGTCGTCGGATCCACTCCAGCCTTTGGATTTCGATAATACACATCTAAACACATAACCACAGGTGTACACAGGTCGTAGGTACGCCTAGTTCGGCCGCTGTGGCAGTTGGAAGATGAGCCATGAAAAGGCTCAGAAATCCTTACTATACACTGTCAACTTTTTTAGGCGAAAAATTCGATCTCGTCGGATCCACTCCAGTCTTTGGATTTCGATAATACACATCTAAACACATAACCACAGGTGTACACAGGTCGTAGGTACGCCTAGTTCGGCCGCTGTGGCAGTTGGAAGATGAGCCATGAAAAGGCTCAGAAATCCTTACTATACACTGTCAATTTTTTTAGGCGAAAAATTCGATGTCGTCGGATCCACTCCAGTCTATGGATTTCGATAATACACATCTAAACACATAACCACAGGTGTACACAGGTCGTAGGTACGCCTAGTTCGGCCGCTGTGGCAGTTGGAAGATGAGCCATGAAAAGGCTCAGAAATCCTTACTATACACTGTCAACTTTTTTAGGCGAAAAATTCGATCTCGTCGGATCCACTCCAGTCTTTGGATTTCGATAATACACATCTAAACACATAACCACAGGTGTACACAGGTCGTAGGTACGCCTAGTTCGGCCGCTGTGGCAGTTGGAAGATGAGCCATGAAAGGGCTCAGATATCCTTACTATACACTGTCAATTTTTTTTAGGCGAAAAATTCGATGTCGTCGGTTCCACTCCAGTCTTTGGATTTCGATAATACACATCTAAACACATAACCACAGGTGTACACAGGTCGTAGGTACGCCTAGTTCGGCCGCTGTGGCAGTTGGAAGATGAGCCATGAAAAGGCTCAGAAATCCTTACTATACACTGTCAACTTTTTTAGGCGAAAAATTCGATGTCGTCGGATCCACTCCAGCCTTTGGATTTCGATAATACACATCTAAACACATAACCACAGGTGTACACAGGTCGTAGGTACGCCTAGTTCGGCCGCTGTGGCAGTTGGAAGATGAGCCATAAAAAGGCTCAGAAATCCTTACTATACACTGTCAACTTTTTTAGGCGAAAAATTCGATGTCGTCGGATCCACTCCAGTCTTTGGATTTCGATAATACACATCTAAACACATAACCCCAGGTGTACACAGGTCGTAGGTACGCCTAGTTCGGCCGCTGTGGCAGTTGGAAGATGAGCCATGAAAAGGCTCAGAAATCCTTACTATACCCTGTCAACTTTTTTAGGCGAAAAATTCGATCTCGTCGGATCCACTCCAGTCTTTGGATTTCGATAATACACATCTAAACACATAACCACAGGTGTACACAGGTCGTAGGTACGCCTAGTTCGGCCGCTGTGGCAGTTGGAAGATGAGCCATGAAAAGGCTCAGAAATCCTTACTATACACTGTCAACTTTTTTAGGCGAAAAATTCGATCTCGTCGGATCCACTCCAGCCTTTGGATTTCGATAATACACATCTAAACACATAACCACAGGTGTACACAGGTCGTAGGTACGCCTAGTTCGGCCGCTGTGGCAGTTGGAAGATGAGCCATGAAAAGGCTCAGAAATCCTTACTATACACTGTCAACTTTTTTAGGCGAAAAATTCGATGTCGTCGGATCCACTCCAGTCTTTGGATTTCGATAATACACATCTAAACACATAACCCCAGGTGTACACAGGTCGTAGGTACGCCTAGTTCGGCCGCTGTGGCAGTTGGAAGATGAGCCATGAAAAGGCTCAGAAATCCTTACTATACACTGTCAACTTTTTTAGGCGAAAAATTCGATGTCGTCGGATCCACTCCAGCCTTTGGATTTCGATAATACACATCTAAACACATAACCACAGGTGTACACAGGTCGTAGGTACGCCTAGTTCGGCCGCTGTGGCAGTTGGAAGATGAGCCATGAAAAGGCTCAGAAATCCTTACTATACACTGTCAACTTTTTTAGGCGAAAAATTCGATGTCGTCGGATCCACTCCAGCCTTTGGATTTCGATAATACACATCTAAACACATAACCACAGGTGTACACAGGTCGTAGGTACGCCTAGTTCGGCCGCTGTGGCAGTTGGAAGATGAGCCATGAAAAGGCTCAGAAATCCTTACTATACACTGTCAACTTTTTTAGGCGAAAAATTCGATGTCGTCGGATCCACTCCAGTCTTTGGATTTCGATAATACACATCTAAACACATAACCCCAGGTGTACACAGGTCGTAGGTACGCCTAGTTCGGCCGCTGTGGCAGTTGGAAGATGAGCCATGAAAAGGCTCAGAAATCCTTACTATACACTGTCAACTTTTTTAGGCGAAAAATTCGATGTCGTCGGATCCACTCCAGCCTTTGGATTTCGATAATACACATCTAAACACATAACCACAGGTGTACACAGGTCGTAGGTACGCCTAGTTCGGCCGCTGTGGCAGTTGGAAGATGAGCCATAAAAAGGCTCAGAAATCCTTACTATACACTGTCAACTTTTTTAGGCGAAAAATTCGATGTCGTCGGATCCACTCCAGTCTTTGGATTTCGATAATACACATCTAAACACATAACCACAGGTGTACACAGGTCGTAGGTACGCCTAGTTCGGCCGCTGTGGCAGTTGGAAGATGAGCCATGAAAAGGCTCAGAAATCCTTACTATACACTGTCAATTTTTTTAGGCGAAAAATTCGATGTCGTCGTATCCACTCCAGTCTTTGGATTTCGATAATACACATCTAAACACATAACCACAGGTGTACACAGGTCGTAGGTACGCCTAGTTCGGCCGCTGTGGCAGTTGGAAGATGAGCCATGAAAAGGCTCAGAAATCCTTACTATACACTGTCAACTTTTTTAGGCGAAAAATTCGATGTCGTCGGATCCACTCCAGCCTTTGGATTTCGATAATACACATCTAAACACATAACCACAGGTGTACACAGGTCGTAGGTACGCCTAGTTCGGCCGCTGTGGCAGTTGGAAGATGAGCCATGAAAAGGCTCAGAAATCCTTACTATACACTGTCAATTTTTTTAGGCGAAAAATTCGATGTCGTATCCACTCCAGTCTTTGGATTTCGATAATACACATCTAAACACATAACCACAGGTGTACACAGGTCGTAGGTACGCCTAGTTCGGCCGCTGTGGCAGTTGGAAGATGAGCCATGAAAAGGCTCAGAAATCCTTACTATACACTGTCAATTTTTTTAAGCGAAAAATTCGATGTCGTCGGATCCACTCCAGTCTTTGGATTTCGATAATACACATCTAAACACATAACCCCAGGTGTACACAGGTCGTAGGTACGCCTAGTTCGGCCGCTGTGGCAGTTGGAAGATGAGCCATGAAAAGGCTCAGAAATCCTTACTATACACTGTCAACTTTTTTAGGCGAAAAATTCGATGTCGTCGGATCCACTCCAGTCTTTGGATTTCGATAATACACATCTAAACACATAACCCCAGGTGTACACAGGTCGTAGGTACGCCTAGTTCGGCCGCTGTGGCAGTTGGAAGATGAGCCATGAAAAGGCTCAGAAATCCTTACTATACCCTGTCAACTTTTTTAGGCGAAAAATTCGATCTCGTCGGATCCACTCCAGTCTTTGGATTTCGATAATACACATCTAAACACATAACCACAGGTGTACACAGGTCGTAGGTACGCCTAGTTCGGCCGCTGTGGCAGTTGGAAGATGAGCCATGAAAAGGCTCAGAAATCCTTACTATACACTGTCAACTTTTTTAGGCGAAAAATTCGATGTCGTCGGATCCACTCCAGCCTTTGGATTTCGATAATACACATCTAAACACATAACCACAGGTGTACACAGGTCGTAGGTACGCCTAGTTCGGCCGCTGTGGCAGTTGGAAGATGAGCCATGAAAAGGCTCAGAAATCCTTACTATACACTGTCAACTTTTTTAGGCGAAAAATTCGATCTCGTCGGATCCACTCCAGTCTTTGGATTTCGATAATACACATCTAAACACATAACCCCAGGTGTACACAGGTCGTAGGTACGCCTAGTTCGGCCGCTGTGGCAGTTGGAAGATGAGCCATAAAAAGGCTCAGAAATCCTTACTATACACTGTCAACTTTTTTAGGCGAAAAATTCGATGTCGTCGGATCCACTCCAGTCTTTGGATTTCGATAATACACATCTAAACACATAACCCCAGGTGTACACAGGTCGTAGGTACGCCTAGTTCGGCCGCTGTGGCAGTTGGAAGATGAGCCATGAAAAGGCTCAGAAATCCTTACTATACACTGTCAACTTTTTTAGGCGAAAAATTCGATGTCGTCGGATCCACTCCAGCCTTTGGATTTCGATAATACACATCTAAACACATAACCACAGGTGTACACAGGTCGTAGGTACGCCTAGTTCGGCCTCTGTGGCAGTTGGAAGATGAGCCATGAAAAGGCTCAGAAATCCTTACTATACACTGTCAATTTTTTTAGGCGAAAAATTCGATGTCGTCGTATCCACTCCAGTCTTTGGATTTCGATAATACACATCTAAACACATAACCACAGGTGTACACAGGTCGTAGGTACGCCTAGTTCGGCCGCTGTGGCAGTTGGAAGATGAGCCATGAAAAGGCTCAGAAATCCTTACTATACACTGTCAACTTTTTTAGGCGAAAAATTCGATGTCGTCGGATCCACTCCAGTCTTTGGATTTCGATAATACACATCTAAACACATAACCCCAGGTGTACACAGGTCGTAGGTACGCCTAGTTCGGCCGCTGTGGCAGTTGGAAGATGAGCCATGAAAAGGCTCAGAAATCCTTACTATACACTGTCAACTTTTTTAGGCGAAAAATTCGATGTCGTCGGATCCACTCCAGCCTTTGGATTTCGATAATACACATCTAAACACATAACCACAGGTGTACACAGGTCGTAGGTACGCCTAGTTCGGCCGCTGTGGCAGTTGGAAGATGAGCCATGAAAAGGCTCAGAAATCCTTACTATACACTGTCAATTTTTTTAGGCGAAAAATTCGATGTCGTATCCACTCCAGTCTTTGGATTTCGATAATACACATCTAAACACATAACCACAGGTGTACACAGGTCGTAGGTACGCCTAGTTCGGCCGCTGTGGCAGTTGGAAGATGAGCCATGAAAAGGCTCAGAAATCCTTACTATACACTGTCAACTTTTTTAGGCGAAAAATTCGATGTCGTCGGATCCACTCCAGCCTTTGGATTTCGATAATACACATCTAAACACATAACCACAGGTGTACACAGGTCGTAGGTACGCCTAGTTCGGCCGCTGTGGCAGTTGGAAGATGAGCCATGAAAAGGCTCAGAAATCCTTACTATACACTGTCAACTTTTTTAGGCGAAAAATTCGATCTCGTCGGATCCACTCCAGTCTTTGGATTTCGATAATACACATCTAAACACATAACCCCAGGTGTACACAGGTCGTAGGTACGCCTAGTTCGGCCGCTGTGGCAGTTGGAAGATGAGCCATGAAAAGGCTCAGAAATCCTTACTATACACTGTCAACTTTTTTAGGCGAAAAATTCGATCTCGTCGGATCCACTCCAGTCTTTGGATTTCGATAATACACATCTAAACACATAACCCCAGGTGTACACAGGTCGTAGGTACGCCTAGTTCGGCCGCTGTGGCAGTTGGAAGATGAGCCATGAAAAGGCTCAGAAATCCTTACTATACACTGTCAACTTTTTTAGGCGAAAAATTCGATCTCGTCGGATCCACTCCAGTCTTTGGATTTCGATAATACACATCTAAACACATAACCCCAGGTGTACACAGGTCGTAGGTACGCCTAGTTCGGCCGCTGTGGCAGTTGGAAGATGAGCCATGAAAAGGCTCAGAAATCCTTACTATACACTGTCAACTTTTTTAGGCGAAAAATTCGATCTCGTCGGATCCACTCCAGTCTTTGGATTTCGATAATACACATCTAAACACATAACCCCAGGTGTACACAGGTCGTAGGTACGCCTAGTTCGGCCGCTGTGGCAGTTGGAAGATGAGCCATGAAAAGGCTCAGAAATCCTTACTATACACTGTCAACTTTTTTAGGCGAAAAATTCGATGTCGTCGGATCCACTCCAGCCTTTGGATTTCGATAATACACATCTAAACACATAACCACAGGTGTACACAGGTCGTAGGTACGCCTAGTTCGGCCGCTGTGGCAGTTGGAAGATGAGCCATGAAAAGGCTCAGAAATCCTTACTATACACTGTCAACTTTTTTAGGCGAAAAATTCGATCTCGTCGGATCCACTCCAGTCTTTGGATTTCGATAATACACATCTAAACACATAACCCCAGGTGTACACAGGTCGTAGGTACGCCTAGTTCGGCCGCTGTGGCAGTTGGAAGATGAGCCATGAAAAGGCTCAGAAATCCTTACTATACACTGTCAACTTTTTTAGGCGAAAAATTCGATCTCGTCGGATCCACTCCAGTCTTTGGATTTCGATAATACACATCTAAACACATAACCCCAGGTGTACACAGGTCGTAGGTACGCCTAGTTCGGCCGCTGTGGCAGTTGGAAGATGAGCCATGAAAAGGCTCAGAAATCCTTACTATACACTGTCAACTTTTTTAGGCGAAAAATTCGATGTCGTCGGATCCACTCCAGCCTTTGGATTTCGATAATACACATCTAAACACATAACCACAGGTGTACACAGGTCGTAGGTACGCCTAGTTCGGCCGCTGTGGCAGTTGGAAGATGAGCCATGAAAAGGCTCAGAAATCCTTACTATACACTGTCAATTTTTTTAGGCGAAAAATTCGATGTCGTCGTATCCACTCCAGTCTTTGGATTTCGATAATACACATCTAAACACATAACCACAGGTGTACACAGGTCGTAGGTACGCCTAGTTCGGCCGCTGTGGCAGTTGGAAGATGAGCCATGAAAAGGCTCAGAAATCCTTACTATACACTGTCAACTTTTTTAGGCGAAAAATTCGATCTCGTCGGATCCACTCCAGTCTTTGGATTTCGATAATACACATCTAAACACATAACCCCAGGTGTACACAGGTCGTAGGTACGCCTAGTTCGGCCGCTGTGGCAGTTGGAAGATGAGCCATGAAAAGGCTCAGAAATTTCGATAATACACATCTAAACACATAACCACAGGTGTACACAGGTCGTAGGTACGCCTAGTTCGGCCGCTGTGGCAGTTGGAAGATGAGCCATGAAAAGGCTCAGAAATCCTTACTATACACTGTCAATTTTTTTAGGCGAAAAATTCGATGTCGTATCCACTCCAGTCTTTGGATTTCGATAATACACATCTAAACACATAACCACAGGTGTACACAGGTCGTAGGTACGCCTAGTTCGGCCGCTGTGGCAGTTGGAAGATGAGCCATGAAAAGGCTCAGAAATCCTTACTATACACTGTCAATTTTTTTAGGCGAAAAATTCGATGTCGTATCCACTCCAGTCTTTGGATTTCGATAATACACATCTAAACACATAACCACAGGTGTACACAGGTCGTAGGTACGCCTAGTTCGGCCGCTGTGGCAGTTGGAAGATGAGCCATGAAAAGGCTCAGAAATCCTTACTATACACTGTCAACTTTTTTAGGCGAAAAATTCGATGTCGTCGGATCCACTCCAGCCTTTGGATTTCGATAATACACATCTAAACACATAACCCCAGGTGTACACAGGTCGTAGGTACGCCTAGTTCGGCCGCTGTGGCAGTTGGAAGATGAGCCATGAAAAGGCTCAGAAATCCTTACTATACACTGTCAACTTTTTTAGGCGAAAAATTCGATGTCGTCGGATCCACTCCAGCCTTTGGATTTCGATAATACACATCTAAACACATAACCACAGGTGTACACAGGTCGTAGGTACGCCTAGTTCGGCCGCTGTGGCAGTTGGAAGATGAGCCATGAAAAGGCTCAGAAATTTCGATAATACACATCTAAACACATAACCCCAGGTGTACACAGGTCGTAGGTACGCCTAGTTCGGCCGCTGTGGCAGTTGGAAGATGAGCCATGAAAAGGCTCAGAAATCCTTACTATACACTGTCAACTTTTTTAGGCGAAAAATTCGATGTCGTCGGATCCACTCCAGCCTTTGGATTTCGATAATACACATCTAAACACATAACCACAGGTGTACACAGGTCGTAGGTACGCCTAGTTCGGCCGCTGTGGCAGTTGGAAGATGAGCCATGAAAGGGCTCAGATATCCTTACTATACACTGTCAATTTTTTTAGGCGAAAAATTCGATCTCGTCGGATCCACTCCAATCTTTGGATTTCGATAATACACATCTAAACACATAACCACAGGTGTACACAGGTCGTAGGTACGCCTAGTTCGGCCTCTGTGGCAGTTGGAAGATGAGCCATGAAAAGGCTCAGAAATCCTTACTATACACTGTCAATTTTTTTAGGCGAAAAATTCGATGTCGTCGTATCCACTCCAGTCTTTGGATTTCGATAATACACATCTAAACACATAACCACAGGTGTACACAGGTCGTAGGTACGCCTAGTTCGGCCGCTGTGGCAGTTGGAAGATGAGCCATGAAAAGGCTCAGAAATCCTTACTATACACTGTCAACTTTTTTAGGCGAAAAATTCGATGTCGTCGGATCCACTCCAGCCTTTGGATTTCGATAATACACATCTAAACACATAACCCCAGGTGTACACAGGTCGTAGGTACGCCTAGTTCGGCCGCTGTGGCAGTTGGAAGATGAGCCATGAAAAGGCTCAGAAATCCTTACTATACACTGTCAACTTTTTTAGGCGAAAAATTCGATGTCGTCGGATCCACTCCAGCCTTTGGATTTCGATAATACACATCTAAACACATAACCACAGGTGTACACAGGTCGTAGGTACGCCTAGTTCGGCCGCTGTGGCAGTTGGAAGATGAGCCATGAAAAGGCTCAGAAATCCTTACTATACACTGTCAACTTTTTTAGGCGAAAAATTCGATGTCGTCGGATCCACTCCAGCCTTTGGATTTCGATAATACACATCTAAACACATAACCACAGGTGTACACAGGTCGTAGGTACGCCTAGTTCGGCCGCTGTGGCAGTTGGAAGATGAGCCATGAAAAGGCTCAGAAATCCTTACTATACACTGTCAACTTTTTTAGGCGAAAAATTCGATGTCGTCGGATCCACTCCAGTCTTTGGATTTCGATAATACACATCTAAACACATAACCCCAGGTGTACACAGGTCGTAGGTACGCCTAGTTCGGCCGCTGTGGCAGTTGGAAGATGAGCCATGAAAAGGCTCAGAAATCCTTACTATACACTGTCAACTTTTTTAGGCGAAAAATTCGATGTCGTCGGATCCACTCCAGCCTTTGGATTTCGATAATACACATCTAAACACATAACCACAGGTGTACACAGGTCGTAGGTACGCCTAGTTCGGCCGCTGTGGCAGTTGGAAGATGAGCCATGAAAAGGCTCAGAAATCCTTACTATACACTGTCAACTTTTTTAGGCGAAAAATTCGATCTCGTCGGATCCACTCCAGTCTTTGGATTTCGATAATACACATCTAAACACATAACCCCAGGTGTACACAGGTCGTAGGTACGCCTAGTTCGGCCGCTGTGGCAGTTGGAAGATGAGCCATGAAAAGGCTCAGAAATCCTTACTATACACTGTCAACTTTTTTAGGCGAAAAATTCGATGTCGTCGGATCCACTCCAGCCTTTGGATTTCGATAATACACATCTAAACACATAACCACAGGTGTACACAGGTCGTAGGTACGCCTAGTTCGGCCGCTGTGGCAGTTGGAAGATGAGCCATGAAAAGGCTCAGAAATCCTTACTATACACTGTCAACTTTTTTAGGCGAAAAATTCGATCTCGTCGGATCCACTCCAGTCTTTGGATTTCGATAATACACATCTAAACACATAACCCCAGGTGTACACAGGTCGTAGGTACGCCTAGTTCGGCCGCTGTGGCAGTTGGAAGATGAGCCATGAAAAGGCTCAGAAATCCTTACTATACACTGTCAACTTTTTTAGGCGAAAAATTCGATCTCGTCGGATCCACTCCAGTCTTTGGATTTCGATAATACACATCTAAACACATAACCCCAGGTGTACACAGGTCGTAGGTACGCCTAGTTCGGCCGCTGTGGCAGTTGGAAGATGAGCCATGAAAAGGCTCAGAAATCCTTACTATACACTGTCAACTTTTTTAGGCGAAAAATTCGATGTCGTCGGATCCACTCCAGCCTTTGGATTTCGATAATACACATCTAAACACATAACCACAGGTGTACACAGGTCGTAGGTACGCCTAGTTCGGCCGCTGTGGCAGTTGGAAGATGAGCCATGAAAAGGCTCAGAAATCCTTACTATACACTGTCAATTTTTTTAGGCGAAAAATTCGATGTCGTCGTATCCACTCCAGTCTTTGGATTTCGATAATACACATCTAAACACATAACCACAGGTGTACACAGGTCGTAGGTACGCCTAGTTCGGCCGCTGTGGCAGTTGGAAGATGAGCCATGAAAAGGCTCAGAAATCCTTACTATACACTGTCAATTTTTTTAGGCGAAAAATTCGATGTCGTCGTATCCACTCCAGTCTTTGGATTTCGATAATACACATCTAAACACATAACCACAGGTGTACACAGGTCGTAGGTACGCCTAGTTCGGCCGCTGTGGCAGTTGGAAGATGAGCCATGAAAAGGCTCAGAAATTTCGATAATACACATCTAAACACATAACCACAGGTGTACACAGGTCGTAGGTACGCCTAGTTCGGCCGCTGTGGCAGTTGGAAGATGAGCCATGAAAAGGCTCAGAAATCCTTACTATACACTGTCAATTTTTTTAGGCGAAAAATTCGATGTCGTATCCACTCCAGTCTTTGGATTTCGATAATACACATCTAAACACATAACCACAGGTGTACACAGGTCGTAGGTACGCCTAGTTCGGCCGCTGTGGCAGTTGGAAGATGAGCCATGAAAAGGCTCAGAAATCCTTACTATACACTGTCAATTTTTTTAGGCGAAAAATTCGATGTCGTATCCACTCCAGTCTTTGGATTTCGATAATACACATCTAAACACATAACCACAGGTGTACACAGGTCGTAGGTACGCCTAGTTCGGCCGCTGTGGCAGTTGGAAGATGAGCCATGAAAAGGCTCAGAAATCCTTACTATACACTGTCAACTTTTTTAGGCGAAAAATTCGATGTCGTCGGATCCACTCCAGCCTTTGGATTTCGATAATACACATCTAAACACATAACCCCAGGTGTACACAGGTCGTAGGTACGCCTAGTTCGGCCGCTGTGGCAGTTGGAAGATGAGCCATGAAAAGGCTCAGAAATCCTTACTATACACTGTCAACTTTTTTAGGCGAAAAATTCGATGTCGTCGGATCCACTCCAGCCTTTGGATTTCGATAATACACATCTAAACACATAACCACAGGTGTACACAGGTCGTAGGTACGCCTAGTTCGGCCGCTGTGGCAGTTGGAAGATGAGCCATGAAAAGGCTCAGAAATTTCGATAATACACATCTAAACACATAACCCCAGGTGTACACAGGTCGTAGGTACGCCTAGTTCGGCCGCTGTGGCAGTTGGAAGATGAGCCATGAAAAGGCTCAGAAATCCTTACTATACACTGTCAACTTTTTTAGGCGAAAAATTCGATGTCGTCGGATCCACTCCAGCCTTTGGATTTCGATAATACACATCTAAACACATAACCACAGGTGTACACAGGTCGTAGGTACGCCTAGTTCGGCCGCTGTGGCAGTTGGAAGATGAGCCATGAAAGGGCTCAGATATCCTTACTATACACTGTCAATTTTTTTAGGCGAAAAATTCGATCTCGTCGGATCCACTCCAATCTTTGGATTTCGATAATACACATCTAAACACATAACCACAGGTGTACACAGGTCGTAGGTACGCCTAGTTCGGCCGCTGTGGCAGTTGGAAGATGAGCCATAAAAAGGCTCAGAAATCCTTACTATACACTGTCAACTTTTTTAGGCGAAAAATTCGATGTCGTCGGATCCACTCCAGTCTTTGGATTTCGATAACCCACATCGAAAGCAATAACCACAGGTGTACACAGGTCGTAGGTACGCCTAGTTCGGCCGCTGTGGCAGTTGGAAGATGAGCCATGAAAAGGCTCAGAAATCCTTACTATACACTGTCAACTTTTTTAGGCGAAAAATTCGATGTCGTCGGATCCACTCCAGCCTTTGGATTTCGATAATACACATCTAAACACATAACCACAGGTGTACACAGGTCGTAGGTACGCCTAGTTCGGCCGCTGTGGCAGTTGGAAGATGAGCCATGAAAGGGCTCAGATATCCTTACTATACACTGTCAATTTTTTTAGGCGAAAAATTCGATGTCGTCGGATCCACTCCAGTCTTTGGATTTCGATAATACACATCTAAACACATAACCACAGGTGTGCACAGGTCGTAGGTACGCCTAGTTCGACCGCTGTGGCAGTTGGAAGATGAGCCATGAAAAGGCTCAGAAATCCTTACTATACACTGTCAATTTTTTTAGGCGAAAAATTCGATGTCGTCGGATCCACTCCAGTCTTTGGATTTCGATAACCCACATCGAAAGCAATAACCACAGGTGTACACAGGTCGTAGGTACGCCTAGTTCGGCCGCTGTGGCAGTTGGAAGATGAGCCATGAAAAGGCTCAGATATCCTTACTATACACTGTCAATTTTTTTAGGCGAAAAATTCGATGTCGTCGGATCCACTCCAGTCTTTGGATTTCGATAATACACATCTAAACACATAACCACAGGTGTGCACAGGTCGTAGGTACGCCTAGTTCGACCGCTGTGGCAGTTGGAAGATGAGCCATGAAAAGGCTCAGAAATCCTTACTATACACTGTCAACTTTTTTAGGCGAAAAATTCGATGTCGTCCGATCCACTCCAGCCTTTGGATTTCGATAATACACATCTAAACACATAACCACAGGTGTACACAGGTCGTAGGTACGCCTAGTTCGGCCGCTGTGGCAGTTGGAAGATGAGCCATGAAAAGGCTCAGAAATCCTTACTATACACTGTCAATTTTTTTAGGCGAAAAATTCGATGTCGTCGTATCCACTCCAGTCTTTGGATTTCGATAATACACATCTAAACACATAACCACAGGTGTACACAGGTCGTAGGTACGCCTAGTTCGGCCGCTGTGGCAGTTGGAAGATGAGCCATGAAAAGGCTCAGAAATCCTTACTATACACTGTCAATTTTTTTAGGCGAAAAATTCGATGTCGTCGTATCCACTCCAGTCTTTGGATTTCGATAATACACATCTAAACACATAACCACAGGTGTACACAGGTCGTAGGTACGCCTAGTTCGGCCGCTGTGGCAGTTGGAAGATGAGCCATGAAAAGGCTCAGAAATTTCGATAATACACATCTAAACACATAACCACAGGTGTACACAGGTCGTAGGTACGCCTAGTTCGGCCGCTGTGGCAGTTGGAAGATGAGCCATGAAAAGGCTCAGAAATCCTTACTATACACTGTCAACTTTTTTAGGCGAAAAATTCGATGTCGTCGGATCCACTCCAGCCTTTGGATTTCGATAATACACATCTAAACACATAACCACAGGTGTACACAGGTCGTAGGTACGCCTAGTTCGGCCGCTGTGGCAGTTGGAAGATGAGCCATGAAAAGGCTCAGAAATCCTTACTATACACTGTCAATTTTTTTAGGCGAAAAATTCGATGTCGTCGGATCCACTCCAGTCTTTGGATTTCGATAATACACATCTAAACACATAACCACAGGTGTACACAGGTCGTAGGTACGCCTAGTTCGGCCGCTGTGGCAGTTGGAAGATGAGCCATGAAAAGGCTCAGAAATCCTTACTATACACTGTCAATTTTTTTAAGCGAAAAATTCGATGTCGTCGGATCCACTCCAGTCTTTGGATTTCGATAATACACATCTAAACACATAACCCCAGGTGTACACAGGTCGTAGGTACGCCTAGTTCGGCCGCTGTGGCAGTTGGAAGATGAGCCATGAAAAGGCTCAGAAATCCTTACTATACACTGTCAACTTTTTTAGGCGAAAAATTCGATGTCGTCGGATCCACTCCAGCCTTTGGATTTCGATAATACACATCTAAACACATAACCACAGGTGTACACAGGTCGTAGGTACGCCTAGTTCGGCCGCTGTGGCAGTTGGAAGATGAGCCATGAAAAGGCTCAGAAATCCTTACTATACACTGTCAACTTTTTTAGGCGAAAAATTCGATCTCGTCGGATCCACTCCAGTCTTTGGATTTCGATAATACACATCTAAACACATAACCCCAGGTGTACACAGGTCGTAGGTACGCCTAGTTCGGCCGCTGTGGCAGTTGGAAGATGAGCCATGAAAAGGCTCAGAAATCCTTACTATACACTGTCAACTTTTTTAGGCGAAAAATTCGATGTCGTCGGATCCACTCCAGTCTTTGGATTTCGATAATACACATCTAAACACATAACCCCAGGTGTACACAGGTCGTAGGTACGCCTAGTTCGGCCGCTGTGGCAGTTGGAAGATGAGCCATGAAAAGGCTCAGAAATCCTTACTATACACTGTCAATTTTTTTAGGCGAAAAATTCGATCTCGTCGGATCCACTCCAGTCTTTGGATTTCGATAATACACATCTAAACACATAACCACAGGTGTACACAGGTCGTAGGTACGCCTAGTTCGGCCGCTGTGGCAGTTGGAAGATGAGCCATGAAAAGGCTCAGAAATTTCGATAATACACATCTAAACACATAACCCCAGGTGTACACAGGTCGTAGGTACGCCTAGTTCGGCCGCTGTGGCAGTTGGAAGATGAGCCATGAAAAGGCTCAGAAATCCTTACTATACACTGTCAACTTTTTTAGGCGAAAAATTCGATCTCGTCGGATCCACTCCAGTCTTTGGATTTCGATAATACACATCTAAACACATAACCCCAGGTGTACACAGGTCGTAGGTACGCCTAGTTCGGCCGCTGTGGCAGTTGGAAGATGAGCCATGAAAAGGCTCAGAAATCCTTACTATACACTGTCAACTTTTTTAGGCGAAAAATTCGATGTCGTCGGATCCACTCCAGCCTTTGGATTTCGATAATACACATCTAAACACATAACCACAGGTGTACACAGGTCGTAGGTACGCCTAGTTCGGCCGCTGTGGCAGTTGGAAGATGAGCCATGAAAGGGCTCAGATATCCTTACTATACACTGTCAATTTTTTTAGGCGAAAAATTCGATGTCGTCGGATCCACTCCAGTCTTTGGATTTCGATAATACACATCTAAACACATAACCACAGGTGTACACAGGTCGTAGGTACGCCTAGTTCGGCCGCTGTGGCAGTTGGAAGATGAGCCATGAAAAGGCTCAGAAATCCTTACTATACACTGTCAATTTTTTTAGGCGAAAAATTCGATCTCGTCGGATCCACTCCAGTCTTTGGATTTCGATAATACACAACTAAACACATAACCACAGGTGTACACAGGTCGTAGGTACGCCTAGTTCGGCCGCTGTGGCAGTTGGAAGATGAGCCATGAAAAGGCTCAGAAATCCTTACTATACACTGTCAATTTTTTTAGGCGAAAAATTCGATGTCGTCGGATCCACTCCAGTCTTTGGATTTCGATAATACACATCTAAACACATAACCACAGGTGTGCACAGGTCGTAGGTACGCCTAGTTCGACCGCTGTGGCAGTTGGAAGATGAGCCATGAAAAGGCTCAGAAATCCTTACTATACACTGTCAACTTTTTTAGGCGAAAAATTCGATGTCGTCCGATCCACTCCAGCCTTTGGATTTCGATAATACACATCTAAACACATAACCACAGGTGTACACAGGTCGTAGGTACGCCTAGTTCGGCCGCTGTGGCAGTTGGAAGATGAGCCATGAAAGGGCTCAGATATCCTTACTATACACTGTCAATTTTTTTAGGCGAAAAATTCGATGTCGTCGGATCCACTCCAGTCTTTGGATTTCGATAATACACATCTAAACACATAACCACAGGTGTACACAGGTCGTAGGTACGCCTAGTTCGGCCGCTGTGGCAGTTGGAAGATGAGCCATGAAAGGGCTCAGATATCCTTACTATACACTGTCAATTTTTTTGGGCGAAAAATTCGGTGTCGTCGGATCCACTCCAGTCTTTGGATTTCGATAATACACATCTAAACACATAACCACAGGTGTACACAGGTCGTAGGTACGCCTAGTTCGGCCGCTGTGGCAGTTGGAAGATGAGCCATGAAAAGGCTCAGAAATCCTTACTATACACTGTCAATTTTTTTAGGCGAAAAATTCGATGTCGTCGGATCCACTCCAGTCTTTGGATTTCGATAATACACATCTAAACACATAACCACAGGTGTACACAGGTCGTAGGTACGCCTAGTTCGGCCGCTGTGGCAGTTGGAAGATGAGCCATGAAAAGGCTCAGAAATCCTTACTATACACTGTCAATTTTTTTAGGCGAAAAATTCGATGTCGTATCCACTCCAGTCTTTGGATTTCGATAATACACATCTAAACACATAACCACAGGTGTACACAGGTCGTAGGTACGCCTAGTTCGGCCGCTGTGGCAGTTGGAAGATGAGCCATGAAAAGGCTCAGAAATCCTTACTATACACTGTCAATTTTTTTAAGCGAAAAATTCGATGTCGTCGGATCCACTCCAGTCTTTGGATTTCGATAATACACATCTAAACACATAACCCCAGGTGTACACAGGTCGTAGGTACGCCTAGTTCGGCCGCTGTGGCAGTTGGAAGATGAGCCATGAAAAGGCTCAGAAATCCTTACTATACACTGTCAACTTTTTTAGGCGAAAAATTCGATGTCGTCGGATCCACTCCAGCCTTTGGATTTCGATAATACACATCTAAACACATAACCACAGGTGTACACAGGTCGTAGGTACGCCTAGTTCGGCCGCTGTGGCAGTTGGAAGATGAGCCATGAAAAGGCTCAGAAATCCTTACTATACACTGTCAACTTTTTTAGGCGAAAAATTCGATCTCGTCGGATCCACTCCAGTCTTTGGATTTCGATAATACACATCTAAACACATAACCCCAGGTGTACACAGGTCGTAGGTACGCCTAGTTCGGCCGCTGTGGCAGTTGGAAGATGAGCCATGAAAAGGCTCAGAAATCCTTACTATACACTGTCAACTTTTTTAGGCGAAAAATTCGATGTCGTCGGATCCACTCCAGTCTTTGGATTTCGATAATACACATCTAAACACATAACCCCAGGTGTACACAGGTCGTAGGTACGCCTAGTTCGGCCGCTGTGGCAGTTGGAAGATGAGCCATGAAAAGGCTCAGAAATCCTTACTATACACTGTCAATTTTTTTAGGCGAAAAATTCGATCTCGTCGGATCCACTCCAGTCTTTGGATTTCGATAATACACATCTAAACACATAACCACAGGTGTACACAGGTCGTAGGTACGCCTAGTTCGGCCGCTGTGGCAGTTGGAAGATGAGCCATGAAAAGGCTCAGAAATTTCGATAATACACATCTAAACACATAACCCCAGGTGTACACAGCTCGTAGGTACGCCTACTTCGGCCGCTGTGGCAGTTGGAAGATGAGCCATGAAAAGGCTCAGAAATCCTTACTATACACTGTCAACTTTTTTAGGCGAAAAATTCGATGTCGTCGGATCCACTCCAGCCTTTGGATTTCGATAATACACATCTAAACACATAACCACAGGTGTACACAGGTCGTAGGTACGCCTAGTTCGGCCGCTGTGGCAGTTGGAAGATGAGCCATGAAAAGGCTCAGAAATCCTTACTATACACTGTCAACTTTTTTAGGCGAAAAATTCGATGTCGTCGGATCCACTCCAGTCTTTGGATTTCGATAATACACATCTAAACACATAACCACAGGTGTACACAGGTCGTAGGTACGCCTAGTTCGGCCGCTGTGGCAGTTGGAAGGTGAGCCATGAAAAGGCTCAGAAATCCTTACTATACACTGTCAACTTTTTTAGGCGAAAAATTCGATGTCGTCGGATCCACTCCAGTCTTTGGATTTCGATAATACACATCTAAACACATAACCACAGGTGTACACAGGTCGTAGGTACGCCTAGTTCGGCCGCTGTGGCAGTTGGAAGGTGAGCCATGAAAAGGCTCAGAAATCCTTACTATACACTGTCAACTTTTTTAGGCGAAAAATTCGATCTCGTCGGATCCACTCCAGTCTTTGGATTTCGATAATACACATCTAAACACATAACCACAGGTGTACACAGGTCGTAGGTACGCCTAGTTCGGCCGCTGTGGCAGTTGGAAGATGAGCCATGAAAAGGCTCAGAAATCCTTACTATACACTGTCAATTTTTTTAGGCGAAAAATTCGATCTCGTCGGATCCACTCCAGTCTTTGGATTTCGATAATACACATCTAAACACATAACCACAGGTGTACACAGGTCGTAGGTACGCCTAGTTCGGCCGCTGTGGCAGTTGGAAGATGAGCCATGAAAAGGCTCAGAAATCCTTACTATACACTGTCAATTTTTTTAGGCGAAAAATTCGATGTCGTCGGATCCACTCCAGTCTTTGGATTTCGATAATACACATCTAAACACATAACCCCAGGTGTACACAGGTCGTAGGTACGCCTAGTTCGGCCGCTGTGGCAGTTGGAAGATGAGCCATGAAAAGGCTCAGAAATCCTTACTATACACTGTCAATTTTTTTAGGCGAAAAATTCGATGTCGTCGGTCCACTCCAGTCTTTGGATTTCGATAATACACATCTAAACACATAACCCCAGGTGTACACAGGTCGTAGGTACGCCTAGTTCGGCCGCTGTGGCAGTTGGAAGGTGAGCCATGAAAAGGCTCAGAAATCCTTACTATACACTGTCAACTTTTTTAGGCGAAAAATTCGATGTCGTCGGATCCACTCCAGTCTTTGGATTTCGATAATACACATCTAAACACATAACCACAGGTGTACACAGGTCGTAGGTACGCCTAGTTCGGCCGCTGTGGCAGTTGGAAGGTGAGCCATGAAAAGGCTCAGAAATCCTTACTATACACTGTCAACTTTTTTAGGCGAAAAATTCGATGTCGTCGGATCCACTCCAGTCTTTGGATTTCGATAATACACATCTAAACACATAACCACAGGTGTACACAGGTCGTAGGTACGCCTAGTTCGGCCGCTGTGGCAGTTGGAAGGTGAGCCATGAAAAGGCTCAGAAATCCTTACTATACACTGTCAACTTTTTTAGGCGAAAAATTCGATGTCGTCGGATCCACTCCAGTCTTTGGATTTCGATAATACACATCTAAACACATAACCACAGGTGTACACAGGTCGTAGGTACGCCGTCTTGTAAGGCTCCTTGGCGGACTCCTTCACAAAAGCGGCCGCTGGCAGTAGACATCATGTGCAGCTGCTTAACAACACGATATTGAGTGTCCGTCTTTGGATATGTCTCTCTAAACGGAGGAGCTTCCTTTCACCACAACAAGTAGTCATCCACCATGTGCGCCTTGCTTGCCTTGGTGACCACAAGAAGTGGTGCACAATGTTCGCCTTGGTGACCACGACCAACTAGTCCACCATGCTCGCCTTGTTGCCCAATGGAGGCAGTCTTCCCGTCAGTGCTGCAAACAGAGCACGGACCATTTAATGCACCACTCATTGGCCAATCTTAACTCTGCTTGCCGGAGCATTCGTCCCAAAGCCCACGAGTGAATGCGACTTTCCCCAAATCGTTCACAGACAGCCAGAGACTGCTGAATTCCCTTGTCAAATTCCACAAGCCTCATAATAGATCCACTTAAGAGCATTCCTCCGGTGAGTGTGTCCAAATTGAATTCAATTTAACAACTCACCCCCTTCCTTGGCTTCACTTAAAGCGGCTCCTCCACTTCAGAACGCCTCTTGTCTATGTCAATTACCCCCATCCCCGCAACTTCGAGGAGCCAATTTCCTGTCACAACCAATATTCGTGCGTGTGCGCTCAAGAAGGTGTCACACAGCCATTCTCGGGTCAATATTCCATCGCTTTGACAGTTTAATTGGAGTTTTTTTAGTCCAGTCTCCAGTGGCGTCCGGCAGCATTCCGGCGTTGAATTATTCAATTGAGCCAATAAAACGCATTGTCTACCGCTCCGTTCGTCCGGCGGTCGTCCTCCTCGGTGTAGGCTCCATCGTTTGCGACTTTATTTGAAAATCGAATTACTCGGCAATTTTTTTCCATTCACAGAGAAGAAGTTCGCAATCACCGCGTAGAATGGGACCGTCACTTCGAGTTCCCATGCAAAATGTCGGCGAACGCGTCGACCGGTGTCCTAGATCCATGCTTCCTACGAATTTCCATCCGCAAAGAGATGAAGGGCGGACGTAGTTATTATAAATTAGGTTTTATCGATTTGAATCTTGCCGAATTCGCCGGCTCCGGCCTGACATCGAGACGCTGCCTGCTCGAGGGCTACGATCAGCGTCATCGCTTGGACAACTCAATGCTGAGGGTGTCAATTAAAATGCACATGCTGAGTGGAGATATTCTCTTTAAAGCGTAAGTTTTGTTTGTTCTTGATTGATTTCGAAGCTAATCTCTCTCTCTCTATCTCTCTCTCACTCTCTTTCAGACCAACGCCGAGCTTGGCAGGCAAACAGATTCCATCGCAGGATGACCTCGGCACAGTTGTCGGCGGAAACAATGCACTGGGTGGTCTGCAGACGCCGACGGCAACAGTCCCATCGGCTGGGGGGCAGACAGCTAACACTGGTGTGCCCAGTTCGGGGGCGACCAGTGCGGCCAATCGACCGATATCGTCATCCAGAGATGATGGCATCTCACAATCGCAGACATCGTCCGGTTTTGGATCGTTAACGAAAAAGAAATCGGAACTGTTCGCCGATGTTGATCCGGCATCGTTGATCGCGTCGATAGTCACCGATTCGGGCATGTCCGAGTCATCGGAGCCGGCGACCAATGCATCGGATTCACTATTGCTAACATATCCACCGCCATCGCTTACGTCATTGTCTAACGCACAACAAGTGCTTCCATGTGGTGGAATTGGAGGAACCGGCGGCAGTGGTGGTGGAGGAGGCGGTAGCGGTGGCGGAGGCGGTGGTAGTGGTGGTGGAACTGGAGCAGGCGGGGTGATAACAAACAGTGGCGGTGGCAGTGGTGGTGGAGGCATAAGCAATACTGGGACTGCATCAATGATAGAGATGGGACACTCGAGAAATTCCAGCAATACTAGTCAAGTGAGTACAGTTCGTCCTTGCCACGCAATCGTTTCCTTTCATTGCTCTCTCTCCCTCTGTGAACAGATGTCAAAGGGTTCGGGGTACAGTAGTTTTTCGCACAGTCAACATTCAAGGCAAAGCTCTGAAGGTGATTCAGGTCATGCTCGGTAAGTCGTCGGGGCGCGATTCGCTCGCACAACACAACAACAATATTTGCTTAACCTCAAAAATGTTTATTCGTTGTTTCCTTTTTTTTTTTTTTTTTTGTTGTGTTTATTCCTTCGTTTGAAGACTACCACCTACCATAAGATTATTGTATTATTCTCTAAAGAAAACAACTAAAACACACAAACACACACCGCATAACAAAATTAACCTCAAATCGATTATTTGTTCGTTCTTTCGTTCTTCTTTTCTTTTCCTTTCCGTTCCGTGCTTTATATATTTATTTCCCTACCACACCACACCATGTACTAATTTCATATCTTTCTTTTTGATTACTAATCGGTCTTAGAACAAATGACACACACACACTCCCTCTAGCTGTTTAGTTTAGTTGCAATTGGTTTTATTTTGGGTTTAGCTCTTAAAAGAGGCAGCACGCCACCTCTGCTCTTGGTGGTGTTCCAACAACAGAATCAAAACGCAGCAGGTGATGCGACGCATTCAAACGACTTAATTAGCGATCAAGTACAACGCGTCGTCGTCGGTCAGATGTGTGTTAGGCGGCAAAGCTTTTTCGAGGGGGGGGGGGAGCTATTACATCAGTCGTTTAATGTTGACGCTGGTGCCTGGGAAATGGTAGATTTACTGTCAAGAGTGTGTGAAGTGATTCTGTAAAAATGTGTCATTTTGTGCTCTGCGACGTTTGGAGGCACTTCTTGATGTGAATGCGAGCGCTTCACACTGAATCCCCTCTGCAGTGATACAGGGAAGGGTGCACCGGTGAGAAGGGTACACCATGCTGGCTGTTCTGAGGCGAATTCGGTGCAATACGCACTATTCTCGCGTACGTTCTTCTTACAAACGAATCGCAGTCGATGCACAACGAAGGGTGATGACGATGTTTCCTCGTGCACGGCTGAGGAGGGATGGCATTGGTACAATAGGCTGGCTGTTCTGAGGTGAATTCGATGTCATACGCACTGCTCTCGAGTATGACGAGGTCGATGTCGATATTTCTTCTTACGAACGAATCGCAGTCGATGCACATGCGATGTGTTGCCACAAACAAACAGACAAGCACTTGAAATAGTTCAATACTCTTAGTGATTCTTTTGTCGTCCTGAAAAGGACGAGGAGCTGTATCCATTTCTGGTCTGCATCCATGGCTGATGTGTGCAAGCGTTTAGGCCTAGCATCACATACTTGGTCTTTAAGCAGTCGTCTTCAACGCCGGCAACACTGCAAAGAAGTTGAATAAACGCCCAATCGACACCAAACACACAGGCATTGAGTTCCAGACAACCTTTCCAAATGCATCGGCTTTGGAGGATGGTATTGACACGATAGGACACGAATGCTTTTGTCCAAGAATGAATGAAGGAACTCTGAGACAGTTTTAGTGACCCTCTAGTTGCTCCATCTCAGCAGAGATTACGATTCACACATGCCTTCAGCTCAGAACACAAAAGAGGTAAGATAGTCTTCTCAGTTTAGGTTAAGCCATCGACCAAATCACACATAAAACGTAGGCACATCTGTCTGGGTGAGCAGATAGCCCTCTGCTCGACTCGACAGATGCTAGAAGCCTTCGACAAAACAAGTCAACCCAAAAGTCGAACAAAAAACACAAGCCCAAACGGTCCTTGTCAGGATCACAGATCTTCCCAAAAGTCAAACACGCCCAAACGGTCCTTGTCAGGATCACAGATCTTCCCAAGAGTCAAACACGCCCAAACGGTCCTTGTCAGGATCACAAATCTTCCCACATTTCCCAGGCAAAACCTTGAAAAAAATACCCACACACACAAACCTCGATAGCATCCAAAACCCACTTGGTACCCCACCAGCTCTCATTACAAAAACAAAGCCATCGTCCAAAAAATTCCGATTTTCATACAAAATTCGAGCAAAACACCAGGCCACCAGAATCCCAGCCAAAGCAGTAGGTATCCCAATTTTCAGCCAAGCGGGTATGCAACAATTTTTCGTCCCGGTGCCACGATCACTCGGGCCGAAAAAACGTTGCATATCGCCCGGGCGTTAATTTGGGATAGCTGCTGCTTTTTCTGCATTTCTGGTGGCCTGGTGTTTCAGGGCGATTTTTGACCGAAATTTTGGATTTTGTCCCGCTCTGGTTGGTCGGAGCGTGACGGTCCGCGGTGTTTTGGGCAGCACACGGTACGGCGCTTCCGATGGTATGATCAGCCGGACGCTGAGCGGTACGTTAGGCGGTACAGAGGGTGGTATACTGTGCTCTACGGAAAGCGGTATTAGAGCGGTATGTGAAGCGGTACGAGGGCGGTATGAGGTCCGGTGGGTGCGTCGACATGTCGAGCGGTATGGGAAGCAATCAGCATGCCGGTGCGTGGAGCGGTACGGAAGCGGTACGATGTCCAAAAAAGTGCAATTTTCATACAAAATCCCAGCAAAACACCAGGTCACCAGAAATGCAGAAAAAGCAGTAGGTAGCCCAATTTTCACCCAGGCGGGTATGCAACGATTTCTGGCATGGGCGACCTGGGCAAAAAATCGTTGCATATCAGCCGGGCTTAGATTTGGGGTACCTGCTGGCTTTTCTGCGTTTCTGGTCGCCTGGTGTTTCAGGCCGATTTTGTACGGAAATTTGCAGATTGCATGTGTTTTTGGATTTCTTCGATTTTTTTGGGGCTGACTGGTTTTTGGGCTACTTACCTCCGTAGTCCTGAAAAGGACTTTTTGTGGATGTGTGTGGTTTAAATTTGGAGTTGACTTTGAATGTTGGAGGTTTCGCGGACCTGCTGAGACGAGCAGATTTAGCTGCTAGCTCAGGCAGATCGACGTCCGTTTAGTGTATACAGAAGGAGGGTTTAAGAGGACTGTCTTAGGGTTTAAAGAAAGGGAGAGATGGCTGTGGGATAGCTCACCTGATGTGCTTCTTGGGGACATACACAGTTTCCTTGGCGATTGTCTTTAGAGGTCGATGAAGAGGTGGGAGATGGATGGAACTAACAGAATTGCCTTTTGGACGGATATTGGCGCACTTGAGACGCAAATCCGTGGTTTTTTTGATTGCAGGCGTTAAAGTCTCGCGTTTTTCTCTTCTTTTCTTCTTTTTCCAGTCTGCGAAGGGCATGGGTTCGAACCAACAAGCCTCTGCTTCCAATTAGGCACGCCAAGTTGGTTGTGGTCCCTCTCCAACTGCTGTGGTCCTTCTCCAACTGCTGTGGTCCTGTTTCTTGGACAAGAGCTTAAAATGTTCGCCTTCGTCGCCTGTAACAATGTGTAGAAGCTTTATAAGTGCAAAGACGACGCCAGACGCACAGTTTTCGACGTATGGTCGACTTTTAGAAATGAATTGGTTTTTGGACAAGTTTTATTAAAGTTGTGATGCGACTTTGTGGCTTGGATAGGCACCCTATTTCCATATGTCACTTTGAAAAAGCGTCCTAGGACTATATGGCCTTATGTCACATTGATTGCAAAAGCGTCGTTGTACCGTATGGATTTATGACTCGAGGCCTTATGTCATGCCACCACGGCTTGCAAACGTCTAGACCTGCTGTCAACGCCTTCAAAATTGGCACACCTCTCGGACAGGTTCCACAAAATTTACGATCTTCACTCAAGGGCTGCCCGCCTCGCCTCTGTTGCACACCTCGACCTCACAAACACACAGAGAGTGTCATCAGCTGCCGTGTCACCCTCTAAACAAATCCAACGACGTTCTCCACCTGCCCCACATGCGTCCCCTTCACCTGCACGTGCTAGACCAGTCAACGATGTCGGCGCAACGAAAACACTCGCTAATTACGTTGTATCACAAAATGCCGGAAAAAACGAAAGAAAAACCAGTGTTCACCTGGCATCCAAACATTTCATCGGCAACCGAAAGCATCATCGCCAGCACATGTTTTACATCATCGCCAGGAATTTATTTTCATTGCAAAGTTTAAGGTCAACTAACCCCGGCCTGTCGGTTAGTTGGCCACCGTTCAAAAAATCAATTTCAAGCCCATCGCCTGCCGCCAGCGCCCCGCCTCAAGGGTTCCGCTTCGGCGGGCTAAATGCATTTGCTGTTTCTCCCCGCATTGTTCGCCTAAGCGTTTATGCAACAAAGTGCATAGAATTTTGTGTGTGCACACCACGGACGGCATGGGGAGGGTTGCGCTAAAACAGCCGGCGGACAATTATGCGTCATTTTTGTTGGCATTTTGTGCGCTCCGCTGTGCCAGCCTTCGTGCTGCTGCTTCTGTTTGAGGCGCAAAAAATCCGTGTGCTGGCGACGATGATGAGGACTGTTCAAGTGCAAGGATTACGCGTCGTTGTGCGTCGCCTGCGGCGGTGTATCAGAACGCGAGGAACGTGACGTTCTTGTCTTCTGCCAGAAATGCGTTCTGATTTGTTGTTGGAATGCAAGTGCTGTTCTTGGCTGCGCTAAGAGATTAGGCAATACATTGAATTTGCTAAATGGTGTATTCTTTTGCTTTTTTTTCGTTGTGTCTTTATTTTTTGATTGATTGAGAAACACACATCCACACACACACAAACACTCACACATCTTGCCATAGACTGGTTGTCGGTGTGTTCGTATTTGTCGCACGGACGGACAGTTGTTTATTTTTGGTTGTTTTACTAATTTTCCTCATCTGTTTACTTAATTGAGTATCACTACGCTGTGCTCTGCAAACATCACTTAAACTTGAACAATTAACGACGACCACGAAAACGACGACCACGACGACGACGACAACGACGACGACGACGATGATGTCGATGTCGATGTCGATGTTGATGATGATGATGACTGATGGTCTGTATTATACAACGCTTGTAGCCGAACACACTTATTCACCAACTCACTATAATTCACATTCAGGGGCACTTCACAAGAAGTCCGCAAGGGATTAGAGTTATTTTGTTGCTTTTAAAAAGCGTGTGTGATGGGAATTTGGTTCAACTGACGATAAGCTGTTCCTCTTAAGTGTGAGGAAACAAGAAATCGCTGAATTTTTGTGATTAATTATGGCTTCACAGGCTCATGCCGCTCCAATTGATTTGTGAGATGGTTCACCTCTGCTGCTCTGCCACCCAAACGATGAGCTAATTGCTGTCTGGTTTTGGGATAAATCGAATGAGTCAGCTTCTTCTTCCAAAGTCGACGTTATTTGCCCGGATTCTGACTCAACGGTGGTCTCATTACGTTCCACAGATGATTACTGATTACTGTACAAGTGCCGGAAATCAATCAAATTCACCTAATGACAAGGAAATAGATCACAAGTATGCCAGCCATCACGTCAAACTAAACCGCAGAGGAGTTGAAAGTTTGGCTAGGGCTTGAATTACAGTCCGATTCAATTATGGAACGTATTCGTTTACCTCCGAAACCAGGTTATCACGCCTCCTTTGTCGTGGTCTTTCATTTGAATCTTGAAAGACCATTTCTCCTTAATCAACCCACCCTCCTTCAGATTCCCCCTTCCATTCATCGTGGGAATCATCTTTCAAGGCGCTTCAATGATTCACACAATTCCCCCGTAAATGTGCTTATCTGAGAAGACGCCTTTATTGAATGAGATGTGCAAAGGCTTTTGAAGGCGAATTTGAGATGCATCATGGACTTTATCTTCTGATTCCCAGCTTCCCATGAATGGTTGCTATAGGGGATGTCTCTCAGAAGACCGTCCATCTTTGCTTCATGCGAGAATTGATAAACGCGCAAGGATGTTCCATCATGAATGGGAAATCCACAATCGAGGGCTTCACTGTAGCAAAAAGGAGAAGAATTCATGAAGAGGACACCGGCAGACTGTTTCCAGGAAAAGAAAATCTCTGTCTGCAGGCATTCCTGGAAACAGTCTGTATGCGTCCTCGTCGTGATTTCTTCTCCGCTTTTTTTTGTTTGCGTACTAAAGTGAAGCCCACGATTGTGAAAATCACACAATTCCTCCGTGAACTAGTCTTCTTTACTAGACGCCCAGAAATGGCCAAGAAGCAGTAGGCATCTTCCACGTTCTGCCAGAGAAATCAACTAGAGTCCACGCGAAGAACGCCTAATGCATGCCAGGCACTGTCGAGAAGTCGCCAGAATCACTCTGCTGACTGTGCAGTTCCTTAGAGAGGACAGATTCCTCATGAGAACAGCCCACTTTGACGGACAGTTTCCTTAAGCGGACAATTCCCTTTCTTGCACAACTCTCTTTGGCGGACAAACATGTTACGGCGGCACGTTCTCTTTCGCAGACAGCTCCCTTAGGCGGACAACATGCTACGGCGGCACGTTCTCTTTCGCGCACAGCTCCCTTAGGTGGATCCCTTTGACGGACAACTTTATTAGGCGTGCGATTCCCTTTCGCAGACAGCTCCTTTTGACGAACAGGTTCCTTATGTGCATCCATTTCGCGGACAGCTCTATTTGCCTTGCTAACTGACTTGCCAGTGCCTGCGACCCGTACAGTCTCTCAGTCTAAGCAATAGCCGACTTTCATTGGCGACGGCCCTGGGCAAGCTGCTTCCTATCATCAAGACCAAGCCAAGTCTTAGAGCTCCCTTTGGCGAACAGCTTAAGCATTTCTTTTCCGATGACACATTCAGTTTGCACTCATGTTGGATCCTGTCTTAGACGAACAATCATGTCGCCACCACCGCTGTCAACCTAAGGGAGACTTTCCCTACAGCTAAGCCACCACCCCCATGCACCTCCAGCAGCACACCTTCTAACCTTAAGATAGGCCTCATCGACTTACTTGTTAGGCCTGCGGCCAATGGAGGGCCTGAGTCTAAACAACAGCTGCCTCCTCAACAAGAACAACCAATGAATCCCCCAAAACCACTGAGGTGAAGCCATCACTCCATCGAGTGCTAACAGCACACGAGAAAGCCTGTCCCCTTGTCGCACCTAAACTCCGTCACTTGATCCTGGTCTTCCTTCGTTCACCCTCTCACTCATGTCCTCCGCACATGGGAATCTCTGCATCGTTGTACCTCTTCAAAGCTTTGCCATTCCACAGCCAAAGCTGATCATTATTTTTATTTCTGCCAAACGAAACCTTTTGTTTTTTCTTTCATTTCAATTTTCAACCGCAAACACCACGCCACCACCGAATCATTGTTTGATTTTGTTTTTCTCCGCGGAATGCTAACAGCTTTTACTAAAACGAATACGATTTGCTGTAACAATGCCTTAAACTTATGCAATAAACTGTGTTTTTTTTTTCTTGGTAAACAATTTAAACTTAGATCTAGATCAAATTTTGTGTAGTTTAAGTTATTTGTGTCCTCGGACTTAGTTTGGGTACGGATGAGGGTTGTAATTGTTTGTTGTTGGATTTATAGAAGGTTTAGAAGTTTGTAGAGGGGTCTAGTTTGGGAGAGGGGAAGATGGTGACGGTACTTGGTTGGCGTTGGGCCTGGATCATGGAAGTTAAACGAGGGTTTTGTTTATTTTACGACGAACAAGCGCTTGGACAAGGAGCGCATGATTATATCCTTCGAGTGGAGACTATTCTGTTCGACGACGATGGAAGTTCGGCGGGATTTTCTGCCTTCAAAGCTAGAGTCTGTGATTTCTGAGTGAATTCACGAGCTTTGTTGCACCAAGTCATGTACACTTCTCCACGATATCGCACCCGAATGCACATGTATTTAGTCGAACATCGGTACAAGGACACACGTCCTATCAGTCAACCACGTGCAATCACGACGACAATATGTACCAGGGTCATGCAAGACAAGTCCACGACTGCGTCCGAATTCACTCAGGAATTACAGACTGTAGTTTTGAAGGCAAAAAAAGGTGCATCACTTGCATCATCGCCCAACAGTCTGAAGACTATGCATAAGAATGAAAGAAATGAGCTGCACCATCAGATCAGAGTCTTCCCCAGAGAGACATCCTTTGTCCAGTCTCTGTCCGCCTGTTAGCTCGTGAGGTGATTCCACTTACTTCAGCTTCCAAAGAATAACTTGTGACTCTTCTGGAATAGAAGCGATATTCTGATGCATTCTTGGAACTGCGCTCCTTCAACGACTCCCCTAATTTAAGTGGAATACCCTTCATAAACGGAGAAGCTTCATCCTCAGCTGAAGTTTCCACATCAGGTTCCTTGGTCAATTTTGCAAGCAACGTTCTTTGGATCCTTGGTCAAAAGTTGTCGATTAAATTGAGAATTCCAAGTCAGAGCGTGTCACGGATAGAGGCGGACATTTAAGGGAAATTTTCGTGAACATAGAATAAAGTGGAACGTGTCCGCAATATCTCCCATTCTGTAGTTAAGAGATCATTCCCAAGTGAATGGCTTCAATTGACCAGCCAGGTCTGAGTGTATTCCAGGAGCCACCCTAACCTGCCCACCTTCTGTTTTACATCGCTTCTCTGTAAGACGTGAAGAATGTGACCAGAAATGCGTGCATGCTCTCTTGTTTCTGAATGTGACGTTGCCTGACAATGTTCAGACATTGAACACTCTCCTTAGTCCAACGACATGGACATGCTGCGGACATGAGTTCCATTTTGTCCAAGAAAAATGTGCGGAAGTGCATCAGTTTGACGACGGCAGCCTTAAACTTTGAAGCTGAAGTGCAAACGCCTTCGATTCCGTCATAATAGGTCATTCATCAGCAAAAGCGGGTTCTGGAAGCCCTTCCCAACTTTGCTTAGTGCAAATGAATCCTATTTCGAGACTGCATTGCCATTCGCTGTTCGTTCGCACGCTCGTGAGGTGATTCCACTTCTCGAACGATCACTGGAATCTCTGGGCACTTACGATCGACAGCAGCGTCTCTGGTTTCCCTATCCTCTCGTCGTTGCATCGAATGCAAATGTGTGTCGGACTCATAAGCGAACTGGACTCATCACTGGCAGGCGTTGCTTAAAAGGGAGAAATACAAAAAAAAGAAGAAAACGAGACTAAATTTAACAAAAAGCCAAAGAAAACTGCCCTGAACCGTGATCGTCAGACCCAGCGCCAAGCACGCACACCTCCATCACCTAGTCGTAGACGTTCTCAAACCGTAGGCTAGACGGGTAGAGTGTAGGATCAATTGTTCGAAGCTCAACTTAGCCGCAGAGACGTCCATCCCTGGTGAGACTCTCTGCATCTTCCTAGTCTACAACCAAGTAGTTCTGCCGGAGCCGCAGAGACGCCCATCTGCGGTGACTCTCTGCCTCTTCTTAGTCTACAACCAAGTAGTTCTCGTTCTAGCCCGTATTCTAGCTCAATTTAATCTTTCTTTTGTTTTTTTGTTAAATTGTTTATTTTTATTATTTTTGTTTTTTTCTTCTCTCATTTATTTTTTTACCTTTTTTTATGTTTTGGTAAATAAACAAAAAAAAAAAATCAAAAACGAATTCATCTTGACTAACACCACTGTACTGTACGTTGCAAAAAAAAAAAACTCTTGCTCTCGCTTTTGCAAAAAAAAAACCAAACCCCTAACGGTGGCGACAAACATCAAAACGACAAAAAAAAAATGTGTAGATTCCAAAAATCCGTCTCCCTCTTAAGCAGATTAAATCAGAGAGCGCTGAATGCGATGAAACTGAACATCCCCACGTTCCTGCACACGAAGGCTGAGAGCGTCGATGCAGACGAGAATGTGTACTTGACGCCGAACTCGTCGCTCAGCGCCCAAACAGATCACAGTATGGACGAGTTCCGGACGCCATTGAATGAGATGCCAAAGCAGTTTCTGCACACACCGCCGGCCGAGTTCGCGAAGGTGGCGGCGAAGCGCAACTACTCGACCAGCAGCAGCGATGAGAACGACGACGACGACGACGGCGATGAGGACGATGATGAGGACGACGAAGTGAATGTGTCGAGCGACGATGACTCGGGCCTGGACGAGAACTTCCACACGCCGAGGGTGGCCCGCATCAAGTCAATGGAGAATCTGTCGATTCTCGAGATGGAGTTCAACAAGGCCTCTCGCGAGCTGGACCGCAACTCGCCCAGACGGCTGAAGCTGATCAGTTCGCGGATACCGAAGATTAAGTCGCTGAACAACCTGACCGTGGACGTGGACAACTACGAGGGGGACGCTTTGAAGCTGGAATTCGAAAGGCTCCGCCACAGTAGGACGTCCCCGGCGCTGGGCGTGAGTGCCGGCGACTCGCCAAAGAGCGGCAAGTTCATCAAGAACAAGGTCGGCAATGCCAAGTTCATTGGCAACGACAACGACACTCCGGAGACGCAAAAGCCCCGTCCGCACTATCCGATCGCGAAGATGAAGTCGCTCGGCACCATACCGGATGTGGTGAGCGAACGTGTCGAGTGCGATCCGTTTTTGACGCCGACATCGGGCCGCAAGAGCTTCCCCTCCGGCACGACGGGCGACATCAACGAGATCGGCAACAGCGGCGTCGATGTGGTCGACTGCTCATGGGGCTCCTCGATGAAGGAGCTCACCTCGTACGAACGCCTCGGAAAGCTGCACTTTACCCCGGAGGGTCTGATTCTGTCACGAACACCATTCGAGCGGGCCTACAGACGGAGCTACCAGCGCAACGGACCGGTCATCATTAAGAACGTGAAAAGCTCCACGCCCCTGAGACAATCCGACGGCTACGTTTATTACACGAATAACGAGGCGTCCACCGTGGGCGCCGGTCGTCCAAATTCCAATCTATTGAGGTACGGTTTGTAACAAAAAAAAACAGAAAATCAATCTTTCTCTCTCTCTCTCTCTCTGTCACTCACTTGTATTAACCTCACTTTGTCACGCCAACTATCAGCTTTCAACAGATAATCAGTGTCGTCTCTCGACTGTCATCGCTGAGGGGAGACAAGCGCCGCAGAGTCGATCATAACAATAAATAGCAAAAGAGTTCATTAAAATGTATTACTTCTCCTTTTTTTTGTAAATTTTGTTTTTCATTTTTTTTTTTGTCTAACCTTGGTTTCACGTGAAAATGTCCTTGCTTGTGTGGGTATCATTTAAGGGAGAGTGGGAGCTTTATTTTTTGATTGGTTTGGTCCTGTGTTTGCTTATTTTTTTTTCTTTTCCAACGCACAAGTTATTTTTTTTTTTTCTTTATTTTTCGGGTAAACATTGTTTTTTTTTTCCGTGAAATGAAGTGTGTTTGGCTTGGAAGTGATTTTAATTTTTTTTTGTTAATTTCTGTGCCGTGAGTTTTGAAGGAGATCTGTGGTCCGTCTGGTTTTTTTTTTTTAGAGATTGTGTCGTCCACTTAAAGTTAAGATCCAACAGAGGGTTTATGTCTAGGATTAAGGGAATTTATTTTGTGCTAAGACTGTTATACTCGCTGTTGAGAGTTTGTTTTAGAGAGTCCTGTGTTTGTACGTATTTTTTTGGTGAATTTTAGAAGAAAAGTGAAGGAAGTCCGGCACATGTAACTAGAAGCCGCGTGGTATTGTGTGTCAGGCGAAGGTTCCTGGTCATTGTCTGCGTCGTTCTCAGTCACGGCGACTACAATCAGGAAACATTCAAGTCCAGGAAGGGTGCGTTCTCGAAGAAAATGTGTACACGAGGTTGCCACAAATGTGAGTGGAAGCATTTGAGGGAACTTTTTGACTGGAAATTATGTTCGTCCTCGTCCTCGAATCACTGACGAAGCGCAGAGAGTACACCTCTGTCTAGAATAGACTTCACAAGCTTCGCCGTTCGGAGTCATCGTGGTCCTCTCCACTCTTGCTGTGCGAATCTGGAGACCGCTGGCGAGAGTTGGGTGAGGCCTAGGTCCACCTCGGACTGTGGCGCCCTAAGAGCCCTCGCTGCGGGGTTTTTTTGTTTGATGCCCAGGTCCACTTCTAACTGTAGCGCCATTCGAAGAAGAAGTGCGAGCGAAAATTCAGCAGGCCTTGTAGAGATAGTGTCAAGTTCTACTGAGTCGTGGCCTACGTCCTCCTCGGTTTGTAGCGACACTCACATTCGTCTCGTGGGTACACGAAAATCTCACGCTTGTGAAACTTGCCTACAACTGCACCCGATGGGAGATCTCGATCAGAGTGAGAAGTGGGTCCAAGTTTGCAGCGGGCTGAAGATCAGTCGAGATCGCTCTTATTCTTCCTTGGTAGGATCGGATCCATTCATATATCATTCTCCTCCTTCGTACTGAGCTACACTCCGGGGTGAACGTGGCTCCAAGCCAACAACCTTCTCCATTTGCCACGATCTCTGCTGATCGTACCGATCTTAGGCTTCATTTCGGAGTAAATCTGGTCTCGAAGCCAAGAAAGTCAGACAGGAACTCCTCCCTTTTCGTGTCCGGGAGTGGCAACTGTCCGTGATCAACCTGGGCCTCGATTCAGAAGCGATTCCCCTTGACACGATCAAGTTTCGCTCGCAATTCTTCTTCTTCTTCGGCGTTAGAGTCCTCGGTGGACTTGAGCCTCAACCGACAAACCCCTGAAACAAGCACGATCTTCTTCCTCTTCTTAGGAGGAGGACGCTACAGTCAAAGAAGGACCTGTGCCTTGACTTAGAAGCTTTGCCACTTGACAAGTTTCGCTCGAACTTCTTCTTCGAATTGTTCTGCAATCCACGGTGGACTTGGGCCAACCAACTTACCGCTGCAAAGCGCACGTTATCTTCTTCATCTTCTTGGGAGGATGACGCTACAGTCCGAGATGGACCTGGTCCTCGACTCAGCAGGATTTCCTTGAAGAAGCTGACAAGATCACTGCCAGGACTGCTGAATTATGCGTCGAACTTCTTCTACGAATGGCTCTACAGTTCGCAGCTAGGCATCAATCACAAAAACCCACGCAACGAGCACGATCTCTTACTTCTTCTCCTTCTTAGTGCGCCAAAGTACGAGGTGGACCTTGGTCTCACCCATTTCTCGCCAGTTTTGCACACCAAGTCGGCTGAGGTCTCCCTCAACTTGTGTGTGCGTTGTCCCACAGACTTAGAATCGAACATTCTTCGGGCCGGAGCTAAGTTGTCCATGGTCTAGCCATCTTGGGCGTTGGATCGATTCCTTACTGGCAGCCTCTCATATCGCACACCGGTTCATTGCACCCCACACCACCGCCTTACACGCGCTGGTCTTTCGTATCCTTGCCCCACTGACTCGAGGTTGAGGCTGTCTGAAAGTGTAAGCAGATGATACGATCCTATGATCTCCCATCAATCTCCCTCTAAGTCTTCAAATACAACATCTCCTCTCGTCGACAGCTGATCCCACACGTGGCGCATCCAATCGCACAAGCCCTTCCGTCACTTGCCACCGAATGGGACGAGAACAATTTAAAATCCCATCCCGCCCCCCACATCGCATTCTGAATGCCTGCCAAGATGTACCTTTAAAAAAAAGGAACCCATCACATTGATGTCAAGACTCGCAGCAGCAACTGTTTCCCCATCAACTTACATCCGTCATCCGACTGCCAACGGCCCAGCTGGTGCACGTTGATTAAACATCCCTCCAGCACCACGCCTCCCAAAGAGGAAGGAGCCCAACTTGCGTAGGCGCCTCGGCATCTTCAAAATACATTAATTCTCTGATTCACGGACTTGCCTAATGCTCGCGGATGTCGTTTAAATGCCTCCAAATGCGTGGCGCGGCAGAAAGGCTTCAAAACGATTGCCGAGGTGTAAAATGTAAAATCGCATCACAAGCGTCCCTCCAAACCTCACCACTGCCACGCCGACACCACCTCCTCCGCCGCCACCAGCACGGCCACCAGCACTTCTGCTTCGCAGTGAAATTCAATTAAGGACGCGTAGGTGGTGCTTCAGCTGCGGAGGCGTGTTCGCAGAGCGTCACCAGAGAATAGGACAATTTTTCGCCGTAACTGAATTAATAACGCCGCCACACACTATGACGTTAATTCTTGTTCTTCTTCTTCTGTTTTTCTGTTTCCCCTTCACGCTCATAAGCCGCCTCGTCCATTTTTCCACGCAGACCAAGTGTTTGAGTGAAAATCGATTCACGATTTAATCGCAAAAAGCGAGGGAGGGAATAGAAAAACCAGTCAAAATGATTTATGTCGACGTGGGCGGACGGGTGTGGGGGGCAGTCACTTAAAAAGCGATACCCTGGCGCTCTCTCACTCTCCCTAATGACTGTTCGAACGAAGCGGCGTCGATGATATCATGAATTTTCCACAATATTACGGCCAGAGTCGTGGGAATTCCACACGAGCAGTTCTCTCGGCCGCCGCACAGTGCTTCCGGGCGATAATTCAATTCAAAATGGAACTACGAGTAGCGCGTTTCCTTGTTGCCTTCCCGGGACACCAGCTGGCCGGCAACGAAGTGCGATGTGTTAGGCGTGCTAATTGAGTTCGAAATCAATGACGGAGGTAATTAGCGCGTTACTGATGACAAATGTCCCTGCAGCGGCAGTGCTCGAGTGCATTCAACGAACGACACGGTCGCAATGTCGACTGAAAGGCAGCCGTGGTCGTTGCCACTGAAAATGAAACGATGTCCACCCGCTTAAAGCCAGCTTATGCGGCCTCAGAGTGTTTCTTCTTAATTTTTTTTTTTTCGTTTAATTTCCTTTTGGTTCCCCTTTTTTCGTTTAACTCCTCCCCGTCCTTAAACAGAACTAAAATTAAATGAATTCTAAACAAACAAGTTGCTTCTTCAATTGTTTTTCTTTCTCTCTCTCTCTCTCTTCTTTGTGTGCGTGTCACGTTACTTGCTTGCTGCGCGCGTGCGTCTTGTGATTTCATTTGCACACCCATCCATCTCCCACCCATGTACTGCAGGAGCATCTCGGGCGTGCCACGTCGTCTCCTAGATGGCAGCAATCGGCAAATCTCATCAATTGCTGCCACAGCGACAACATCGCCGAACGCGTCGTCATCGTGCGGCACACTGGGCAGCATCAATAGCACATCGTCGAGCGGCAGCAGTAGTGGAGCTGTTATCACGTTCACCTGCACCAGTGATGTTGTCGATGGTGTGGGTTCCAGCACCCAGCCGCTCGGTTCGCCGGGCGCATCGGCGGGTGGGGGAGCGTCAACAGCGGTAACAGCGGCAACCGCCGCCACTGCAGCAGCAGCAACAACAGCAACCGCAGCAGCTGGACAAAACGCACAAAACTCATCGACCACCAGTCCCACGGATGTATGCAGTCTCAGATCGAATCCGTCGGCCGCGTCGCTATTGCTCACAATTAACAGCAGCACCGGTGGAGGTAGCAGCGCGGTTGCGGGCACAACAACGAGTTCATCGGCGGCCACAGGTTGTACCGGAAACGCTGGGGAGTATGTCACGCCGACGGGAGCATCCCTATCACCGTTGGCCACCTCGCAAGTCATTCGACGTCCCAGTATTAATATGTTCGTGTCTCAAACGGCGAAGTGTTGTCTTTTTTTTTTTTTTTTTTCAAAGAGAATGTTTTGCCGTAATTTGTGTTGTTGTTGTTGTCACACCTGACTGTTGCTGTTGTTGAGAGATGCTTTATATATGATGCCTGCTCTTGTTGCTTAAATTTTCGTTTCTTTTGTGTTTTTTTTCGTAAGATTTTGATGTTCTTTTTGTGTTTTTTTTTTTGTGTGGAGATTCTGCTTGCGAAACGCCCCTGCATGGGTCGAGCTGAATGGATTCCACACGAAGTCTGTGCGTTTTTTTTTGAAGAATGTTTGCTTTTATTTTTTTGTTCGAATTTTTCTTTTGGATTATGTATGTTTTTATTGGATGTTCAATCCACGGAGCTGGTCACGATTATCCGCTTGACAGGAACGCCTTATCATTCAGAGTGTTCGCCTGGCGGTGGACTTGCTTGGTGGCATGAACACTTGTGATTGCTTGCATTTAATGGCAGAGAAGCCAGACGGAATAGGAACTCAACCAAATTCGAAATCGAATTGAATCCAATCTCGTCTTTGAACTGAAGACGAACGAAGTGGATTGTGTTGTGGATGGTTTTTGAACAGACCTCGTAGCTTGTCCGTCGAATTTAGAGGGATCTTGTAGCAGCCGGCCTGCTTCTGGTGTCCAATACTTGTCCTTGCCTGGAGTCCGAGAATTTTGTTGCCAACGCGTGTCCTTCTCAAGAGACCGCCCGAGAATTTTGGACGGAATTGAAGTTTCTGTAGCAAAGAATCAAAACAGATTAAAGTGGCTGACTGCCTGGCCAGTTGTTTTAAACAGAAATGTCAAGATCAAGAGTTCAGTTCAACGTCTCTACGTAGCCCTCATCAACGCTACAAGCCTCTTTCTTACGCCTCTTTCTTGCGTGTGGTTCCTGCAATCAAGGAATTCGCTTCAAGATTGTGTACAAAAGACTGTACACGGACCCTTGATCCACAAGACCAAACCACGGCTGTGTCTACCTTTTAGGAGAAGTTCTTGAAAACTTGAACACCACTTGGCCACCACGACATCGTCGCCTCCCACGCCAAAATCCAATAAAATGCCAACGAGCAAGGAACAACGACAAAAGACTCAATATTCTCTTGTGGGACTTCCTTGACGTGCCCATGTGGCAATTCCGCTTCAATTTGGAATCCTTATTAGCAATTCAGCGTCATTGCTGACCAGACCTTCGTTTGATTCTGGAAAATTGGCAACATTCTCCGCCACCGCTGACAGGTTAGGTGCTTCGGCTCCTCCGTCAAAAGGTCCATGTATGAAATCGCAGCACCACCTCCCTCAAGTCACTGGATGAGCTCAGGAAACCTGGCTTTCAAGACAAAAAACTTCCAAAACGTCGCCACACGGTGTCCTCATAGAGACTGTAGGCCCCTCCAACTGTGAATGAATGGATAACACGAGTTATGGCTGAAACTAGACTTAAGTCCTCGTCGGGACGGTAGCGTCACCTACTATTGTGAACTGATCCACGAAAGGCATCCATCCACTGTTTCAAGTAGATCCCTGCTGATTGTAGGGAGTCTGCTGCCCAGACTGCTCCTAAAAATTCCCTCAGTGGCTTCCCGATTTGGCATTCTCTGGCCTCGTTGATTCGGCATTGATGCTACAGTGAATTTAGAAGAGCTGGATGGCGCTGTTGGTTGAGTGCTTGCCTTGGTTTGAGGGCTCCCCGGTTCGAATCCCAGTGAAAGCAAAGTTAATACGCTTTATTTGGTTTATAGTTCAAATCTGGTCCAGTAACCATTTGCCATTGGGATCAAATTAAGGGCAAACTCACTGGAATTGTCCTGAGAGACTATAGGTATCACGATGGACCAACATGGTCTAAGTGCGCTGGCGATTTCACTGGCAGTCCAACTACCTACAGTGAATCACCCACTTTGATTCTGCATTGATTCTACTGCGAAATCTCTTGTCACAACGAACAGCAACGATGTCATCCTGTCTGTGCGCCTAAAATAAAGTTCACTGTATACTCAATCATCGACTTCAGTCGCGCGCTACTTACTTGAGAGGTGCTACAGTCCAGACTTGGGTCTCAGCTAACTTGGCAGCTCCATCTTTGATTATGTGCTTCCAACTTCGCACAGTCACTACACCTAAATTTGTACACCTAAGCGATGAAACCCTCTGCGACGCCCGTGGAGAAGACGACAACACTGCAGAGCACTTCCTGTGCCACTGTCTTCCACCATTCCTCGGATCAGGTGGCACTGTGGCAGTTATTCGGTGCTGATGAGGTGAGAGCTGATGATGTCGGCTCCTCATCACAGAAGCGCCTGCTGGTAATCCTCCGGAAGACCATGCAATTTCTGCAATTGCGGGTGCCTGGAAGTACAGTTTTTTTTTTAGTCTGCGTGCTCCAGTCCAGTGTAGTGACTTATCTCTCACAAAAATGGAGTAGAACATTTGCCAGGCGTTCTTTCACCACTCCACCGTCTGCATCTGGAGCCTCGAATTCGTTGGCATGGGTACTACATTCAGGCTGCAGCCCATCGTGTTGAATCTTCTTCTCCAATGCGGAAGGTATCCAGTCCCAGCCCAGAATAGTCCCTTACCTAAACCAAAGCAAGCAATGATCATGATTTTTTTTCTTGTTAAACGATAATCGTGCGACTAAGCGACCGAGTTTTATAGTTTTACCTGCTCTCTCTCTCTCTCTTTCTCTCTCTTTCTCTCTCTATTCCCACTGCTACAAAGTAAGATTTAGTCATCTCTTAGTACCCCCTTTCAACACTAGTTCCACTCCAACCCACGGCTGCTCACGTACACTTTGCTTTACTTTCTTATCTTATCTTTCATTCTTTTCTCGTAGTCTCTATCCTTAATTTCATTCATTTTTGTGTTCACTTGTCATGAGCTTTAAGGGCACCGCATCATATCCATTCCACTGCACGAACCACTCAAACTAATTTCATCTAACGGCCACTAAATGCTTACATAAAATAAAAATTCAGCTTCAATTCGACTTCGTTTCTTTTTGCAATGAATGGCGCTTTGTTTACTCTTTGCACTCAATTGAAACCCATTCATTGCAGAAGGAGAAGACTAGAAGACCACACTAGACACTCCGCATGAGCTTAAGACAGACGTTTAATTTTTCGTTTTTTTTTTTTTGTTTTTCTGAACCCATGCAGGAACCCCAGTTCCGGATCGTTAGTTATAAGTGAAACAGGATCTCTAGATCGTATGAAAACCGCTGCTGAGAAACGTAAGAAGGGAGCTCTGGACGATGGGGCGCCTCGGGTCTCCGATCGTGTGGAAGAGACACGAGTCAATCCGAATTCATTGATCGATGAAATTCTGAAGGACACTAAATTGGATCAGTTCGAGGAATCAGCAGAGAGTGAGTATAAACCATGGGTAATAATATTGTTATTTTTTGAGATTTAGCTTGAAGGCGGAACTGATCGTGGGTCCTTTTCTATGCACCCACCCCTCTGGTGACCAGTTGTAGCTCTTGTTGCTGCTTCATGTTGTCCTCCATCTGCGGTGACGTTTTCCTTACAACTCATGTGCCTCCTTTCCTTGTCGAGTCGTGGTTCTCCGAGGCTTGTGCTTGATTTGGCTGAGTCAACGACGGTAATTTTGCTCCAGGAACAGTGTCCACATCTTTGTAGCCTTCTCGGTTGTCATTCCCTCTTTCCGACTTCGGAATGCTCTAGAATCGACCTTCACGGTACTGTGCGAAACAACACAACCGGATCCCAAATGCGCCCATCACAGCAATCAGCTCTTTGGGATGAATCCTGTCGTCTGCGGCTACTGCGTCTCTATTGACTTCTCCCAAACTTGCCGTGACGGTGGGCGCAGAAGATGAAGCCTTTAAAAGTCATTTACATAAATTTCGAACTACAACCACAATTTCAGCTGTGGCCAAATCCACTTTTCGCCAAATGTCAACCAAAAGTCTGGTAAATTAAGAGAAATGTCCCGTCGCCACATGTCTGCGTCCATACTGCACGAGGACACAATTCAAATCGAAAGAATTTCATGCAGTCGACGTCGTGTCTATGCTAATCCACCATGTCCAACCACCACGTTTCGTGTCCGAATGGGGAAATTTCACTGCAGACAAGTACGCACCTATGTGTCTCCGCTACGGGAGGGAATTTCCCACAAACTGCAGTGGGACATTCGAGCAAAGCCCTAATGTGTCCCCGCTAGGGAAGGGACTTGCACACAAAATTCCCACCGAGACCACGATGTGTCCTTGCTATGGAAGGGAATTTCAAAATGCAGTCAGCAGTGGAACATTTCATTGAACCCACGCTGCCAAAGGGAATTTCCCAATTGTGACTGCTTCTCAATCAACCACCTTTTGGTTCATATTTGCTGGGAAATGGATGTTTCTGAAAGTTTGCGTTCGCAGTTCGCGGATCATCCGAACGACTCTGAATAAAGGCGTGAATCTGTCAGAGTCTGTTGAAAATTCGCTTTTACACACGATAAATTCGTCTGCAAATTTCCAATCTCGTAGGCAAGGGATGTGAAACGCGTAAAAGTGCGTTGCGATCACAAAAGGGCATTGCAGAAAATCGTGAGTAAAAAGTTGCGCGTATAAAAGCGGCCTAACTGGTGGCAAAGGGGTCCAGTCAATGAAGAGAAAATGCTTAAAAAGGTTGTGCTTAAGGGAGAGCTGCCATTGTTTGCAGCAGTTGTTCATTGTCTTAGTGACACGTCTACGATTTTCGTGGCGCCAAGGTTTGAAAGCGCCTTTTTATAGATCTCGACGAAATAAGCACAAGACCAAGAAAGCCTTAGAATCCCCCCTTATTCTTAGTCTGTCTTCGAAATTTGTTCATTAACGTAGGCTTAAGCCCAGTTGCACAGATTGCGTTTAAACTCTGAACTGAGCTTTTGTCCCAGTTTTATGCCCAGTTTCCCAGATGACGTTTAAACTCCACTTTTGGTTTAAACTTCAGTTCAATGATTTGTTCGGTCTAACAGCTTCGGTTAAACCTCGAACTGAGTTCAATTTGTAGTTTAAGTCAAGCTAGAGAGTACACTGCCGTTTATACCGCAGCTCTACTACGCTTTTTTTCAAGCTTTCGTATTTTATTCTCTCTGAGATCGGAGGGGTTCGGTAATGCGATCGATTCCTTGTACTGAAATCATTTCGAATGTATACCCATACCGCAGCTTTTTCCTTCTCTTGTTGAAGGACGCGCAACAAAAGTTCAGAAGAGATGCAACAACAGGGATACAAAAGCGTTTTAAAACAAAAAAAAGCACAGGAAATCCATCGAAAGCCCTGTCGAAGCCAATGCACGCACCAAGTGGACGTTTAAACTTACGTTCAACCGAGTTCAAATTTTTGCTTTAACTCCGGTTTCACAGTAAAATGTGAACTTCTTGTGTAATGCGATCGATTGAAGTATGGCAACACTTTCCACGTACTTCAATAGATCGCATTACACAAGAAGTTCAGATTTCACTGTGAAACCGGACGAGTTAAAGCACAATTTGAACTCGGTTGAACTTAAGTTTAAATCTCCACTGGCCATTAAAGGCACTGATTAGAGCAAGTTGGCAAGCAATTACCAAGCAATTCCGATCCCTCTTGCTAGTTTCTGCTTGCCTGGCGTTTCGTCACCACATTTTCACGGCTGACAATTGGTCCTTTTGGGATGGGGTGCTGGTGTGGTAGCCGATTTAGCCTCGATGATGACTGCTACCGGTGCTCTGGTAGAAGCCATGCGGCTCGTTGGGAAGTTCTACTCGCTGATTCAGCGCGTTGAGGGAACTTTGTCCAAGGATGGTATTCCTTAGGTTCCTGCTTGCCTCGTTAGGATGATTGCTGATGTCTGGAAGCTGCTTTCTGAACAGTGTCACCATGTACTGTTGTAAGGAGATGATGCGTGATTCGTCGTAAAGCTGCTTGTTGCTGTGCTGCTTTCGTCGGTCCCTGTCCAAGGCGAGACCTGTATGCGTTTTCTTTCGAAAATTGCGACAATCTCCATGCTGGTCTTAGATATTGTGTGCCATATTGGAAAGACGTGCGTTAAGATCGGCCGTATTAGCTGCTTGTTGAGTAGCAGCTTTGCCCTCATTTTGTTTACGCATCAAAGGATTGATGCGATGGAAGGCAGTTTCGAGTGGCTGTTGAACTTCAGTCTTTCCGTGAAGTTAACGCCAAGATGGTTGACCTCTTTGTCTGTTGTTATTTCGGTAACGTTAGGGAGCAATAGGGGCACAATAGATCTTAAGGTCGCAGTGCGATTTACCCTCAACAATAATGAATAGGGCGCACTATCTTAATGCTCCGACATTTAGCCGCTGATCTGCATCCAGCTCGGAATGGTCTCCTTAAGCATATAAGTGTCGATTTTCCAGCATTAATGCGAATACCCCAATTGGTGTAGTAGTCAAATTGTGGACTTTGACTGGATTTCGAATGGATTTCCTGGCAATCAGTGGCAACTTCGAGCTAGCATGAGTCAGTGAGAAGTCATCTGCGAGTAGACAACAGCTCACTGTTTTGCTTGGAGGCAGTTGATCTGCCGTGACTATGTTGAAGAGCATCGGTCCCAGCTTCGACCTCCCGCCTTGGTGCTCCGCTCAGTTGATTGGCTGCCTTCCACTTGAACGTAGCATTGAGGTTCGAGGGGAATCCCATCTGATTCAGCTTCCAGATGAGTCCCTCTATCCAGAGTGTGTCGAAGGGCTTTTCCACGTCCAGGACTTCGTGTTTGTTCAGGGCCAGCTACAACATCGTGGTGGAACTTCATTAGAGGATGTAACGTCGAGTAGGAGTTCGCAATTTTGGGGGCTTTTTTTTTTTTGTAGGTGTAACATTTTGCTGAGAAACTAAAATTAACACCCTTCTTTTCCTTTCTCTTCTTCCAGCATCTGGCCTGCAATTGTATATAGCAAAAGATGGTACGGCATCGTTAGGCAGCCACGAAGTCAAATCTCGTGTATCGGCTGGAGCCTTCAAACAAGTCGTCATGGAAACGCCCAGATAGTAGCGGCAGTTGTATTAAACATTTTATAAATATATATTAACAGAAGAAAAAAAAACACAGATGAAGAAGAAGAAGAAGAAAAAAACTAAAATAACAATAATAATGAAGAAACATTTATTTACCTAACAACAATAATAAGAAATATTCGCCAGTTATAATTGAAAAAGAAAAAAAAAACAGAAACGCAAAAGAAATGAATGCAAGCAACTATTATTAAAGTCAATATTTAATAATTTAAAACAAGAAAAGCAGACATCCATACACCAACACACACACACGCAGGAAATGATAGTAGATATGTATACAGTAACTTAATGTTTTGTTCTTGTTTAGTTTCCCTTAAGTGATCCAAAATCTTCGAAGTGTAGAAAGATGTCGAGAAAGTCTGTTTGTTTTCGATTTTTTCTTTACACCATAAACCGCTTGTGAAGTGAAACTGCTGTTCATTGAGACTAAGTTAAACATGTAAAAAAAAAAATACACCCACTCACACTGAACTGTATGCAAATTCCATTCATCAGCAGAAGTGAGAGCTAATCTTTCGTTTTTTTCAAAGAAAAGTGTGTAGTTTTTGTATAGGTTCTCTGATTGTTTCCTAATTTTATGTTTATTAAATAATCCGAAGATATGTACACACACTCTCTCTCACACACACACACACACACACGCCCCCCTTATATGATTAATTAATTTTATTTAAACGAAAATTCCTTGGTAAATTTTAGTTTAGTTTGTGATTTTAATTTAAAAAAGAAAAAGAAAAAGAAACAGCAATCGATGCGATCTTGAATTCTGTTCGTTCATCTTCTTGTTCTCTTGTGAATAATTTTAATTTGATTTTTTTTTTTTTGTATGTGTAATCCATTTGTTTATATTAGGATTTAACAAGCAACAAGCAACAATTCAAACAGATAATAATTTTATTTAAACAAAACTATAAATATGTATGTATAGGAGTATATATGAAACGTATATTATATTCAGAATATATACAAATAGATATGAAATGCAAACAAGAAAAATAGAAATAAAATCCAAAAGAAATGCAAAGCAAATTAAACACACACCAACAGACACACACACACACACACACACACGACAAACAATCTCACTTGCTTGCGCGAGGAGTGGGAGAAGTGAACGGAAAACAAATTACAAAAGTATGATATAATAAAATGTATATAAACGAAATTTTTTGTTTCTTTTTTAATTTATTTTGGTTGGTTTTTGTTTTAAGTTCTTTTGGTTTGCATTTTACACTGAACCAGAGACACTCTTTTTTTTTTTGGCAGACATTTCTGTGAACAGACACGATGTTGTTAACGCTTCCTTTGTGCCCTCAACCATTCCGCGACGGCCAGCAGAAGCCGGGAAAAAATGTCAGAGAAAGCGACCATTTTGACATCAGATCATATTCAACGCAATTGTTGCATACTCTTAGGCATGAACACGTAGATGATCCCACATCGAAAAATCCACCCGTTCCTCCCCAAATCGAGTCCATTGCCTAAAACAAACCAATCGTCGCTTGACTGCTTTCAAGTAGGACACTGGGTGGGTTCTGGTTGGGTGATTTTTTTGATTGATTAGGATCCTGCGCAGTTTTGAACTCCATTCGGTCTCGGTTGGCCCCACATCAACCATCTCTGCTGTTTTGGGCGTGGGGGGAGGGGACATTCTTTGTTTTAATTAAATGATCGCGCTCATGAACTTTTCTTCCACTTCGTGGATATTTACACAATCATCGGTGAAAAATAAACGAGCGAAGAGAGAAACACGAGAAAATCTTAATTGCACCACTTGTCGAGGAGGATTACTTTGGCCGATGCTATACAAGGTTGTTATCTGTTTGGTCTAGCTTCTGTTCCGATTCTCAGAAGAACTCCTATCTAACCAGAGCTACTCCTACCTAATCCCAGCCACTCCAACCTTATCTCAGCCACTGCTACCTAATCTCAGCCACTCCTACCCAACCTAGCCAGCTCGGATTAATTTCTGTATTCCTTCTAGGATAATGTTCACCTTGTGATTCCACGATTTTATTATTATTGCTCATTCTGATACATTCTTCAAACCTCTTGCGGTTATGTTGATCCAAGAGTTGCTTGGCCTGCTTCATATCATTAGCGGTGTTCCATGTATCCGCCCGGTTCCTTCTTTCTAGTTAGTGATTCCACGATTAATTGGTTCTCAGTTCTGAACTGATTTGCGATTGTGTCTTGTAGACTTTCCAAACCTATTCATCATGACCAACGTCAGTGTGGAGGACACAATGGACACGGCATTGAAACTGACTTAGGCCGCTTTTACTTACTTATCAGGCCGGCGACCAATGGAGGATCTGAGCCTAAGCCTGAGCAATAGCTGCCTTCTGGGCACACTGCTTCTATTCATCAAGACCAAGCTGTCTTGCATCCGCGATTAATAGGTCTTTTTACCGGAGATTCGGTCTTGCTGTCCTTCTCGAACCAGGAGGCTCCGATTCATGCATTGTTCTCCATGCGCTCAATGTGGCCGAGCCAGTGCAGTCGACGGATTTTTGCCATCCACATACTGGTACAGCTCGTAGAGTTCGCGGTTATGTCTTCTCCTCCATTCGCCTTCCTCGCAGACGGGATCGTATATCCGACGTAGAATTTTTCTCTTGAAGGTACCAAGAATCAACTCTGCAGTTCCGTTGGTACACACGCTAAATTAGTCGCCAATTTGTTCAATGTGTGTGTTATTACCTTTTTGTGATCCCTTCTGTGTCACCTCCCTTGTCCACTTCATACAAAAATCGGCTACAAATTTAGCGTGTGTAAATACGGCCTTACTTCTCATGCCGACGGCCCATAAAGGCTCTAAGCCTGAGCAAATAAATAAATACCGACAGGGCACTAAATTACCTGCCAAACTTTGCCACTCAATGTAAGATCAATTCAGTCGTTCTATGGTGTAGCCAAGAGTACCGCTCTTGAAACACAAGCTGAGTTTGCAAACGCCGTACTGCAACGTCAAGCGCTCTTAATTGCAGACATTTGACAATGATGCAATGCATCGCCTTCTAAAACGTCATATTAAAGCAGCCGCTGTGCAAACAAAAGCAACCAGCGCATCACAGATTATCGTGATGCATCGCTACATCAAAAAAATCATTGCATAGCATCACAAAGGCAGTGATGCTTACGCGATGCGCTTTTTTTCTTAACGTTTACATACGAACTCAGCCACAATTCCAAGTGACACAAAATCGTATACCAACTTTTGTTGGATCCACGCATGTAGTAGACTCACTCCTTGATGTCCTCCATCGGGGAGGAATTGAAGATGAACTTTGTCGCATTTTATTGCATTCATGTACATCTTCTTTAGATATGAGTGGAGAGAGCGATAGATAGCAAGTCAAATGCATGTTTTCCGTCCTCGTCCTTATCCAGCAGACACATCTCTTTATTCAAACTTTACTAGTTTGATGCGCGTCGGGTTCCTTTACACGTCCTAGTTCTTGTCCTCTTTTATACAATACAACACAGTAAACTCATAAAAGACTCGCAAAAGAACAGCAGGACACTCTGGCCTTTGGCTCGCTTTGGCTACTTTTACAAATTCGTAGTGGTGGCCCATGGCGTTATGGCACTTGGACCTACCTGTCTAGGTTCGATTTCGGGTACGACAAGAAATACTTTTCACAGCCCCCACCTCTTTCGAGTCACTGACAATGCTCAAAGAGTCTGTCTAGAAAAAGCTTCTCAAACCTGACCGTTCGGAGTCGGCAAAAACTTCCACTCGCGATAGAACAATAGCACGCACGCACACAACGAGTGGTTGCTGAGAAGATAGTCCCTGGCCCTCTACGGGCTGTAGCGCCACCCATTGTATTATTATCCATTCGTCGCCAATTTTTCAATCTTTTTGGCAAGAGAGGTGAGACAAAAGGGAGCACATAAAGGAATTTTTAAAAATCGTGCGTAAAAAGTCGCTCCTTTGGTGGTTGCCAAGTTCTCCTGCTTACAACGGCAGAAACATACCCCACTCGCCAAAGAAGAGTCACATTTCAGTTGTAAAATTGAAAAGTGATGATGCCACGGGATATTTGTACATAGAATCGGTCTGCTAAGCACCGTTTCATCTCTGTTCTGTTCTGACTTGACATGCATTCAGCAGGGCAAGAAATCGAATCGAAGATGTTATAAAGAAATGCCAAAACCTGCGTTGATTCGATTCGATTGACAATCAACATCAATACCACCCAGTTTCACGGAAGAAATCGTTGAACCGATGCTTAAACCAAAAGAGTTTAATCGTCTACTGTGACGGTGGACATGAATGTGTGTTCTTAATTTGCAGAATAAATAAATGGTTGGTAATGTGTTTTCGAAGTTCCGGCAATTAGTGGGAAGAATAACACCAGGAGAACAGAAATTGTAGGAACCCTTGCGCAATTTGAACGTCTTATCCTCTCAGACACTGCAATTGCGGTGGTGTTCATGCAATAGGCGGAGAGGGGCTTATCAGGGATTATTCACGACATTAGCAGTATTAGACAGAAGTGATTTTGCGTGTCTTTTGCTCATCAGGGTTTATGGACGCTGAGGTTTTCTGCTGTCTGAGAGAAGGGCTCATCAGAATCTAATCCCTTTACAATGGTTGCATTTTTCACTTTCTTCCAAGTCAAGTAATTAAAGGGAACACTATGACTCGGTGCCCAGAAATCGCAGCAGGCACACCATGTGATGGACGTTCGCTCACTTTCAGAGATGAAGTATTAACATGTGTGTACATGATTTCTGCTCACTTTGTGTGGCTTTCGTCTTCTGCAAGAATCAGTCATACGTGTGATGGATTTCTGGCATTTGGAGAGAAGAGCGATTTGTCCCCTTCCATCCACCTTCCAGTCAATTTATACTCATTTTCAAGCTCTTCAGCCACTCATAATATCCCGTAGGAGGCAGGTTTCTTCAAGACACCATGTGTACATGTCAGAATGAGTGATCTTGTTGAACAACTCAGTAAATGGCAATAAAATTAAGCCCCGGTTGCGTGTCCTTTACATAAATGATCAGGAATATGGTATTTGGACGGGAAAAGAATACTAGGTGAACAGAGACTGCCGTAAGGGATTCCTACACATCAGCTTCCTTTGAGGAAATGGGTGCTGTTGTTTGTTCAATGATCAAGCTGATTGCTTCTGTACTTCCACTTGACTGCTCAGCCTCAGACTTTCGAAGATTCGTTGGCTTGATGAGTAAGTTCACTGTAGGAACACACAAAGTGCAGTGCATGAGGTCTTCGATTGTCAGTAAAAGGGTTGTGTAAAGTTCTTGGTCCCTTCTGAGAATGCTGGGAGGGACGTACTGATCACATATTGTTCTGCACACGTATACACATTGACAAGGTTTTTCGTAAACTAATTGTGTGCTTCACTCGAGTGTGCTTCGGCACAAGTAATTAGTTCGAAAATAGTACCAGGCAAACAGAAATCGCAGCCAGCAATGCATAGGAGTATGTCGACGCGTCGGGTGGACTAGGAGATGACGGCTCTATACCTCAAACAAATCAACACCGACCACATTCCAAGAATCGAATCGAATCGAATATGAATTCGACATGAATGACTGAAGTACTGGGCGTGCAGAAAATCAAGTAGGAACGTTGCCTGTTGATGGACAGTGTTCGATTGGACTTGTGTTCGATTTTCGAAATTGGAACTTGAGTGGGAGTGTGAACAAATTCGCTCACACACACAGCGAGAGTTTTGTCTAGGCAATTTCGCGGACAAAATTGCACGTATGTAGTGGTTGATGTTCGAAAACGCCTTACCATTCGAAAGAGTTGAGAAGAAAGTTCTGACAGGCTTCGCGATTAGTCACTTGCTGGACATGCTGGTGGTTACTGGTTATGTTGGAGAATGTCGTTCTTGAGCGTGATTTAGTCTATTGCGGGGGATTTTGTGGATCACGTGAACTCCTTCACCTTGTTTGTGTGTCGTTGGTGATATTATAAAAGACTGAATTGTTGCGGAATGGGGCAGAGTTTATTCGGAAGTGGTCTGAAAACTTCGTGATTACACATTCCATCGCCTTCGTTCTGACTCCAACAATGTATACCATTCATTAGCGTGTCCTCATTTGCTCTAAATCCATTCATATTCTCTTTCGAAATCAATTTCTTTACCAAACAACGAGGATCATCTGGCTTCAATCAGTTCATTTCCCCCAATCTTTCAACAAAAAGGCACCGAGTGTGCGATTTCAAAGAATTTGCCAAAACAGAAGACAAACAATGGACGCATGGGACAGAGAGATAGAGAGAGAGCGAGACAGAGCGAGACAGACAGATATGGACAGATAGACAGACAGATATGGACAGAGAGACAGAGTCAACTTCAAAGACATGAGTTTTGTTGTACAGTCGATTGGAGGAGGGACAGAGGCGACTTAACACAAGACTCTGGTTATCAGAAACCGAATTTTGTAAGAATACTTACGTACACCAGAAGCTACGGTTCATAAATAACATTCGTTCATGCTTTTTAGGTCTCAAGTGGTTATTCAGAAAGATTTGTTAGGCCTTGAGCGCTGTCGTCGACAAGAAGAGACGTCTCTTCATCTCGATGAGGGAGTCTCGAAGTCATTTAGTTCGCTATCCTACGAATAAGAAGTCCCTCCCTCGCACTGAAATCCGATGTCTTTCAGTTCACTTCTCCTATGAACAAGAAGTGCCCCTTCTCAATGAAAGCCGACGTTATTCAGTCGGCTTTCAAATCTGATGTCATTTAGTTCGCCTGTCCCACGCAATGATCCACCATTCGTCCATGTGTTGATGGGTGTTGCAGGGACTTGCTAGGTGGACGCTGGAAGGGTTTAGATGGACGCTGCAGGGATTTGTTTTAGGTTGCTTCTGCGTTTTAGGTTTTTTTAGGGATTTGTTCCTCGTTTGCTTCTTCGTTTTAGGCGCTTTAGGGATTTCTTCCTGGTCTGTTCTTCATTTTAGGTGCCTCAGTGATGTCTTCCTGGTCTGCTTAATCGTTTTTGTCTTGCAACTGAGCAGGGGATGTATGTTTGATTGAAGTTCCGGCAGAATTGGTATCAAAGGGAACTTCTTGTCAGGCCAACTACTCTTGGAGGGTCTTTGATTGAGCGTATCAAAGGGAACCGACTGCAATGTCCACAGAATTTGATGACTAGGACTGAGTTCGACTGTTTTCTTGACCGAGTTGCCTTCGAGTAGTCAAGTCCCTGCTTCTAATGTGATCTCCCAAAAATGCCTCAGAACAGTCGTATAAGGGAAGTTGTCTTGCAGTTACTTACTTAAGGTGGCGCTACAGTCCGGGGTGGAGTGTGGGCCTCGTCTTTTAGTTGCCTCTGTAATATTCTTCAAGGCTAGAGGCAGGGGATGAGGATGAGCTCAACGATGCGACGCTTCTTAAGAAAAAATCTTGAAAATAGAGAACTGGTGCCGGGAGAGAATGGAGATAGGACGAAGGAGGGTCTGTAGGAGTTCTGTTTGTTTCCTGCGTCTCCTACAAGAACTCACTGATGGCTCTGACTGTACTCAATTTTATGGATTTCCACACTTGATCCGTTCCCGATGGACCTCTGAGTGGTCTAAGTGGCTCTTTCCATGGCAGCTACATCCTCTCGAGCTCTCAAAAGAGACAATCTGTACGGAATCTTTACCACAACGCATACTCTATCGGAAATATAAATTATGCGCTCGATATCTGTTTTCGAAAAAAAAGTGTAGTCGTACAAAGCTCCGCGATAAGGGTTGAGTTCGTAATTGCAACATTGTTGCCCCTGCACTGCACAAAATATGTCCTCGATGCGTTCATGAAGACAAATACTGCCACATGTTTGCTGCAGGTGTCAAAAAAATGTTCATAAACGCAACATCAGTAGGCGATACAAAAGTGAGTGATGTTTAATTGTATTGCCAAACAGAAACCACGAAGCAAACGGGCGATGATTTCAAATAAAAAGAATTGGAAGTCAAGACGTTTTCCAAAAAGGACCGAAATGTCCCTAAGATGATAAGAGAATTTCCGGATAATTTTTTTTAAGAACCACTTTCGAATGAAGATGTCCAACTTTTGGTTTCCCTGCAATCCTGCAACAAAACAAAAATCACTGCCAACTTGATCGCAGTTTGACTGTCGCTTTGCTTTGATGAACGCAGTTATCGACTGCTGTCATGCACAGTCAATGTATTTACATTTATGAACGCAAATTTTGCAGCGCTGCCGCAGTTCGACGTTTATGAACTCGGCCAACTTCTTGCGGAGAGTATCGGACAAATTTGACGTTTGGCTGACGCGAATGTTTGTCAAAAAACGACATTAGCCGTGTTTTTTTTTGAGATACTGAAAGAGAACAGTAAGTGAGATCTGAAAAAAACGCTCCTTACTCAGGATTTTTGTTTGTTTTAAGAGTATGTGCTTGTGCTTACCGTAATGACATTTAATTTAAAAATACTACTGTCGAGCAAACAATACAACTTAGTTTTTGTAAGATGTTTGTTTACTTATCTATTTCCCTTTTTGTTTTGTGTTAAATGATCGATGCTACCAATCTTTAAGTGACTTTTTTTCGCCTAACGCCACCTATGCTTGAGATTATTCAACGCGCAACCTTCAGTGAAGCCTGCAAGCAAAATTAAGTTTCAGCAAAAGCTTCAGTAGGTGCTGTTGTTGCTTTGCGTTGAAATTTGCCTACTCAGCTTTCTGAGTATCTCAAACAAAAACACGACTCTTGAACGCGTAACAACGCAGCATGCAGGGTTGCGTTACATTTCGTCGGCAAAATGCTCCAATCTTATGTTTGGAGTGTTACTTCGAAGCAGATATCCTCAGATTCGTATGAAATAGGACGAGTTTCCGTTCCGAACAGTTCCCTCGCTTGTACAGAATACTCTATAACAATGGTGGTTTCTCTGCACTCTTAAAAAATGCCCATTTCAACACTCATTTTTCCCTAGTTTCCTTAAGTCTTCTTTGGTTCTTCACTCATCACACCCACAAAACACAATCAACGAAAGCCACCTACAACCACCTTTACACTCTGACTCCTCAGATCGAAGCTAAATACGAACAAATGCATCCAAAAAAAAAAAAAAACGAAAAAAATGTACTTAAATATTTAATCAATGACAACCTACCTATACTATACCCATAACCCAATATCTTGTGCATTCTAGAAGTTTAAAGCAAAATAAAACATATTTTTTCAATGTGTATCAAACCAATAGTCAAAAGAGAAAAAAAAAAAAGAAAAAAGCTAACCTAAAAATATTATAACTAACTAACTATTGAACGTTGTGTATTCTTTCAAAAAACAAAAGAAAAACCAATGTAAGCCTATATCTGTCTGTTTGTTTAGTGTATAGGACCTTCTATGTAACCTTCAAAAAAATATGTAAATTTGAGAAAGAAAAAAAAAAAAGAAAAGAAACAAAAAAAAATATGTATACAGTTTATCCACCTGTCCACGACCTCCATTCGTTTGTGCGGCGACAGGCAAGGCTCTCAGAAACCAAAAAAAAAAATACCAAAAAAGACTCTGCTTTGTTAAACTGCTCCTCGTTTTGTTTTGCAAACATTTGAGAATGCAACAAATTAATGATGTGTTATTTTGTACAAAAAAAAAAAAAAAAAAAATAGATATTTACGAGCATATTGAATTGAAGAGATTGACTTTATTTGACAACAGCAACTGTCACATTGACGGCAGCTGGTGAACTGAAAGAGATTTAATCCGCATTTCGTTGTTTTTTTTTCGGTTTTCTTTTTTTTTTTTTGCCAAAAAAATGTTTGTTTTTGTTTATTTCCGTTTCGTTTTCGATACGAAGAAGAGGAGGAAAATAATATATGTATGTCACGAGGAAACAAATGAATTGAATATAAATTTATAGGTTAAATTTTTAATTATGCAATTTTACCAGAAAAATAAATATGAAAAGAAAAAAAAAAAATGTGGACTGAGTTTTAAATCGACCTGCCCTACTTCACCAGCATCCGGACCATCTACAGTCATCGCCTGCATCAAACTGCCCTCCCCCTCTCTGGATAAGAGAAACAACAACAAGAAAGCAAAAAAAAAAAAAAAAAAACCCCATCCAACGTCGTTTCGTTTCTATTTGGTTCCTTATTGGCAAAAGACTCTCCTTAAATATTACAACAACACGCTTATATAACGGTAAACCTAAATCAACTAATAAGTACACTTAATCAGAGCAAACTAAAAAATCCTTCCTACGCGGCTATCCTTGAAGATCATTGGCAGTCCAGTTTGGTTTTTTTGTTTCCTTCCTCTCGCTCGCTCGGCATCACTTGAAGCAGGCCGCGCCGACATGGAAGCCGAACGCCTGTCCCTGCTGGCCATAGTCGCTGGGGTAGAAGTCCGCGATGGGCAGGTAGGCCAAGCGCTTGGTGCGCACCTCCAAGATCGTCTCCGACTGGCTGGTGCCGGCCTGAAAAAAACGAAACGCTCCTAAGGGTCTGGTCTGCACCGGGAACTCCGTCACTTACCTGACAGCCATCCGAGAGAACGCTCGGTTTGACGGCCGTCTCCGCCTGGGCCATCTCCATCTCGTTGTCGCCCATCAGCTTGAGAGCGCTGGCGTATCCGTTCTCCCGCCGGCTGAACCAGGCCACGCTGTTCGAGCAGGCGTAGGTGAAGTTCTGGTGACCCTCTTGCGAGAGCAGCCGCAGGAAGGTGAGCTGCACGCTACCGATGGTGTCGTAGGTGATTTTTGAGGCGCCTCGCATGTTCGAGAACCAGTCCGGTTGCTCCTTCCGCCACGGAATCATGGGCATTTGGGCGGTGTGCACGTCGGCGGCGACGCAGGTCTCGCCGCCGGCCTTCATGTTGCAGTACACGGAGATCGCGTCGTCCGGCATGCCGGCGTTCGGGTCGATCCAGTACGAGCCGTCCGTCAGGTGGGGGTGTCCAAAGTGGAGGTCGCGACAAGTGCGCGCGGGACTGTCTTGCGTGCCCAGCGGCTTGCGAATGCGGTCCAAGTCTTGGCGCATCGAGTATATGGCGCTGTACATGTCGAGGAACTTGGGCGGCAGGTCGTCTTTCTTCGCCTTCTTCTTCTTCGTCCTCCGCTTTGAGGTCTTATCGGGCACCGTGATGCCCATCAACTCGTTCAAGCTGTCGTCCTCGTCCAGCGCCACGACGTCCTCGTAGCTGGACAGATCTCTTCGGCGGCGGGTGTCGGCCTTCGTGGCGCCATACTGTCCCATTTGGAAGAGCAACTCAGGTGGAATGAGAGGAGCGTCTGCGGGGGCACCGGGTGGACCTGGCGGGCCATGTGGACCCGTGTCTCCTTTGCCTCCCGTGACGCCGTCAGTTCCCTTTGGGCCGACCTGCCCCGTGACTCCGGGGGCGCCCTGCGGTCCCTCGTTTCCCTTGAAGCCCATCTGACCCATGGGACCGAACTCGCCCTTTCGCCCTTCTGGCCCCTGAGGACCTCGCAGTCCCCGGTCCCCCTTCTCTCCCTGGTCGCCCTTCATGCCGACCATGCCTAGTTCACCGCGGTGGCCCTTCGGGCCGCGTCGCCCACGATCGCCCTTCTCTCCAGCTGGTCCCGATTCGCCTGTCTTTCCGTTCGGGCCTGGCGCTCCTATGCTTCCCGGTCTTCCGACTTCGCCGACGCTTCCCGGGGATCCTCTGATCCCGGCCGGACCTTGGGTGCCTGGCAAGCCTTGAGGCCCAATGATGCCCATTGGGCCAGCGGGGCCCACGTCACCGCGGTCGCCCTTTTCGCCGGTAGGGCCAGTGCTGCCCTGCACGCCCGACGGACCTTCGGGTCCTTGCTTGCCCGGTGGACCTGGCTCGCCGACGTGGCCTGCTGGCCCGTAGTCGCCGGGTGGACCTTGTTCTCCCTCCTTTCCATCGTCGCCTTCCTTGCCCTGTTCGCCTTTGATTCCGGGGAGACCGGGTTCGCCATTGTTTCCCGGATAGCCGCGGGGACCGACGGCCCCCTTCGGCCCTTCCGGACCTGGATTGCCTTGTTTGCCTGGCGGACCAGCCACTCCGGACTTTCCCTCCTCGCCCTTGGGCCCGTGTGGTCCGCGCTCGCCTTGTTTTCCCAGAGGTCCGATCGGACCGGGTTTGCCTTGAGGTCCATCGGCACCCATGAGCCCCATCGGGCCGGGTGCTCCGGGCTTTCCTGTTCCTCCCACGGCTCCCTTCGGCCCGCGGCGGCCGGGCTCTCCCGGCAGACCCAAGGGGCCCATGGGCCCCATCATTCCGTCGTCACCGCGCTCCCCCTTGATTCCCGGCGGCCCAGGGAGCCCCTGCAGTCCAATGTTGCCCGGTGGCCCTGCAATACCCGGCTTGCCGTCTTCGCCCTTGACCCCATGCCTTCCCATCTCGCCGGGGGGACCCTTGTCCCCGGGTGTTCCCGGTGGCCCCGACTCCCCTCGGGGGCCTTGGGGCCCTGCTGATCCAATGGGACCCTAGGAAGGAAATGCGTTAAAATCGTCGACTTGCGACCCTTGAACGTGGTTACCGTCTCTCCCAGCGCTCCCTTGAGGCCCTTCTCTCCCGGCGGACCCGTCTCGCCCTTGTCGCCATCCTCGCCCGGAGTGCCCACAGGGCCCGGTGGTCCCGGTAAGCCCCGCATGCCGGCCAGTCCGTCGCGTCCGATTGGGCCTACCGGCCCCCGTTCGCCTGGTTCGCCCTTGTTGCCCGGCGCACCGACACTTCCCGTTGGTCCCGGGCGCCCCATTTGCCCCTGTGGTCCGTCTTTACCCGTTTCGCCAGCTTGTCCCTTGTCTCCCGGCAAACCTGGTACCCCCGGCATACCGAGCTCGCCCTTGAGTCCACTGAGCCCCGGTTGCCCTTGGTGGCCGCGTTCTCCGGGGAAGCCCGGCAAGCCTGTTGGTCCTTGTGGTCCGGGGTTGCCCATGGGTCCTGCCGGACCGGGCATACCCTCCTTGCCCGCGTCACCCGGTAGTCCTGATTCTCCTGGGAGCCCCGATAAGCCGGGCACTCCCGGTTCGCCTACGGGACCTGGGTCGCCAGTGACCCCGCGTGGGCCGATAACGCCTGGCTCGCCAGTTGGCCCCGGCTTTCCTGGTTCACCCTTGAAGAGAAAGAAGAAGAAGAAGATATAGAAGCAGTTGCGCAGGATGTTCGCCAAGTTACCGGTTGTCCTCGTTCGCCGGGCGGCCCAGCGGGTCCGTTCTTGCCATCAGCTCCTGGTGGGCCGGGCATCCCGATGAACCCCCGGGGCCCTTCAGCTCCCTGGGCTCCCGCTTCGCCTTGAGCACCCGGCGGTCCTGGCTGGCCGGTGTCACCTTTTGGTCCTGGAGTGCCCTCGTTGCCACGTCGTCCCCTGGAGCCGCGGAAACCCCTCGGCCCCGTTTCTCCCCGCTCTCCCTGGCTACCCTGTTGACCCCGCTCGCCCTTGATACCCGCCGGACCTGTGGCGCCAGTGCCTCCTTTGTCTCCCTTGTCGCCAGTGGCACCGGGATAGCCTTGGAAGCCCTGCGGTCCTTGTTTGCCCTTTTCGCCGGTGGGGCCGATGTCGCCGGTCTCGCCGCGGGGTCCTTCAAAGCCCTTCGGTCCCTCTGGACCCTCGGGCCCGGGACTGCCAGGTGACCCCGGCGTCCCCCTTTCGCCCTGCAAGCCCGCGTCGCCTTTTTCGCCGTCCAGTCCACGTTCGCCGTTATCGCCCTTGTCCCCCATCGGCCCCCGTGGCCCATCATCGCCCTTCGGCCCTCGAGGTCCGGGGAATCCGACTGGCCCCTGTACTCCCTGCATTCCCTGGTCGCCCTTAGACCCCGTCGAACCTGGGCTCCCCGGCCGCCCTGGGGAGCCATCTGCCCCGGGCAGCCCCGGCAGGCCAGCCTTGCCCGACGGGCCGGGGATGCCAGGTGGCCCGAGATTACCTGGATGACCAGGGGCACCCGTTGAACCGGCGGGACCCTGTTGGCCTTGAGAGCCGGGCGGTCCAGCTACACCGGGGTTTCCCTTCTGTCCCTGCGAACCCTCGTTGCCCGGGAGACCGGGGTTGCCTGCTGGTCCCGGGAACCCCCGTGGCCCGAGAAAGCCTCGTGGACCCTGTTAACGAGTTCGAATTCGGATGACTGCTTCAGATGGGCTTCAGGTGACTTACCAGCTCCCCAGGGAGTCCCGGCAGTCCGGGTGGTCCCTCCTCGCCAGGCTGTCCCTCCACGCCCTGCTGTCCTTTCTCGCCACTCGCTCCCTGCACGCCACGGTGGCCCTTGTCGCCGGGAAGCCCTGCCGTTCCCATGGGTCCTATTTCTCCCTTCGGCCCCGTGGGCCCAACCGCCCCCCGCTCACCGTCTCTGCCAGACCGGCCGCGCCGCCCCTCTCGTCCTTGCATGCCTGACGGCCCCCGCAGACCTCGAACTCCCTAAATTGAAAAAAAAGCATGAGCTTCGGCGAACGCTGCCCGATTGGACATCACAACTCACGGGCTCGCCAACGTCGCCCGGCTCGCCCTTGGTGCCTTGCGGGCCGGATGGCCCCGCCGGTCCCGGCAGTCCGGTCAATCCCATCGGCCCTTCGGGACCCTTCATCGACATCTGCGAAGAAAGAACGCCTCTGTTGAACGGAACTGGCAAAGGAATGAACGTGGCTTACCATGTGCTGCGACAGCATTTGTCTCAGCGCCTCCGCGTGCGTGTCGGGTCCCTTGTCGTTGCTTTGGCTCACCTAAGAAGACACGGTCAAACGAAGATTCAGGTGGAGCGCGCATTTACCTACCGGCACAACGAAGACGTGTCCTGGTGCGCCCTGGGAGCCCAACTGCCCCGACAGGCCATCTCTGCCTGGATCCCCCTTCGACCCTCGCTCTCCTGCTGGTCCCGGCAGGCCGGTGTACCCCCTCGGTCCGGGATAGCAGGTCACACTGCTCGGGTCGTACGACCCCACCACGGTCTGGTTGTTCCTTCGTTCGGGTTCGTAAGCCACGTCGGGTGCTACATCCGAGCCCTGGTCCGAGTCGGGCCGCTTAGCCTTCTTCCGCCCCTTCGGCTTCTTCCGTCCCCTGGCGCCAGGCGCACCCGTACCGCCCAAGTCCGCATTCAAGGCGTTCAAGTCGAAGTCGTCCTCAACGCCGGCGCTGTCCTCCTGAGAGTTGGCGTCGTCTTCGTTCGAATTCAGCCCAAATTCCGGGTAGCCGTTGAGAGCGCCCACGGAGTGTGGCTTCCGGGTTTCGTTGGGGCGAGCGGAGTGTTCGAGGGTGCCTTGGCCGTCTAGGTCTATGGAGGAGGAGGAGCTGCCCCCAAGGCCACCAGCACTGGAGATGTCGTAACCAGCGCCAGCACCACCGCCTGTAACTTGAAAACCGGCGCCGGTCTGAGTGATGCCACCGCCCGCCAGGCCGCCGGAGCTAGAGCCTTCAAAGACTGATGCCCCAGCACCTCCTCCACCCGAAGAACTCGAACTGGACTCGTAGATTACGCCGCCCCCAGCTCCCAAGTTGATGCCAGCCGCAGCTCCAGCAATGCCCCCGCTGGACGACGAGTGGTAGCTGAAGCCACCTGACAACCCGGCACTTCCTCCTGACAAGCCCTCCAGGGATCCACTGCCTCCTCTGGCCCCCAGCTCAGCACCACCACTGGTCGAGCTGCTGGAACTCTCGTACGTCACAGATCCACTCCCGCCATCGCCCGACGTCCAAGTAGTCGACGAAAACCTGCGCACGCCATCGGGGCCTGAGCTGTACGAGGTGACGGTCGAGGCGCCACTGCACGACGGCACGTACTTCGAGCAGATGTCGTAGCCGGCTTCCGGCGTGTCGGACACGTGCATCATCTGGATGTCGCCCGTGAAGAACCCCTCATCGTCGCGCATGTGTATTCCGGTCAGGATCAGCCCGTTCGTGGGGATCGAGGAGCCCAGCTGCCGCTCGACGCGACGCGTCACTTGCTTGTTGCAGTCCAGGATCAGCGTCGCCGCATTGCCCTTCACGCTGATGCCGATCCGGTGCCAGTTGTCGTCCGTGATGCCGATTCCGAAGTTGATGTCGTTCCGCTGCGCGTGCGGCCCGCCCTCCACCTGTTGGTAGATCATGCCGATCTCGCGCCCTATCGACACCGACAGGACATCGTCGCTCTCCTCCGAGTAGATCGTGAACACCGGCACCCGGCTCTGCGTCCGGTTGTTCGGCTTCAGGGCGATCAGGATCGAAAAGTCCTCCGGAAAGCCGTTGGGGAACACCAGCGACGTCTCGATGGTGAGCATCGCCTCCTTGCTGATCTTGAACGCGGGCGAGGGGTACGCGGCCGTGTACGGGGTCCGTTCGCTGCCGCAGAACCCCTTCGCCTGGACGATGCCGGCCGGCAGGTCCGGAAAGCGAAACGCCGTGAGCAGATCGACGAGGCCACCTGCAAGAAAGTGAAAAAAAAAAAAACGTCTGTGAGCACGGGGCACCGATAAAGTCGCGTGCGCCGGTTGCGTAAGCACGCCAGATAAGCGGCTGCGGCGACGGTTGACGGTGGTCAAGTGTATTTCGATCATGATGTGGGGAGTCGCGCTTATCTCTGGGCCGACTATTGACCTACATCCGCACACAATCAAATCAAGCTGTCCCTTCTGCTGAAGCGATTCTATGCGACGACGGCGACGACGACGACCTTAATGATTGTCGCAGCGGTACGCGTCTCAATTGAACGCGGCCACTGCTTAATGAATTGATTTATTGAGCTTGGCAGATGCTCGTGGACGTTGCACACACCCGGGGTGCCGCTGTGGAATGCAGGCGATGCAAACGATTGCAATTAAAATCGGGGAATGTGTGCCAAGTCGTTGCGATGCGTTGAGTTGGGCCGCTGGTGACATGTCTTGGGCGTTGAGAGAGTTTCTAAGGCAAATGCAAATGATTTGTGACCTAAATTGGTGATGTGCGAGCTTGAATGGTTGTGGTTTCATTTAGAATTCGACGAGGTTCGGGTGGAGGGCGACTTTTTAGTCGCAGCTGGACGAATGACATGTGTTAAGGCAACACTGCTGAATGAAATGAGTTTGGTTGCTTGGAAGGACTCCTAAGATTGGCTTTCTGATCCTTTGCGCATGCATTTTGTAACGTAACGTGGCCAGAATCCACAGAAGTCTGTTTTGGGGAGTTTGACAAACACAATCCGAAGGTAATCGTCGACAGTTTCGTCTCGAAAAGTATTCAAAAAAGTCTCGGTAAACCCTTGTGTGGTTGCCACAAATTGAACCGCTTTTTTTGCAGAGAGTCCAGCATCAATTTTGAAGCAGTGTCATCGACGCAACTCCAGATTTTGACCAAGTTTGCCTTACTTCCAGGTTCAGGAAATTCAAAATGTCCCTACTTGTTGCTTCTCATTGGTTTAAGTGCCATTTGCCTTCACTTCGTCATCATCGACTGAAGGAAGGATTTTTTGGGAAAATTGAGTAGAGAGTGAAGCAGGAATGGGCGGGACGATGAAATGGAAAACGGGATCAGTCTACATGAATGTCAACTGTCATTAAATCAAGACGATTTGCGCGAGAAGAACGACATTGATTTGACTTGAGTGGCCACGATGTAAAGAGAGAAACCTGCTAAAAAGGGGAAAAACCAATAAATCCAGGGCACACCAACTCCGTGGGCTGTCCAACAACAATCACTCCAAGATCTCCTCGAAGCTGGCTCTTGGTAGGAGATTGATAATGAAGGAACTGGACGGGTTAACATGTACCTTAAGCAGTCGGCTTACTTGAACCAGATGAAGGTCTGCTTCTTTTGATCTGCGCTTGATTGTGGGAGGCGCTGCAGACATGTCATTTTCTCCGTACACGCACCTAACTCGCTGTCGAGAACACAGGGAATGCATTCCATCAAATGTGTAGAGGCGATCTCGTGCCATTGGCATGGGAACTAATCTGTGTACACAGTAGACTCACACTTGCGGACAATGACTCCTGTTGTGGAAGTGGCAACTGACAACTGTCTGCCTTTAAATTAACCCGAAAACAACGAGAAATGCGGCGTAATGAATGATTTTGTCAATCAAACACGTCGAAAATGAAGAGAAACCCGCTAAAAAAGGGAACAACAACAGAAAAATATGCGACACACGTAATTTCATGAGTTGTTTTGTTGCCGTTCCTTTGGAAAGAACTTTCACTTCACGATGCCTTTTCAGCTGCCTTCACTTGTTGGCCAAAAGATTCAACCATCATCTGCACAAGCTGTGTAGCGACAAGTTCCTAGTAGGGTGATAGGGTGCCCTGTTGGCCCTTAAGGCCGTGGCTGACTTAGATCAACTTGTTAAGTCCATTGTGCCCTAAATGCCAGAATTCGACTGAGACAACGCAAGAGAGGAGCCTGATCGACTAAGACGATGTGCATAAGTGGAATAAAGCCTCAATCAGCTAGGAACTGAGATCTCAGCCATCTTAGGTACGCCAACTTCTTCGTGGACATCCTCTGCTGCGTTGTTTCACACACCACAGCTCTACTAGCTCTGACACTGTAGACGTTGAATACGAAGACTTCTCTGCACAGTCTGTACGGTAGGTGGTTGAATCTTCTAACTAGCAAGAGGCAAGAGAGGCAGCTACCAAAGCATCGTGAAGCGAAAGTTCTTTCAAAGGAGCGGCAACAAAAACCAATGAAAATTCGGCTGTCTGTTCCAACAACACAATCAAGAGATCAATACGCGATCAGGACATGCTTCGGAAGCCTGTGGTGGGCAGTGTCGTACGGACTTGATTCGGTGGACAAATGCAAGTCCACGGTGGAAACTTCAACGAACGTGTGACGTGAGAATAGTCGGTGTTCCCTCGAAGTGCGGCTGCCTTGTCTACAAAACGACTCTTGAACCGAGAGTGGTGACAAGTAAAATTCAAGAAGTCTGCGATGTAGTCCGTGTCTTTATGTCGTAAAGCTTGGCTGGTATCTAATCGGGATGTTCTTTAAATCTGCCCTGTTGTTCATTCAGCGTGGGATCTCGCTGATTCCGAAGCTAATGGCTTCACTTTTGATGTTCAAATGTTCCCCACAGGGGCTCAACTCTTGGTATTCAATTGAAGGCCTACACAACAACCAACAAAACTCGATCAATTTCCCCTTAAAACCCTTGCCATCTCGAAGAGCTGATTGCCTCCAAAGGTCACACGCCTCAATTCCAAGCGTGCGAATGCATCAACAAAAGAAAAACGCCAACCAACTTCGACCCATTTTATCGCAGCAAATATCTAGAACCAGGCGTCAATTGCAATCAATTCGCTGGGCAACTCCATATTCGACTGCGCGTCCACTATCCACAGCGTCAGCCTTTTAAAATTAATTCCACAAAATGACATCAGAGACAACACAGCTGAAAAAAAAAGACACTTACTATCGTCATCGCTCCTCTCGGCGGCGTCCACATAACCCACAGCTGAACTCCAGGCGATACAGATGACGATAATGGCAGCGCTGAACACAGCCCATCGGGGCAGTCGTCGAATCGGCGCTGCAACAGTGATGCCCGCAATACGTGAACAGCTCCGATGAGGTGATTTATTGTTTTTTCTCCTTTTAAGAGGAATTTTTCGCATTTCTTTGTTCACCATTACACAACTGGCATATTTCAAACATCGAGATACGATTTAGTTTCGGTCTTTTTTTTTTGTTTTTCTTTTTTTTTTTTCTTGCCTTGCTTTGCTTTACTTTTGATTTATTTATTTCGATTTGTCGTGTATTCCCATTTTGAAGAGATCTGAAAGAGAATAGAGACTTAGAGGGAACCGCAGCCGGTATCAGTCGACAGACAGGGTTTTGAACTTGTTTTCGGTTCACTTTCACTCGTTTTTTTTGTTTGTTTTATTTTTTATCATCATCACAGCACTCGGCGGTGGTGGTTTGCATTAATGAATTGGAAACAAGACGCATGATTTGGGGTGGTTCGGCACTATTTTGGGCAGTGGGACAGTGATAACATTTTGGCCTCCACAAGGAAGTTCTCTGACTCTGTCCGTGTTATCGGCTGTGTTTCGTTCTAATCTCTAAGACTGACTGACTGGAACTGTTGGATCTTTTTTTGGTGTGTGTGAGATGAGGAAAAATTGTTGTAGGTTTGGGTTGCATTAATGGTTGATTTTGAATTTGCTCTAGTTCTGGGGTTGTGGCTGTCTTAAGTTTGAGGTTTTGTTTTGTTCGAATATTTACTGCATGACAACGAGTGGTGGAATGTTTTCGTGAATTTCTACAGCTTAGGACAGGTAAGGGAACAGACAAGCTATGGAAAAAAATCGATAAGCTAGAGCATTCAATAAGCTTCAAGAAGAATTTGCATCAATTGGTCGTTTTAAGAGACTGACAGAAGAAGAGTCTGACAGAACAAATGATGGGACTGGCATGGAATCCTGGAGGCGTGGAGACACGAGAAAATCGTCAATCATGGGAGGATGTCTTGAAATGTTCCATATCACTTTAAAATCCTTCCCGAGAAGGTTTGCAAGCCAAATACGAAGTTTTTGCAGCGTTGTTAGAACAGAAAATGGAGAATCACTCTACTTGTTGATTCTCACGGCTCTGTGTAGCCACTGAATCACTGATCTTAACAGAAGAGGATGCTCGATTTGGAATGAAATTGGTGCCGAATCGAATTTCTAGTTAATATGTCCGATACAGGGTGAACCAGAGTTTGCTTATCAATAAATGATGCCCAAGTGGCGACTGAAAATGTCATTAAATCAAGACGATTTAGGCGTAGCCTTGACTTGATTGACCACGACGAACAGAGAGAAACCCGCTTAAATGGGGAAAAACAACAAAAGCTAGGGTACGCCAATTTCAGGAGTTGTTCAACACCAATCCCTTCATAATCTCTTAGTAGCTGGCTCTTGTGAGGAGCTTGATGATGAAGGAACTGGACGGATTCGTATTTGGCGACTAAATTACGTTCGATTGTCTTTAGGATCTGTCGGCATTTAGCTTCGAGGAATGGAAAGGAAGGACTCCTTGAACTACCAAATGATGACCGTGACATGCACAAGTAGTCAGAAGAGCTTGAGACTCTAAAGTGCTAACTGATAGATCCAAGAATGCTAAAGACCATCAGCATCAGCATCATAGCTCTGCTTCTAGACTTCAATCAGCAGCCATCCTGTTGTCCTACAGAAGCCTATGCTGTAGAGAGTCGTACGCACTTGATTCGGCAGACAAATGCATGTTCACAGCGAGAACTTTAACGAACGTGACTAGTTCTCGATCCTATTCTGAAAGGCGGTGAACAGAAAAGAAGGTACAATCGCCAATTTGTCATGCTCTGCACAAGAATTTGAACGTAGTCCAACAGCTGACATTCGCCAAGGCACATTAATGAAAGCTCTTCATTTACAAGGAACTTCGAGACTCAACTGAATGACAGAGTCGAGGGGACTGATGGGAGTTGGTGGAGACAACACAAGGAATATGGACTCCCTGACTGAAGATCAAACAATCGGAAGCCAACAACCTGCAAGGATTTGGGATCTAATCACGTTTGTCGACAGTGGACGATAGCTTAGCTTCATGGAAGTAAAAAAGAAACGATTTAGTTCAGTTGGGTTGAATGGACAAGAGTCGTCTGTGTTCTGGGTTCGGTTAATAATTGCGGAACCTTTTAATTGCATCAAGCGGTGTCCATGCGATCGTCCATCAGTCCCTTTTTCAATCTGCCTATCCGTCTGTGGTGACGTATCACAGCTGTCTATTCAGCAGCTAGTCCAAAAGGGTAAGTGGGCAGTCACCAATGCACTGCCTTAATGTAGGACATTCAAGAGGCTGTTTAGAGACCTTGCTTAGATCTGTATTTTCCAAGACAGCCTACATGATCAACCACGCGTCTGTGGGGAATCAAAGAAACCAAAGTCCACCGCGAGCTAAATTCGATTTGACACAATTTCGTTAAAAAAAACGAGAATCGCGTAATTTTTCAGACGACTATCGTCCACTTGATTCTCTTCAAGAATATATCGTCGAATTGAACAGAAACTCAAGTGGCTTGTGTTATCGTTATCCAAGAGCCATAAAAAGGACCCCCTTCACCTGCTGTTAAACGCCACCTCACAACCGTACTCACGATGGTACGACATTCTGGGAACAACTTTCCTCAAAAAAATCACCAAAAAATGTCCCTCAGCCAGTCAACCTCCACCATTTCTGCCCGTCTCCACCGCACAACACTCATAGCTCCATGTCACGTCGAAGCGATAACCCCGCCGACCACTGCCAGTCAGCATAACTCGAATTTGAGCTGAAAACCCAGTCCACGTCACCAAATCATGCCGAAATCCTTCCAATATTCTGCACGAATTTGTCACATTTTATCGTGAAAAGAAGCGAGGACTTATCACTCGGCACACTTGCAACACGAACCGCACTTTAACCCCCCGTCCCAACACACACACACACAGATCAACACTTACACACTGAGCAACGCGAGAGACTTGTTGGTTGACTCTATTTTTTCGGTTCCTCCTCTCGAGACGACTCAATTCCGACGACCGACCAACTGAAACTGATTCTCGAATGCCGGCTCACGCCGACAAGTATCTAAGAGTAGCGGCTCGCCGTTCGGTCCTGAATAAACTATCTGCTTTCAGAGTGATAGGCAAATGAATGCCGTGAACTTTTAAATGTGCTGTCGCGTGGTGATCGTTCGACTATGTGTGCTGGTGGCTTTAGTGGGTCGCGAGAGAAGCCAGATGCTGCGCTGGGAGTCTAGGGAGCGTGCACAGCGTTCAGTAGGGCACCCTATGCGTGCGTGAAATCAGACGCATTAATTTCAATTTTTATTTTGAACTGAGATACAGAAGATCTGTGCGGCTCTCTCCCATTGCATCAGCAACAGCCCCGGCTGCAGTTTGGACTCCGGCAAGACTGCACGGGGGTTGTTGGTGGCAGCAGGTGCCAATAGCGTCTTGGTACGCCCACGTTCACCTTGCACGGCGGATGGTCTTGGATGCCGTTGCGCTTGTAGCAGTCCCACGTGGTGTACATCTTGCCCGCCTTCAGGCGTCGTCGAATTTGGCCTAAAAACTGGGGGGGGGAGGGATGTAAATCGAAATGGGGGCAGTTCACAAGGAGATCTTCTATTTACCGGATATGGTCCATAGCAGGGTTCAGGCCAAATTGGATCGAATCCACAAGACGGATCGCACATTTTTGAGATCGGAGGATATTGGGGGAAATTTTGAGTTTTTTTTTTTGATCGTCGACCGGAAAATTGATTGACTTTTCAAGGCGATTTGAGGTTTTTCGTTTTCTAGCTCGGCTGGCTTGATGAGGCAACAGAAAGGGGTGTCAAATCGGTTTCCACGGCAAGTGGGGTTGCTCAAACGTCGGTTTATGGAAATTTCCACCGTCGTACAATTAGCCGGCCTAGTGGATATAAGCGAGCAAGCAGGAGGAGGATGTTTTTTTTGGTCTTCGCTTCAATTTTGGGCATCGCAAAGTACGGTCCACACAAATGCAAAATGCAAATGTTTCAAGTCACCTTCGCCGACACTTTTCTCAGCTCCTGCTGGTCGTAGCGGCATGGTCTCAGGGTCAAAAGAAGCGTCATTTCATTCGCTCTATACATGCCTCAACAGCAAAAGAGATCATTTGGATCGCTGGAAAACGCACCGTTTTCGAGATATGGGCGATTTTGCAAAATGCAAGATTTCAGATTACCATTTCCTCCATTCTACTGGCCGTAGCGGCATGGTCTTGGAAGCGGTCTGGGTCGTGATGGAAAGACTCCCACCGTGCCTTCCACTGTGTCCCAGACACTGTGTCCAAATTCGCAAAAACGCTACCCGTCTCGGTAACCGAACAACGTCAACATTGTAGAAGCGAGCTTGTCGAAAAATCATTTCAAATTCACTCTCGGCGTAAGACGCATTCGAAGTTCCTTCTAGAAGAGCAGTTTCACAGAAAATCGCTCCTGCAACAAGAGTAAAATCAGGAAAAGCAACGCAATTCTCTGCAAGAAAATATGAGCAACTCTGAAGTGCCTCGCTGCTGCTACGGACGATACGGACCGACAGGGCGATGTGATCCCAGCGGACCAAATGGTTGTCCATTTCGGCCGAAGCCCGGTGAACCTATGACCAAGCGGATTCTTCGGGATGGCCGCTGCAACTGTTCGCAGACTGGTACAAGTCCGAGGCGGGATTCGGTTAGGACTGGCGTCGAAAAAGGATCAGGATAGGTGGCGAACAGAATCCTTCGAGTGGCGGCAGGTGTTGAATAATGGAAGCTTGGATTGTGGTGACATTCTTGGAAATAAAGACAAAATAAATGGAATCCTATGAATTCGAGTTTTTGATTAATTTGTTTGTAGTTGGCGGGGTCTTTGCGTCTAATACGTCAACTGTCCCCTGCTTGCTGACTGAATTGTGGCCACCGCGCCGTGTGTTTAGTCGAATCGCTGGGGTTCTATGTATGTTCGTTTCCCCGACGCGAACAACTGTCTGGCGAGTCTCCAGAGGCGACATAAAGCTGCGGCTCGAGGTGAGCTTGGACAGCTACTCGGGACAGATGGTGTCGTGAAGTTGCGGCTGTACATGAACCTAGACCCTAGGAGCTGTCGCATCTCCCCTTATTCGTTTCGTCAACTGACCCTTCCCCCATGCATTTTTCGCACCAACACTAGATGCGAACGCAGAGCGTGACAAGTGCCCCGGCTGGTCGACCAACCACAGGCACGTGGTCCACATGGTCCACAAGGGCCGCAGGGGCCATAAGGGCTACAAGGACTACAGGAACCACAAGGGCCACATGGGCCACACGCTCCTCTCGGTCCACAACACGATCCACGAGGTCGGCAGCAGGGTCCACACGGTCCGCATGGACTGCACATGCTGTCAAAAATTGGGGCGAAAAGTCGTTGCTCATCAACAACACTTGTGGCTTTCGACGACGATTGGACATGTGTTAAGTTCATTGGATCTGCAAGAGTTGCATGCGCATCGTCATCTCAGTTGCAACAGTCCCCCTTCCAACGTGCACCCAATTCAGCTCCGGAAGCTGAGATTGGATTGGATTCAGATTCCTTACCGATGCTCTACCAAATGATCCCCAAATGCAGTCCACATCTTCTGCTATCGTGTGTCTCTTATTTTAGTTTTATTTGAAAAAAAGATGATGGTGATGCCGGCTAAAGATTTGATGCCCCAAGAACATGCCACAAATTCGTGGCCTCCACAGATGTTCAATGATGCGTCCCACAAGCAATTTGTTCAAGTTTTTTCCCCAGTTTTCCTGATTTCATGGCATTCAGCGGCTCCTATAACGTGTCCCAAAGACAGTCATTCCAGCGAACTGCATTTCCCTAGAAGGAGGAGACAAATGACAACAGATGCGACATTGGACCAACTTTCGACTCACGCGGATCATAAGCAGGCTTGGCAGCGTTTTCAACCACCACGACGAGGCCGACAACTTGCCAATTGATGGGAGGTCGGCAAGAAGTCTTGTGTCCCATTGCGCCTGTCGTAATCCAACGTCGAGTACAAGGCGCAGTTGTGCAGCAACCGATCTATACGTCCTCTGGGCTGCAAGATAATGAAGAAATTAGACAACGCGGAAATGATGAGGTGATGTGGCTTGGGGTAGGGACAGGAGGCGTAGGGTTAGCTGGGCAGTGTTGAAATACACTAGACTCTATAAAGTCTGTCCAGGGATCGTGCGCAGAGCGGTCGCAGTGACGACGTACTATGACCATGGAGGCATAGGAACCCTGAGTGGTCAGTGCTGCTAAGAGAACTATTGTATTCTATTGTCGTGGAATGGCATACAATTAAGTAGTTCCCTTAGCGGCATTGTTTTACTCAGATTTAAGCAACATGTACGCCTGCATCATACGCTCACCTCATGTGACTTAAAACTGTTCCAAGAGCCAGAAGGTCCATAAGGTCCACCAGGGCTACAGGGTCCACCAGTGCCATAAGATCCACCGCGACCGCAAGAGCCACCAGAGCCACCAGAGCCACGCGGTCCACAAGGTCCAAAAAGTCCACACGGTCCAGGGCCACAAGGACTACTCAGACCACTGGGACCACAGGGACCGCATGGACTGCACGGACTGCATGGACCCCAAGAACTCCAAGGACCGCAGAGAGCACAGCAGCGTATAGAAAAGTCGCATGGGCCGCCGATTGCAAAGCAGGGACTGCACATCTTGGTCTGTTTTTGGTTTATTGCTTGAGTTTTGAATTATTTTAAAAAAATGTCAGAAATTTGCCTTGAATCCGAGGAAATTAGAATTTTTGCATTGAAAATCTGTTCCGAGTCGGTTTGCTGTGATCGACTGAATTAGTGTGCTTTGGAGTGCTTTGGGACCGATTTCGAGTGGAGGCCATCGTGGAAGGACAACGAGGTGAGATGGGCAGCTGTGACGTGCTCTCAAGTTGTCGCGACTGGCAACTAGGAGAGATGCCAAGTGGGCAAGTGGTCCCAATTGGCTGATGATGGGGTCCATTTTATGAAACCGGCCCTCAATCATCTCGCGCCATCGCGAGGACGATGATAGTATAATAATATGGGTGGCGCTACAGGCCGTAGAGGCCCAGGGCCTAGCTTTTCAGCAACCACGCGTGTTGTGCGTGCTATTGTTCTATCACGAGTGGAAGGGACCTACGGTTTTATGCCGACTCTGAACGGCCCGGTTTATAGAAGCTTTTTCTGGACGGACCATTTGACTTTCGAGTCAGTGACTCGAAAGAGGTGGGGCCGTGAAAAGTATTTCTTGCCGTACCAGGAATCGAACCCAGACAGGTAGGTCCAAGTGCGTAGAAGTCAACGCACATATCCACAACGCCACGGACGATAGGCGGCTGTATAGTTACGATGTCCATCCGCTGCCTCATTTCAGCCGATGTCCAATAGACTTTCGCAGTAAACCCCTTTAGTATGGCTCTAGTCACTTGGTGACGCTTGAGTGAGCTGATTGAAAGATTTCTTTCAGGTTTCTGATTGCTGCTGCGGTGGATGCTGGTGGGGGGATGTGGGCGTGGGGTAGGATGGGATGGGAGCTGTCTCTGGACGAACAACTCTCTCGGTGGCAGTGCCGCTGGTTGCACTGCTCGATGCCGTTGAAATCGTTGCCATTTCCCTGAGCCTCAAGCCCAGTCTCGGGTGCCACTGAGGTCGAATTAACTCAACCAATTCCCATCCAATCTTAGGTCTCACGCGGATCATAAGCAGTTGGACAACGACTAGTTGGCAATTGATGGGAGTTTGGCAAGAAGTCTTGTCGTCATCGTCAACGTCGAGTACAAGACGCAGTCGTGGAGCAACCGATCTCTACGTCATCTGGGCTGCAAGAGAATGAGGAATCAGTAATGAGGTGATGCGGCTTGTGAGCAGAAATACGCTAGACTCTACAGAGTCTACTCATACATCGTGCGCAGATCCGTTTCAGTCGCATTAAGGACAGGCATGCCATGATGGGGCCATTAGAAGCCTCATTGGTCTCCTGGTTCAACTTCCAACTGGCACAGCGGCCCAACTAGGCTACCTACGACTTCGAATGCCGGTAATTCTGTGGCATTCGAGGACAATGTTGTTGCTCTTGTATCACATGCTCACCTCGTGTGATTTTAAACTGTTCCAAGAGCCACAAGGTCCATATGTCCCACCAAGGGTGCATGGTCCACACGATCCACCAGGGCCACAAGAACCACCAGTGCCACAGGGTCCACAGGGTCCACAAGATCCAAAAAGTGCACACGGTCCACCAAGGCAACAAGGACTACTCAGATCACTGAGACCACAGGGCCAGCATGGCCCACATGGTCCGCATGGACTGCATGGACCCCAAAAACTCCAAGGACCGCAGGGAGCACAGCAGGGTGTAGAAAAGTCGCATAGGCCGCCGATTGCAAACGATTGGATTTTTGTTTGGTCTGTTGTCTGAATTTTGAAGTATTTTAGGAAATTCAAGAAATATGCCTTGAATCCGATGAAATTCGAATTATTGAAGCTGTGACATGGTCTCAAGCTGTGACATGGTCTCAAGCTGTGACATGGTCTCAAGCTGTGACATGGTCTCAAGTTGTCGTGTCAGGTTGAAGGCTGATTTTGGCAACTACGACAGATGCCAAGTAGTCAAGAGGTCATAAGTGGCGTCGTTGATGAGCTGGGCTCACATCGTGCATGGCAGCAGGACGATAGTCGTCTGTACTGAATAATTACGCGGTAAGAGCCCTGGCAAGTTCACCTGCTGCCTCATTGTCGTCAATGTCGAATAGACTCTCGCAATAAGCGCCCTAGTATGGCTCTAGTCACGCATGACGAACATCGCGATGACAGGCCTAAAAAGCAGTTGTTGGACTCAAGACCTTTCAGAAATTTGACTGACTCTGAACATCCTCGTCGCAGGTAGAATAGCATCCTTTCGTGGGCGTCCATCAAAGCACTCGATTGTGGCGACGGACATGTCCGTTCGATGTAAGCTTGAACATCCTCGTCCCAGGCAAGAATGGACGGACCTGGTAGTGCGATGTATGCCCTGCGGCCGAAATATTTGTCCCCTCTTGCAGAAGAGAAGTCCATTCGCGAGCAAATAGATGCCGCCAGGGAGTGGAATTGTCTAAGGCCATAAGTGGGAGATGATGATCGACAATCGACACTCGCAATGGGGGCCAAAAGTCGCTGCTCATCACCCACTTTTGTGGCTTTCGACGACGATTGGACATGTCTCCAGTTCATTGGATCTGCAAGAGTTGCACGCGCACAGTCATCTCAGTTGCAAGAGTCCCCTTTCCCAAGTACACCCAATTCAGCTCCGGCAGAGTTTGAGATTCCCTACCGATGCTCTACCACATGATCCCCAAATGCTGTCCACATCTTCTCCGTCCGACTGGTAAACACAGACATTTCCAATCGCCATCCACATGGGCTAAGAAAACAACGATAAATGATGGCCCGCTTCTGTGGAACTCGCCCACCGTCGAATTTATTGAAAAAAACAAAGATGTTCATAAAAGGAAAGGTCGTGTCCTCACTAGACCTTGGAGTGGCCTCTACAAATAACACGGGTAGCAACTGGGCGGGTGGCAATTATTCCACACTCGAGGATCTGGGATGCCACCCTCCATCAACGGCGGACTGACGTAGCAGTTGTCAGCACCTGCTGGCAAGGGCACTGGCACTTCGCAATACGGACGACTCGGTAGGCCGCATTGTGGTGTGCTCACACTGCCGGGGCCGAAGACACATGGGCCACAAGGGCCGCAGGGGCCACAGGGGCCACAGGGGCCACAAGGGCCACACGCCCCTCTCGGTCCACAACATGATCCACGGGGTCGGCAGCAGGGTCCACACGGTCCGCAGGGAGTGCACATGATGTCGAAAATTGTCTGAAAATCCAAAAAGAGTTGAAATTAGCCAGGCCGTCGGTGGAAAGTTCTTCTCTCTCGAAGGGCCTTCGTAAAGTCTCACCGTTTTGTTATTTTTGGGCTAAGCCTTGGCTCAGATTTTTTTTCTCTAAAAATTGTTAAACCTTAGATTTTGTTGTTTCGTTCGACCAAATCGAAGTTGTTGTGACTTTTTGAGAAAATATTTGAGATTCAATAAGCTCGACTGTCTAGATGATTATTTGAAGCGTTGAACTGAGGCCAGTGGAAATTTCGGGGTTTGAAGGGGTTCGACGATGAAGATGCCAATTGGCTTATGGAAGGAGACCTTGAGATGGTCATCAGGAACGCCGAACAGTTCCTACAGAGGTTCCACAGAGATGCAGTTTAAGACAAAGGACTGCCCCACATTCAAATTTCCAACAAACGATCCAAAGGCTCGGCCTCAGCGCGGACCCACGCCAGAGTTGACGACAATTTGAGGACACAACCAACCAGCACCGTCCACTCAGCCCTAGCCACTCAAGCACTTGCTTCCCGGTCTCAATCGAGTAGGCGAACATCAGAAACAGTCGGCATTTCTCTGAGGAATCAAAATCATTTTCGAATCAACTTTCGGCCGCAAAACATCTCTCTTGGTCAAAATTCAAAATTCATCGGAAATTTGTAAGTCTCTCTATGGCGCTGGTCCTCACTTCTCACATCCTGTTTCCTCATTTTCTCAGCATTCAACAAAAAACAACAAAAAATGTGCTCGCCGAGTTGTGGAACTTGTGGACCCTATGGACCCGGCTCGGACGAGTGCTGCAGCCGGGAGCTGAGAATGGGCGTCATGTACACCAACTGCGAGTGCTGGAAGCTGAATGGCCTTCAGGATCAGTGTCCCAGGTCAATGTGCCGTGACGGATGCTGTGGCCTGACTGGCAATGGCTTCGCGGGCTGCTGTCCGGCCTCCTATCCGCTGAAGTTCGCCTACATGACGCACGGCCTGGACAACCGGCCGATGCGATGTTATGCCACGGCGGCATGCTGCCCGAAACGCATCAGATGTCCGACTTTTTCAAATGGTTTCTGTTGCTAGGGTGGCCGCTGGCGGGATGGTTTGAGCTTACATTTAATCGGGTTTTTTGGCATCTCTTTTAAAAAAATGTACGAAATAAAGTGGAGAAAATGAATGAGACGAAATGTGGGATGTTGTTGTTGATTTGGGTGGCTTTGCCTTGGGAAGTGGCGGTTCCTTGGGTGGGTTCAGTTGGCTGGTTCGAAGGAACAACCGACAAAAGACTACTTAATCGACAAGGCGGTACAACGGCGGAATAGGGGTGATTGAAGGGAATGTGGGTTCTAAGGGCAGGAGCTGGCTTGAGGCAGAAATCCAACTTCACAGCTGATTGTCCCCCTGTCCACCGGGGAATTTGATACTTTTTGATGGTCAGTTATTAGTTTGAACAGAATTCACATCGCCTGGGAGACAAGGTGGACAATAAGCTCTGAAGACGGTTAGTTGTTGTCGCAGTGGTCTCTCTGACGTCGTAATCCCCCGGACGTCGTTATGATGCTGTGATCGTCGTCCTCCTGACATGTTCATCGTCGTGCCGTTCACAGGGTATAACTTTGACCCTGATGACTGACAGTCCTTGTTTCCCAACGCGGTAAGAATGGGAACAACCCACTGTCGATGGCATCGTTGGACGCTTGATGGTTGACATTGGACACGGGAGTGATCTGGCGGGTGGGGTGTGGCTGTTGGGACGGTATGCGCCGATGCATCGTACATGTCGCGGGACCAATAGACGGTACGGCAGTTGAACACGAGTTCAAAGTGTGCGAAATTGGCACGGAGTTGATGACGAGTTGATTGACGTGGACGTAAGTAATAATAATAATTATATAATACGGATGGCGCTACAGCCCGTAGAGGGCCAGAGCCTAGCTTCTCAGCAACCACTCGTGTTGTGCGTGCTATTGTTCTATCACGAGTGGAAGGGACCTACAGTTTTATGCCGACTCCGAACGGCCAGGTTTGAGAAGCTTTAACTGGACGGACTCTTTGAGCATTGTCAGTGACTCGAAAGAGGTGGGATCGTGAAAAGTATTTCTTGTCGTACCAGGAATCGAACCCAGACAGTTAGGTCCAAGTGCGTAGAAGTCAACGCACATACCCACAACGCCACGGACGATAGTCGCCTGCATAGTTACGCCGTGAGTGCCCTGGCAAGTCTATCCGCTGCCTCATTGCAGCCGATGTCCAATAGACTCTCGATATCTGGCCAAACGCGTCTTTGGACCGTCTATCGATGTTCAGAAGCAACTTTTGAACGCAGATGCTCCGTTTTTGAGATATGGTAGATTTTTCTAATGGAGCCCTCTAGGAGACCATTTCCGACACTTTTTTCCCACATTCTGCTGGTCGTAGAGGGATGCTACCAAAAGATATGCCGCCCGAAAAAAAACATTGATGGCAATATGAACGGCCAATTGGATCCGAGGCACTTATATGTACATCTCCAGCTGCTTCAAGACGACGACACTGACAGACCGGCCGACATCGACACCCCAGTATCGGCACACGCTGGATCGTCGTCATCTGGGAGGCTGTGAGAATGTCTTCAGTCTCCCTCTCCCAATGGGAAGCATTCCTCGACTGCCCTGCCAACATCCTGTCCAGATATCCATAAAACGAAAAAAAAGGCGACAAGGCGGACCCTTGGGGCAGTCCAAAGCCCTCTGAGTCACCCTCCAGCGACTTAATCCACTCTCAAGGCAATCCACCCCTCGATTCGTTGCCAAAATTCCACTCAATGACTTGCTAGCGCTACCACCTAGCAGAGACAGCCACCTCGGCCGAGGCCAGGCTGACGTCAGAGTGCGGCATTTTCGCACAAAATCGTTGATTTTTCCCCGAAAACAGCTCGCCAACCACTCGATGTAGATGAAATCATCAACGGGACAGTCAAAGCCATCATCGAAAAAAAAGTCCAACTCAAAAATTCGTATTTTTTGGAAAATCGAAAAAATTCATGTTTTTGCGGCAAAAAAATGCCGTCAATTGCGAAACCGACTGAGTCGACCTTTTCCGCTGCGAGGCGTCAAATTTTTGAAAATCGGTTTTTTGGCAATTTCTGCCGTGTTTTGTGTGGAAATTGGATGGAGTTGAGTGTGTGTAGGGGGAGCATGAAGTGCGCAAGGAAAATTTGATGGAAATCGGGCGGGAAATGCGAAAATGAGGTGACGTCGAAGTCGGGCAGTCGGAAGATGTAGGCATACTCGTACTAGAGGTCTGCTTCGGTTTTCTTGGTTTTTTTTTCGAATTTTCCGAATGAGACTGAAGCTGAGACTGAAGGTGAGAATGAGGTTGAGAATGAAGCCGGGAGTGAGGCTGAGACTGAAGCCGAGACTGAGCCTGAGACTGAGGCTGAGACCAAGGCTGAGACTGAAGTCGGCACTGATGCTGAAACTGAGGCTGATGCAGAGACCGAAGCTTAGGCTAAGATTGAAGCGGAGATTGAGGATGAAGCTTTGATTTCGGTTAAAGTTGAGACTGAAGCAGGGGCAGGCAGTGTTTGATACAGAAACTGAAGCTTAGGACACGGCTGATGCCAAAACCCGTCTGAATCACTTAAAAATTGCTCTTGCCTTGCGTCGAATAAGTACCACAATTGATAATAATAAAATGGGTGGCGCTACAGCCCGTAGAGGGCCAAGGCCTAGCTTCTCAGCAACCACTCGTGTTGTGCGTGCTATTGTTCTATCACGAGTGGAAGGACCTACAGTTTTATGCCGACTCCGAACGGCCAAGTTTCAGAAACTTTTTCTGGACGGACTCTTTGAGCATTGTCAGTGACTCGAAAGAGGTGGGGCCGTGAAAAGTATTTCTCGTCGTACCAGGAATCGAACCTAGAAAAGTAGGTTCAAATACGTAGGGGTCGACATACCCACAACGCCACGGGCCGCCACGTAAGTATTATCGTCGAAATGATTGTCGTCATACGCGACGAAAGTCCTTGGTATTACTTTGCACTCTAAACGGAGAATTATGAGATACACGTGTGCACCATCCGTCCCCTGCGCCATTTGAAGATAGAATCAGATTCTACAGCAGATCACCTACACTCAATGGTCGCAAAGGAAAGTCCTCTGCCAGGACTCTCATCGCATGTGACGACAATCGTCTCGCGGTAGCGTTTCGACGATAGTTTCGCTGATAGCTAGACTGAGGTGATTTCTCGTTCGAATAGAAGGGGACAGCGACTCATTGAGAACAACGATCTTCACTCGAAATCTTTGTGGTTGCGCCAAGAATCTCTAACTAAGAAGGTATGGTATGGTGCAATAAAAACAAGGTGTGCTGGACCGCTTCGCCAAGGTCTTGAGTTGTCGTGTCAGGTTGAAGACGGATTTTGACAACTATGAGAGGTTAGGAGTGACTTATGGGTTCCATCGATGAACCGGGCTCTCATTCTGAATGACGACAATTATCTCGAGCTATGGACGGGACGATAGTCGTCTGAATAGTTACGCTGTGAGTGCCGTGGCAAGTCCATCCGCTGCCTCATTGTCGACTAAGCCCAATAGACTCTCGCAATAAGCCCCCAAGTATGGCTCTAGTCACGTACGATGATCAATCCGAGCTTCGAAAAGCAGTTGTTGGACCCAAGACCTTTCAGAAATTTGACTGACTCGGGAATCGTAACGAAACTAAAATGGTGGCAGGGAAATTTTGAATTCCAACATTTTACCATCCGGTGGCAGTGCAAACATTTGCATTTGGTTGAATTTGATGCGGTTTTGGTGTCAAACGAGAGTGTCGTTGGAGGCTTGACGGTTGACGGTTGCGTTTGGAGACCACACAAATCGTAGTTGCCGGATTGCAAACGTGTATCCAGTGTATACGTCCGAAATCCATTCAATGCCACTACGACGACGTCAAACTACAATGATTGGGAAGGATGAAGGGCACTGTCAGAGTATGAAAAAGTTAAGGCTCTGGCACCTCATTAAATAACTTGATATGCAAATTGTGACCCGTTGTGCTCGAAGAGTGTAAAAGCTATTCGAACATGCCCGCCTCATTAAATAACTTGATACACATACTCGTACATACATAAGGCTCTGGCCAATAGAATACTTTACTTGCGTTGCGTTAAAGCATTCGTTGACGGTGAAGTATCTGACGCGAAGGGTGGCACAATGAATACTTCAAAGCGCAGCTGATTTCGTTGGCAGTCTGCCATCTACACAAAAAAAATGCATTAAAAATATACAATTACAAACATCAATTAACATTTGTACGTATTTTAAAATCTGCCAACCCTCAGAAGTTAATTTAAAATTCGAGTTCTATCGAAATGTCAACGTTGAAGGAGAGAGGAAAGTTAAAAGTTGAGCAATTACATCCATTGCGTCTACTTCAGCGTTAGGCTATGTGCCACCTCTCATAAGAACACCTGCATCTGTCATATTGCTGACGCTGCAAAGTATTCTATGTGCCGGAACCACTTTGTGGACACATGTGACTGTTTCCTTGCTTTCTGTCCCTCTCTCTCTGTCTTTAGGACTGTTGTTACGCAAAGCATGGATTCTATGGGTTTCGGCCTTAACATTCAATTAAATCATGCGCCCATCTGTCTGCCTTCGGCCATCGTATGGAACTTGGGACTGCAAGTCGTGTCTTGTGTTGGTTGGCTTCTTTATTCATTGCTTCCTTCGGGGTTTAATCTCACGAATGGTCTTGGCTCATCATGGTGCTCAAGGTCAAGGAAGTTGCCATCAGTTCTCATTTTTTGACTTAACTTGAGGTGTTGTGCAACTTTTAAGACGTTCGACCACAACCGACCATCGCACATACGCCATATTTGTTCTGCGGGGAAAATCGCATCAAACTCCCAAAGACCACTCGACTTCCATGAGCCTCCATGTCCCACGTCTGCCTCCTAGCCACCACCGCACATCGGCAAGTAGAAAACCACTCGCCGCCTCAAAACTCCACTTCAATTCATCGAATAGGCCACGTTTGAGAAAAAAACAAAACTTTCCTCGACACGATATCGATTCGAAATTTCATAAATTTTCCATTCGGCTTCAAAGGCGTTTCTAAATTTTCGGCTAAAACCTTCCCCATTCGGCCCCAATCGGTGAGACTCTCTAAGGAACTCTGAGAAATGTGCACATAATTACAGAAATGGCGACATTCTTTGCAGAAAACGACAAAAAAGATGTGCAGCCCTTGCTATTCGTATTGCAGCCCTTGTGGAACCAGCGCTCCCTGTGGACCTTGTGGATCTTGTGGACCCTATGGCGCTTGTGGCCCTTGTGGCCCTTATTGGACAAGCTGCGGCGACCCCTGTGGATCATATGGCGCCTGCTACAGCCCCTGTAGTCCTTGCGGTGGACCATGTGGACCATACAACGCTTGTAGCCCCTGTGGACCGTGCGGGCCCTGTGGCCCATATGGCGGCTGCTCGCCATGTGGCCCCTACCCGGGATGTGGCCCCTGTGGTCCATGTTGCTCGCCACGTAAGTTGAGCTTTTAAATTCCACATTTTACTCATGCGCGCATTGTTTAATTGCTTTGAAGGCTTTTAGCACGCGTAAAACGGACACGACCATGCCGGTACACAGCACCCTGCAAGGCGCACTGCTACGAGACTACGACGTGTGCGAGGCCTGGGCGATGTTGCTGAACTCACTCGGGGCTGCCATGACAACGAATGGTCCCTCAGTTTCAGTTGAATCGACCTTATGCCTCCGCTAAGGATGAACAGGCGAGGATCTCGACAACTTTGTGTGTTCTTAAAATATTCAGTATCAATAAAGTAAATCGGTTGCACACGAGATGAATTGCTTTTTATTTGGTTTCGTTCTTGTTGAGAGGCTGCGGCGTTCGTAGGACCATCGACTCCTGCGACTAGGTACGTCCAGATCGAACATCGACTCGTACGACTAGGCACGCCGCGATCACAGCTAGTGCTCCCTCCGTCCTCGCCTGTAACACCTCACAAATCAAACGCTTCCAAAATGCCGCCTTAACTCCAAAATGAGTGCATTTTTATTGCCAAACAAAGAAAACCGCCATCAATTCATGAACAAATTTTGTACTGGACGCACTGGCACGGTCCGTACGGACAATAGGTCTGACACGGCGCCAGCGGTTCGAACGGTCCGTGGGGACTGCACGGCGCCCATGGGCCAGTGGGTCCGTACGGTGCGCCAACTCCTCTCGCGTACAATGCTCCAGCCGGGCCACCCGATCCATTGGGCATTCGTGGTCCCGACGCGATTGGCAGGCCGGACGGCCCACATGCGTACGGTTGAGTTGGTGGACACGGTGGATAGGGTCCGCACGAAAGCACTCCGCACGGTCCGCATGTGCCATACGAGCCGTAGGGACCGCAGGTTCCTCGGAAGCCGGTCAGGGAATACATTTTGAGTCCTCTTTCAAATGGTGTTGGGCCTGGAATGGGAGAGAGGGCGGGATTGAGAGAAGGTCGAGGGAGAGAGGCGCACTCCTACCGAAATGGGAAACTTGGAAATTTATGCGTTTTTTTTTGTGTTCGGTTTTCTTGAGTGACGAATGGGAATTTAATGAAATTAGTTTCAAGGGTTATCTGCTGACAAAAGGTAGTTTCTACTAGATGTGTGTACAGTGGCTACGGTAGCCTCAAGGTTTTGGCTACTGAAACGTGTCGCCCGGCACATTGTGTTCAGCTATCGTTTGGAACGACTACTGAAGAACTGGTTTGCGTCTGCATCGATTGCTCGCTGCGTGGATTGATCTCATGGATATCCTTGGATAAAGAAGGAGCCGATTAATTGGCAGTTTTTGACATAGCCTGGTCAACCCTTTTCGAGTGTCTACGGCCTTAGTTCATGATGATGAGCGTAGTGGCTTCAGGGACTTTTGAAACTGCTCTCAAGTGTGAGCAAAATGTATTTCGCCATGGTCCTGAACCTCGTTCAGCTTGCCCTCAACTGAACTTAAACGGCCGGTAGGCACTCGAACATGGTCCAAGGTCGAGTTGATTTTCCATGTCTGCGAGCTACCAAGGTGGTCAATGTCCGACTCCAGGTGTGTGCCCCGTCTTAAGAGACTCGGCTTCCGAGACTCTTCGGGACGTAGGCAAGTTTTTAACGCCTAACCATGACCGAACCAGAACGATGGCCTAACAATCACCACGGTTGGCACTATGCCCGCTGCCCCGCTGTCACCAGGTTCACACTCCAAGGGCTTGGACAACAGATGCGTGCCCCGCGATGCATCACAAGCTCGAATCCGAGAATCATTAGTCAGGTTACATGGCCTAACCACAACACTAGGTGGTCCACAGATCCACAGACGCCTTAGACCAGAACAATTTTCTGAATTCTTTCGTGAAAGAGCCACAAGCTCGAGAGTCTCAAGGCAAATTACATTTTTTTTTAACAAATTAGACAAGAATCACGTTGAAAGAAGTTGGAGCTACCGAGATTCAAGTCGCATAAGCAGCCCCCATGGCCTCATGATCTGAGCAACGGCCGACAGACTGTCAAGGTTAAGTTGTCACTGAGCCTCAGTGGAACCTAGGTGAAGACTTCACTTGAATGTTCACTTGAATGTACTGCTTACATAAAAATACTGATACTCGGTTGAAATAAAACACCAGTACTGAAGTCCAAGCACCCCTCTAGGCACTGATAGTGGAACTGGTACTGTTTTTATAGAGCCCACCTGTCATTACCTTTCTGACTTTTGTTCAAGCTTCAAGCTCATCGACTGCCTGCGGAATCAAGCTCAGTGACTCTCCTCGTAGGCCTTAGAAGCTACAACTAGCCTCTCGCTCGTTTCTACTGGCAACTCACCGTTCTGAACGTCTTAATCGAGGCCGAAGCGAACGCTCGAAATTGCATTTATCTTCCAAGGTCCTCAAGACATCTGCTCTCGTCTGAGTTGTCGAATGGATCTGAACCACTTGCCATTGGCTGTTGGAAGAAGCTGAGATTTTCCTTTCACGGTGATGCCAGACGCAGTCGTAAGCAGACATATATATATACCAGCGACCACTTAGACAGTCAATTGGCCATTAAAGGATTTTCGGCAGCAGAAACCAAGTCCAAGCTGGGGGCATCATGCTAGCCGCAAAGAGCTCAAGGTTCTCAGCACGCAGCACTTGATTACTCTTTACTGGGTCCAGAATCTGGACTCCAGATCACAGGGACATAACTGGCGACTGATACAGCAGACGAACGAAGCCAGGAAAAGCGCCGAGACCGACCCATCCCAGATAATTTTATGTATCAAAGCATTTCTTGAGGTTGTTAAGAAAAAGGTAGAAGACACAAAGTGAAACTCTCTAACCACCTGTGAGACATGGCCTAAGATGCAAAAATCGACAAACTTCTGCTATCGATGGTAAAGGGTGATTGTTTAGCTATTATCTTTTTGGCAACACTGGTTCAAACAGCTGACGCACGTTTCGTGTTTTGTTTCACTGTCAAACATCTTCAGTTTGGTCTATAATTTAACCATGAATCGTCTTACAAACGAACAACGCTTGCAAATTATCGAATTTTATTGTCAAAATGCGTGCTCTGTTAAGCAAGTTCATCGCGCGCTTCTTTCATTTTATGGTCAGCTCATTTTTGGCTCAATGGGTACGTAAATAAGCAGAATTGTCGATTTTGGAGTGAATATCAGCCAGAAGCATTGCAAGAGCTATCAATGCATCCAGAAAAAGTCACAGTTTGGTGCGGTTTATGGGCTGGTGGCATCATTGGACCGTACTTCTTCAAAGATGATGCGAATCGTAACGTAACTGTGATTGGTGAGCGCTATCGTGAGATGATAGCCAACTTTTTTTTGCCCAAAATGCAAGAGCTTGACTTGCCTGACATGTGGTTTCAACAAGACAGTGCCACATGCCACACAGCGACACAGGCGAGTTCGGTGAACATTTTATTTCACGTTCGGGACCGGTGAATTAACCGCCTAGATCGTGCGATTTAACGCCTTTGGCATATTTTTTGTGGGGCTATGTTAAAGCTCATGTCTATACAGACAAGCCCGCTTCAATTGACGCATTGGGCGACAACATAGAAGCATTTATTCGTGAGATACCGGCCGAAATGTTGGAAAGAGTATGCCAAAATTGGACTAAGCGCGGATGGACCATTTGAGGCGCAGTCAAGGTCAACATTTGCTTGAAATAATCTTCAAACATTAAATTATATGGACCGTACTGTCGATTCAAATAATGATTTCATGCATTTCTCTGAATTTTATGTGTTTTTTTTTTTGAAAAACTTTCCTATAGCTTTTAAAAAATCACCCTTTACATCAAAGCTCCCTGTTGTTTCTATTGGCAGGTCACCGTTCTGAACGTCTTAATAGAGGCAGAAGCTAACGCTCGGAATTGCGGATCTCTTCCATGATCCTCACGACATCTGCTCTCGTCTGAGTTGTCGAATGGATCTGAACCACTAACCATTGGCTGTTTGGAGCCGCTACATAAAGAGAGAGGCAGAGACTGTGTCGTAGGCATTCATGGACATCTTTGTTTCTTCTTTACGTCCTAAACACACTTGAGAGTTATATGGCCTCTATATCTATGTCCACGCGATTCCTAGCAATCTTCGGCTTCAGTCCACACCAAGTAGCGTAGTGCTTCATTCTTCACAGTCGCAGATATCTGGAGGGAAGTTACAATGTAGATCTCTTTTTCGCTTGATCACTGATACTTAACTACAGCTTGAACAGGAAACCGAGAGACTAGCTTTGAGTACTCATCTAGGGTCAGTGCGGCAGGATATGAGAACTATGAGTAGGCACAACCTCAGAACCATTATCGTCGTCAGAATCGAGCATTGTGCAATTGGAACACATGACTCCAGATTAGGCTTCGCCTATAAAGACTTCCGCAGAAGCTGCAAAGACGAAGAGGATGATGAAACTGTTGCACATTTTCTATTGTGACTGCAGAGCTCCCTCCTTACGTAGAAAACGTCATCTAGACGCGTACTATTTTAACAACCTGATGGAACTAAGTAGCAATAAGCATCAGCCATCTCCTTCTTGTCAAAAACGCTATTTGGTTTGCGGAATAGGAATGATCAGAGCCGCGTGGGAACACAACTGGTCTACTCTGCCGTAAATGTGACAGCCACTCCAACCTAACCTAACCTATCTAAAACGGCCACTTTGTCAGCTTAGACTAAGAAGACCTGCACAAAGGGCGCTTATCGGCGACATAACAGGGCACTTTTGCAATGAACCAAATAATGGGAGTCCCATTTAATGATTTCTGCCGAAGCTGCATGGATGAAGAGGAGAATTAGACGACACATCAACTCCTCTACTCGTGCAGTCATATAGGAACTCACATCTAAGCACCAATTTGTTCCATAATTTGGTCGAACTGAACGACACCACCATACGCCAGCTAAGAACCGCTTTGTTATAAGCGCCAATTGGTTGCACGATACCTATCTGCGTCGTTTACTGGACAAAGTGTGACTGCTACCTTGAGCCAGCCACTTTAACCTAATCTAAGCTACGGCAGCTTGTCTTGGATAGCTTTGCCTAGCACGTTTGTTGCAAATTGAAAATTTGTCTATCTAGACTCTGACTATTCCAACTCCTGCTTCCCCACGAAAACTAGACGTTAAAGCGGCTGACTGTCCAGCAAGTAGCAGTCGCCGCGTTGTGACGACAACCTTGCCTGAAACTCTCTCGCATGCCCTTTGACTCTGTCGCACCGGAAATGTCAGTGAATTAGAAGAAAATTTCGAAAAGACTCGTTTGGCATACTCCTTGCGGCCCCTTCTCTAAATTCAAAATTCCCCAATTTCTGGTCCAAAAGTCGAGCAAAGTTCCGAACAATGACAGAAAAGCGTTGCACTTCCTTGGTCCCATGCGACTTGGTAGGTTCCCCAGACATTCTTGCAAAAGCTCCCATGTGTCCTCTCCTCTTTGCCAGGGCTGTCAAGACAACCTCATGGGCGCCGAATACGAGGGTATTCCGCAGCTGCGACAGACGTCCGCTGATCCACATCACAAGAGGCTCAAAATTCACAGGCTAGTCAAGGGGGGTTACATGGAGTTCCCCGGTTCGCACTGGATGGCGGCGGTAACCGACGCGAACAAGTGTGGGGTCCTTAACAGTGTCTCTGTGTGCTCTGCAGGAGGACCCGAAAATCAGGAAAATCAAGTCATCCAAAATGTGGACCGAGTGGTCTGTCAACAAGACCAATGGACTGCAGGACGAGACGCCGAAGTGGTACATCCATGGCTATCCCCACCGGAGGCCGGGACTGCCTTGTGGTGGCACTGTGGCTACTTACTATCCAGCGGCGAGTGCGTGTCAATGCGAAGTGTGTCCATGTTCGCAGACGAATCCTTGTACTTGTTGCCGGCACTTGCCGGGGAGTCGAGGTAAGAATGGTGACCACTCTCCGACCGACAAGACACTCTCTTCTTTGTTTCCCAGCCAAACCGCCGAAGGGCTTCCTCATCGAGTACTGTGTTCACGAGGACAGAAGCCGGAAGAAGGACAACCCAACCACCGCCATCGCACTGTGTCCCAGAACTAGAGCCAGAAACACAACTCCAACGCGATCCACTTGCTAGGTGAGTCCACCCGACTACTGACACCCGCCCCCGATAAGCAAATCTAGTCGCCTTCGAACAAAAATCAACAAACTTCGCTTCGAGATATTTCGAACGAGCCTCATTCAGTTTCAGTCTTTCGCCACCTAAACATCGAATTTCTAAATTTTTGTGAAAAAAAAAGGAAATTTTTTGAATATTAAGCAAAAAAGGTGAGCATCTGGGTTCCTCCCACCTCCTCCGTCCCCGACTAACCGAAACATCGACATCCCTCGTTCATTTCAGAGGATAAATCTTAGCCAAAAATAATGTGCGATCCTTGCATTCCATGCTGCGCTCCGTGCGATCCCTGCTCGGGACCCTACGAGGTGAGTGTCACCAGACCTCTGGTCGGTCCTTTCTGATCCTCCGCCCCCCCCCCCATACAGCCATCGCCGCAATGCTATTCGGGAGCCGAGCTGGAAGCCCTGCCGCAGTGCGCACCGAGGCCACCGCCGCCGCTGCCGAAATGCGTCACGATACAGCAGCCGCCGCGGTTGATATGCAAAAAGAAGGTGGTCTTCAATCAGAAAATCGTGCCCGAGCCGATGGTGGTGAACCGATGCCGCCAGATAACCATACCGAAGGTGGTCGACGTGACCAGGGTCATAAAGGTGCCCAAGCTGACGTGGGTCTCGCAAATGATACGCGAGCCGAGGGTCATCTACTATCCGTCGATGGTGCCCGACCCGTATGTGGTGTGCTACCCGAAGAGGATCACCGAACCGCGCGAAGTCTGCCAGACGTTCCTGTGCCAGCCGAAGCCCCAAGTGATCGATATACCGCCGCCACGCGAGTACTGCTGCTATCAGAACGGCCCGATCCGCTACAAGCCCAGCCAGCCGTGTCCACCGACGCCGATCGGCGGCTGTGGCCCGCTGCCCTGCTTCACCAGCGGGCAGTACCCCGTTTGCGAGCCGAGTGGCCCATGTGCACCTTGTCGTCCGTCTGGTCCTTGTGGTCCTTGTGGTCCTTGTGGACCTTGTGGACCTTGTGGACCTTGCGGTCCCGGCCCCTGTGGCCCTCCCATGCCCAATGGGCCGATTGTGTCCAAGTGCGGCCCATGTGGTCCTTGTGGCCCCTACTCCCCCTGCGCTCCGTGTGGGCTATCGGGACCCTGTGGTCCCTGCGTCCCCGGTTCCCCGTACATGGCGTGTTAGAATGTGTAGTCGATGCTTATCAAGCGTCGCGGCGCCTTGGTAACGCATCTCCCGCGCATTCCCCTGACCTCGCCGTAACACGCTTCACTCTCTTTCAGCCAAAGAAATGCAGCAGCCGGGAGCTGAGGGCCGGCGTCATGTACACGAACTGCGATACTGCTGGAAGCGCAACGGCCTCCAGGACCAGTGCCCGCGTTCGTCGTGCCAGGGCAGGGCCGAATGCCTGCGCTCTCCCGTTCCGAACTGCTGTCCGTCGAAGTTCCACCTCAAGCATGCCTACATGACGATGGGGACGGCTTTGAAAAGAATGCAATGCAAGGATTCGTCGCCGGGTGAGAAGGGCCGCGAAGAGGCTCCCGTCAAGTGTCCACCGAAATGCTGAAAGATGGTAAGTCTGTGCTCAGGCATCGCCGTTCATTGACGATGCTGTTCTTTCCTCTTTCAGAAGGCCATGGCCGTTGGACGGCAGGGACTCTGGGTGAAGCAAGGCTTGGCGGCTGCGGCATGCGCTTGATAAAACGACTTTTGTTTGAGATTTTCTTGGAATAAAATTTTTGGTGCATATTTTTAGGCTACTCAGTTTGTGACTTTGATTTGGTCGCGGTTTTTGGGGGTGCCGGTGGTTTTCTGCTTTGTTTGGGGTTTTAGTTGGGGCTGGGGGTGTGCTTTGGGTGGTTTCTCTGTGGAAGAATGGTGGCTGGATCGGTTGGTAGCGTCAAGACGAGAAGGGGCTCTCATCGCGTAATTTATCAGACGACTATCGTCCTGTCGTTTCAGTCAAAACGAGGGCACGAGATGATTGTCGCGATACGCGATACAGGAGAGCTTAGAGAAGACTTCAGTGATTAGAGTGCGAGTCTTATAAGGGAACAGAGGATAAACAGATCAATGGTGAATCGAGGCCTGAGGCAAGCTCAAAGTGGTTGGGGCAGTACTCGCAGGCAACGAAGAGGACTCCGTTTACTTCTGGATCGTGAGACTAAATCCTTGCAAGAGTCGACCAGTGGCTCCTAACTGACATTGGAGTGTGACCAATTCGCTGATTCGACGAAGTACTCCCTTAAGAGCAATCAAATGAGTCAGTGGACAAGAAAGGTTCTCAGAACGACTGCAATCAGCGAATAATTCGGCGTTGTTCTGGAAACCGAAACGCAGTCCGAATGAACGAATTGAGGGCCACATGGAGCTCTCATCTTCAGCCGTTCAATCGGACTGCGTTTCTGAGCTCTCTGTGGCTGAAGGTGAGGGCTCAATGAGGACTCTCTGGCCATCAAGTCGTCCAATCGGACCTCGTTTCCAACACGACTCCGAATTTATCCCCTTTTGAGGCCGTTCTAGAATCCCTTCTCGTCCACTGCCGAGCCACTGTATCATCTGACTGCTCCTCCTAATGTCCCTCTGAGAGATGTGATCGATTAAACGATGCTCTTTCGTCTCCAATGTCCTCTAAAGGACCACTGGTTGATTCTTGCAACAAATTGGTCTCATGATTCACAATTTATTGGTGTCCTCTTTGTTGTCTCATCCACTCTACTTGTCTCACCTCGATCTTGTCGCCTCATCCACTCTACTTGTCTCAGATCGATCCACCGCCGACATTTCAGCTTCCAAAACGAGCCAAAATTGATGCCGCATTGGGCTCGTTATGAAGTCATCTCAACCGCCAGTGGCTCCACTTGTCTTCGAATCCACTCCACTCGCCTCAATCGCAGCATGTCCCGAATTCTTAGAATTTTCTCTCAAAAAATCTCCCCCGATACAACCTTATTCCGTTTTCGTACGACTCTCGAGTGAGTTCAAAGCAAAATTTGCCGTGACTTAGAAAAAAATTCAAAAATTATCAAAAATCTTCAAAAAATCCCCGAGTCCACGTCCGCAGAGCTGCATCTCCCCAAACCAAGGAGAAAAATACGCACATCAGACAACATGTGCGATCAATCGATGCCAATGGGAGCAGAAGTCGACGAGCCCTACCATGGTTCGTTTGAGGTAAGCCCCTGCAACGCCGAACCACATCCCGATTCATCACAGACCTCTTCCCATTTCCAGTTCGCAGGAGGAAGCCCCACCGCAAGACGACCGACGCACCCCGGCTGCGAGCTGCGAGCCAGCAAGATGTACATGTACTGCGACTGCAACCGGAGGAACGGACTCCAGGACAACTGCCCGAGGACCGTGTGCCACGGCAACTCGAATCAGATGCAAGGTGCCGGGCTTCAGTCGTTCCCGCAGCACGATGGCGTGCAAATGCGGGGCTTCGCGATGCCTAGCAACGGCCTGCACGCGAAGAACGCGCCTGCAATGCCATACGGAGCCCCACTGAGCGGCTATCAGGAATACTTCGGCGATGGAATACCGGCGGGCCTTGCGATTCACCCGTACGCCTCGGCGCAGCAGAATGGGATGCCGGACGGCGGAAGTAACTGGGCAGGCAGCAGCAGTCCGCAAGGGAGTCAGGCTTGTGAGTTGACCGCGAAGAGTCGTGGCTTGGGGCGTTCATCATCTGTTCCATTTGCAGGCCACATGGGGTACGGCGACGTGGGAATGCAGAGATGGTAGACTTGTGGATCGGATGTGAAGTGTATTCGTTTTTTTTTTTTGAATAAAATTCGTCGTTTTTTCATAGATTTGTGTTGATTCTCCTTGATTTTTGACCACGTCAGGCTGGATCCTGCTCCACATTGTCTTTTGACGGGATCTATTTGATTTTTCACTGCCCGAGGATACCCAAGAGATGTTGCGGCTTTCGATGGTCGATAGAAGCGACTCTTGTGGGTTCAGTCGATTGTTGCCGGGATTCTTCTCGATTTTCGACTGTTCTTGTGAACTACCGTCCCACTGCTCCATCAGACTGGATAGGGAGTAGGAGAGCTCAGGAGTGGATGAGGTAACAAAGAGGACACCAGGAACTTGGGACCAATTTGTTGCAAGAATCGAAAAGTGGACCTTTAGAGGACATTGGAGACGATAGAGCGTCGCTTAATCGATCACATCTCACAGGTACTTTAGGAGGAGCAGTCAGATGAGTCTGTGGCCCGGGAGTGGCCAAGAAAGGATTCGAGAACCCGATTAAAAAGGGGATAAATTCAGTATCTTGCTGGAAAGCGAAACGAGGTCCAATTGAACGAGTTGAGGGCCAGAGAGTCCACAGGGAGCGCTCAACTTCAGCCACAGGCAGCTCAGAAGCTCGGTCCTATTGGACAAACTGAAACGAGGTCCGATTGAACGAGTTGAGGGCCAGAGAGTCCACAGGGAGCGCTCAACTTCAGCCACAGGCAGCTCAGAAACTCGGTCCTATTGGACAAACTGAAACGAGGTCCAATTGAACGAGTTGAGGGCCAGAGAGTCCACAGGGAGCGCTCAACTTCAGCCACAGGCAGCTCAGAAGCTCGGTCCTATTGGACAAACTGAAACGAGGTCCAATTGAACGAGTTGAGGGCCAGAGAGTCCACAGGGAGCGCTCAACTTCAGCCACAGGCAGCTCAGAAACTCAGTCCTATTGGACAACTGAAGATGAGAGGGCTTCCTGTAGACCCACTCGTTGAATTGGACCCCGTTTCAGCTTTCAGAACGACCAAGCCTCCTTTCCGGATCGTTCCGGAACCCTCTGGCAACAGCTGAAGATCAGATGGCTCCTGCTGGAGTGTGGACTCTGTTCCGGAATAATATCCTCCGGCTCTCAACGCGTTGAAAAAAATACCCCGTTTCAGCTTTCAGAGGGATTCCGCGCACTTTTTTTATGGCGTTTTGGAGACCTTCCTTGTCCACTGCTCTAGAGATCCATGGGAATTCCAACCGCCGCACCCTTTAACAGACCCAAAGCCGCCCCTCACGCGACTAAGATTTGATGCAGAAGTACCTCCGACAAAAGGGAAGTGTAAAAATGAGCTTCCGTTCCCTCGAACCAAACACATCCTAATAGGCTTACCCAGCCTCGAGCTCTGCAAAAAAAGCGGATCCCTCCTCTCCCTCAAAAGCAGAAAAAACTCGACGCAATTGCAGAGGCTTACGATTCATTTGCCGACGGTGCTGGTGTGCCGTTCCAGAATAATATCCTTTCATTACCCGTCCGGGCGGCTTGGACGGCTTTCGGTCGGCCGCTCCACCATCGCCGGTGCATGCCCAGCAATCAACTAACAGCCTCACGCCATCTTGCATGGGAAAGGTGAACAAGCAAATAAACCGCCATCGCCACCGGGCTACATTAATTTTTTCCATTTGCCGCGCTATTTGCCGAGGCATCTTCTTTGGGAGCAAACGTAAATCGCAGCCGATGGCATGGGTGCGTGCGTGTGTGTGTGTGTGCGTGTGCGCGAGTCCTTGTAAGAGACAGTTTAACGGTTACACCGCAAGGATGCAGGATACAAACAAAATGTGAAAAAAGACAAAAAAAAAAAAAAAGTCCGCATTGAATGTCCTTCCATTCGCATTCGTACGTGCATACGGTTTCGCAGGACTAAAACGTTTCGTGATGTTGCAAAAATTAACTGTTAACGACTGGATTTTTTTTCACTCTCCCTCTGTGCCCCCGGGTTGTTTTTCTTTCAACGGACGCAAGGATTTTGTCATTTTTCTCTCGATTTACATGCCAGATGGGTGGCGGTGCGGCGCCGCGCGTTGCGAATGAAGCGTGCTTCTCATTAGGAGGCTGGGTGTGGGTGTGTGGGTGGGTGTCCTCCTCTACTATTTGCTTTGCAATTCTTCAGGATTTTCCAGGACATCATAATTGCTCGATGTGCCCCCCCTGTTCCACCTCGTGCTCCCCTCATGCGACGACGAAGACACACTCTGACAGATGACAGATGTCAAACAGAGACGTTCGGGAATTAAGTGCCACAAATGAGATCCTTATTTGTCGACGTGACGCTGGTGGATGAGGAAATAAATAAATTCCCACACAAGGGATACCAACCAACAGTGCTGTCCCGTTTGGAGAAAGGGGATTTATGACGCCGCGTACACATTTTTTTTCCGTTGGGCGCCATTTTTGTCTTGTCTGCCACAACAGTGGGGGGCGGGGGGAGACGCACACAAGTCGTCGGTTGCTGGATGCTGATGGGGTGGGTGGGTGTTTGGGTGGTATGGCGAACGGTTTGGGGTGGAGTCTAACACGCGATAAGCCGCACGAGGAGTCGTGATAGATGAAGTGACATCCTTTGTATTTACATACCTTAATCCCATCAATTTGTCTGGCCAAGGGAACCCGAACAGTTGCTTTGTTGTGTTTGGCCACCATTTGCCATTTTTTTCTGTGTTGTTTCTGTCCTCGTGTGGATCGTGGTGTCGTTGGCAGTTGGTCATCAACGTGGCTGGAATTGAAGTGTTTGTCTTTGTCGTTCGCCGGGGATAACGAAAGAACTTGCCAAGGATTAGCGACCATCAACGTTGGTTCGTTTTGTGGACCATGAACCGGACGAAATCAAACGGTCAGGTGGTTAGATGGATGAAGACGACGACGACGACAGAGGAGAGCTTTGACATTTGACGGTTGGGATTGATGGTGTGTCACAAAAGAAAAGACAGCGGGCCTTCGCAGGGACCTTTGAAAACTCAATTTCGGTCGTTGAGACCTGAACATGAGGGCTTCCTCAAGAGAGGGAGATTCAATCAGGCGTCGGGCTTGTTGAAGCACCCTCTGGAGCGATGTTTTCTCGAGAGAAAGCTGGAATCATGGTCTAGACTTCTTCAAGAAACAGGTGTGAAAGCAAGTCTGGCAAGTCTGGCCAGTCTGGCGGGTCTCTTTGTGTCTCTTTGTTTCGTCTGACAATCAGTAACGACCCATTCACCGGCCAGAGAGAACAAAACCACCAGCAGACCACGCCATCAATGCACTCCACCCATTTTGCAGACAGAATTCCATTTCAAAGCGATAACCGTCGTAAGTGATGCACAACGTCCCAGTAGAACGGACGAACCCTCATAAGTCTTTATTGGCCGACACAACTCCGATGCCTGCCTTACACGACTAAGCCCATAATCCGCTGTTGGACTACAGCTACGAGCAGTCGCTCCTTCACTCTTCACGTTTGTCTCAGGTGACATGTGTCCCAACATTAATCAGAGCGGACTGCCTCGTCGAAATCATCACCCCCATTGTCGTCGTCAAAGTTGCACACAAACGCGAACGCAAGCGGAATGCATCAGTTATGCGCGCCGACCGTCTTAAATAACCCAGACAGAGAGAGAGAGTCATTTGGAGCGAGCTCCATCATCCGGCGTGGCTGTCGTACAAAGGACATAAAACCAAAGAAACGGGCAAAACGGTCCAACAACCGCATCCTCGTCGTCAGCAGGTGTCCCGGTTCCCACTGTCATCGCCGTCGCTGCCGATGGCTCGCTCTGCAGCATTGAACGACTACTGAATGGCCTCAGCCCCCACCCTCCGGGTGGTAATCCGTAAACGAGTAATGAGGTTAATTACTAGGGCTTAAGTTGAAAGGTGAATCCATCATCCGTGTCCGCGCCCACACCCCACTGCGAGGCCTCCTCCTAATTTGTTGCCACAATGAGCATTAATTCAATTAATGCCCTCAAAGGGGAACACCGATGGTCTTCCCGGATGCCTTGAGATCTCCAGCAGAGTCGGTGTTTCCCTGTGTGTGTGTGTTGGTGTGTGCATGAGTGTGTGTGAGCCGCAATCAAACACAGCCTCCAGGTGGGTGGGGTGAAGGAGGATTGAAAAATCAATTTGTTCGTGACGTTTTGTCAAAACAAACAGACGGCAACGGGTTAAGGACTTCCTCACTCCGGCCGCCTCTCATAATTAAACCGAATCCGGATGAATCAATAAATTTCGTTAGCTCCAACTTCGGCTCCAAGCAGACAACGACAACGACAACGACGACACCTCTGTGTAGGTCAACCACAGAGTTTGCACAGCAACGACGACGACGACGACGCCGCCCGGAAAACGAGCAGCCAGAGACTGGGGGATGCTTGCTGGGGATGGGTGGGTGGGGGGTTGGGGATGGATGGAGCATCGTACCCAATGAGGGTGTGCCGAAATGAAAAGCTACCGTCAGTGTGACGTGACAACATGGATTCTGAAGCTGAGTAAATATTTGTGCCATCAGAAATCATATAATCAATTCGTCGGATTATGTCCTGGAATGGGGATGGCAACGCCGGCCAATGGCCCGACAGGCTCCCAAGGGGGAGCTGTGAACGAATTCGATTTGGAAGAGAGATTGACTTTGTTTCTATATGAAGCTCGGCAGCGCAACGAAGTGAGACGATCGATCGGCTGCTCGAGATGAAATGAGGCGGGGAGTTGCAAATATGTATTCATATTCATTCGTTCAACAAGGGAACGCGAAGAAGCTGTCGGAGTGTGCTCCAAGAGAAGGTTGAACATGTCATTCAACTCGAAATGTGGGGGAAGGCGTTAAATGACACAGAATTTCATTATTTTTCAAGTGACTTAGGAAAAGGTGGAGCTGTTCGTGAAAATCAACGCCGGCAGTCTTGCCACAACCTGTGGATAGGAGTGTCTAGCGTCGGCGAAAAATTGGTGATATTCTGTTCAGCGAATGATCATATTTCCGACGAGTAGGTACGAGACGGATCCGATGAGGAGGCACGATGGCAAGCAATTTTCTTGCGATCACGCCTTGGACACGAAACGACTTGGCAGAGACCTGAACTCAATTTGGTCGTTAAAACCTAAACTTGAAGGCTTCCTCAAGAGAAAACGAAACATCCTGCGAATGAGGGCGTCAGAGCTTATTAGCGTCAAGTAGAAAGTGCAACTTTCAGTGAAATCTATCATCAGTCCAGCCTTCGGCACCCACCAAGAAGACCAATCATTAAGCTAGACCACAGCACATACTGATTCCACTCTTGCTTACTTAAAAGGTCTGCGACCCATTGTTGGTCTGAACCAGAACTGCCTTCGCTGGCGGTCCTAGGCATACTGCTGCTTCCAGTCATCATGCCTGGACATGAAAAAAGACTTCACGTTTTTTTTTTACCAAATTGAGTTTTCAAAGGCCCCCGCGAAGTCGTTTCATGTCCAAGGCCTGGTGTCTGTTCGGGACACACTTGCCTTGCATCTGCCACGGCTACCCAGCAGATTTGGCCTTCCTTTCCTTCTCCTCTCGAACCAGGAGTCTCGAATTCGAAGACCCTCTTCCTTCTATCCATGTGCTCGATGTGGTCATGGTAACCTTCCGGACTGTACATCAAAATGGGACCTAAGTGAGCCGTGGACTGCGGCTACATTACGAGAAGTGAATTTCGCGTCTACCCACGGACCTACCCGGTCTTAGGTTACATTACGAGACGTGGCTTACCTCCGTCTACCCACGCACCTTACCTAGCCAAACCTATCGAATAACATTCACTTCTTGGCACGGCTCGTGACCATGTCTTCTCCTCCATTCACCTTCCTCTAGTTCTGATGCGACTTAAGCACGATCTGTCAAGGGTCTGTACAGCTGCAACGGTCAATGATCTTTCTGTCCTGATGCCCTTAAAGGCGCTGAAACGCAAGTCTCTGAAATGAGGCTGCTGGTAAAGTGGGCCAAAATGAAGTCCACATGTGCCACTATTTCTGAGTGGATACTCAACACATTCATCGAGTCGATGTTGCAAGGTTCGCCGGTTTTATTCCCACGAAGAGCTCCATTCGTTCCTAAATCACTTGGAAAATAATGAAACTCTGTGTCTTTTGAACGCCTTCTCCCACATTACGAGTTGATGACGGTTTCAAACGTACCTCGGTTCCGGGGTAATACTTAGCGATCGCTGTTTCTTTGGGCATGACGGACAAGTGGGAAGTAGATCCCAAACTGGACTGAAGTGAGACGTGCCTTGCGCGTCTACCCACTGACCTAACCTAGCCCAAATCCCAAACTGATTCGTAAATGCCAGTTCTGGTTCTCTGGAGAATACTCAGTTTTACGTGCGATCTTTGTTCCTAATCGTGGCGTTTGGCGAAAAATAGACACTCACGAACTGAGCGGGCTGTACAGCGACTTATGAGTCTCGTCATGTCTCTACAGATTCAACGGCTAAGATGGCTTGACCGTGTAGAGCACATGGGCAGCAACTTGTCTCCTATCCGAAGAGTCTTCGTTTCCGAGCTTGTTAGACGATGGATCACGGGATGTCCGCCTTTAAGGCGACTCGCACAAGATCAGAAGGAACTCAATCAACCTCTAATGCGAAGCGAGAAACAGCTGGAGAGGCTTGTTGTGATGCACACGGCCTTAACGAGCTTGATATGAGATTCAGTTGTTATTTAAGGCTCCGACCTACCTGCATCAACTTCATCACACGAAGGAGAAGAAGAACCACGAAAAGAGGAATTTCTTTGGTTACACCAACTTCACAAATCCTACAGCCCGAATTCAGCTTAGAGTGCTCGCCGAGGGCCAAGGTGAGTTAAAAGCATTAAACACGGTTGAACAACTAGCTTTCCATCGTAAGTACGTGAGTTTGCAATGAATTGAACGCTGTACCGTAGTGAGCATGTGCGTCGATTCCTACTGCCGCCGTTCTTGTAGAAACTAGTCCAAGGTCATCTAGGGACAGTAGTGCCACCGCGAGACCATCCAAATGTGACGCAAATCGAATCACTTTTTCTTAAACGTTGCTTGATATAAAATTGGAATCGCCTTCTTATTCGTACATACGAGTAAGAAATCAACGCAAATCGAATTTTCCACGACGCATCATCGAGATCGATCCATATCATGGAATTGGAGCACTCACTTAAATCGACGCAAGTGCCACATCAAACAATGAGAATCAACAAGTAGAGATATTTTGATTTGTGTGAACTTGGAAAGCCTGAAAAACTTGATGAGAAATCAGAGTTCTGTGGATGGCTGTGTTTTAAAATTTAGTCTACGTGGTGGAGTCTGCAAAAGTGCTTACGAATGAGGTGATTCTTCTGACAATCGACAAGCAACAGCAGAGTAGCATCAAATTCTTCAAACGACTACCTTCTCTGACTGTTCTAATGGAAGTCACAAAAGAGCTTATTCAACGACTTTTGTGCTTGTTTGGCGTAAGTATTCATCAGCTTGCATGTGTTTGCATTGTTGCACTTGCATTGTCAGTTACCCGGCAACACCAGCTCGGTTTTAGCAGACCTTGACTGCAAATCGAACTGATTTCCTTCAAATGTCGCAACATAAGTTAAGAACTTTGTCCACCTGGTCATCCACCCATTTCTTCGTGACGCTTAAATGCATCTTGGACATGATGGCAAACTCAAGCTTGCCGAAATGAAGCCCAGGCGTCATTGTCATCATCTCGGGTCGCGGGTGTAAAGCACGCACTAGACAGTAGACATCTCCAGGCCACTCTATCCTCCGCCATCGACTCTAACTCATCAGGAGCTATGAACGGGCGCAACCAGGTGAGTTTTTGGACTTGATTCAACCACCTCGTCTTGGGTCTCCCAAGCGGTCGCCTAACTGATGGAATCGCACACCTCGGCGATCAACGGACACCGAATCGCAGACAATGAAGTGCAATCCACCGACTGTTGCCTATTTCTGCCAGTCCACATGTAACTGTCTCAGCAGATCTCTGAACCTTTCCGACGATCTTAACGCCACCCTTGTGACTTAGCCATACGATCACTTGATCATTTCCCAAAGTCAATCGCCCCAAGGAGTCTCCGATTTCAATGAAATCAAATTTAAGAGAACAACCAACACCCAATTAAAGCCTTTTGTCATCATCAAGTCGATTCGTTTGAGCACAAGTTTCGTCGAATCGAAAACCCGAATCGACAAACGAACGGTTTAATCAAAAAGCTACATAAACCCATGTGTTGTGGTCCGTCACAATTGAGTGCAGAACTCGGAAGCGTCGCCCCATTCCCACAGACAGCATCCAACATGGAATGGCTTTAACTAGCAATAAACACCGCCTCACACAGTGTGTGTCCATAAACAGCTCGGACTTTGTACATCCAATAAACCTGCCAAACACACCAAGAGGTTATTATGGAGAGCAATCAATGGTGGATATCATCTCAGTCCCCCTTAAACACCCCTCGCCATCCCTCGCATGCCATCACACTTTGGCCCGGGCGCATTGAGAGCCTGGGAAAAATCAATTTTGTGTGATGTCAGTAGCTTTTAGCTTTTCCGTTACAAAATTGTTGTATTCTCTCCACACACACAACATCCCCTCTCTATCCCCATCATTCAACAAGAGAAACTCACCACTACACACGCTCCCTGGACCCATCCAGCTCTGACGTATGCGCTCTTCATGCTAAAACTGATTTTTTGGCTTGCCTTACGCTTAGTGGTTGGCATATTCCATTTGACAAGAGAGTAGGTGTGGCTTCCTTCGCACACACACACACACACACACAGCCACAGGGACCAGAGCGCGAGAGAGAGAGTCATCTTACAAGGATTTTTCAAAATGGTGGATATTCCAACACACACACACGAGCCGGAGTCAATCAGAGGAACGGTGAACGGAGTGCCGGCAGGAAGAGCGGAGTGTGTGACGACTTACTGCTACTAATGTAACCACAACATCCTCCAGAGCCTCCATCCGCCTGGTGCGTCTGCTGCTGCTGCTCCTCGCGATGATTACGACGACGACGAAGATGATGATGATGACGACGACGGTGGGAGAGATGGTGGGAGAGATGGTGGAAGAGTTCGCTCGTTCGTTCACTGATGTGGCAGGAGTCAATGTCATTCGGTAGCTCCACCCTTGTCCGTACAGATCTGCTCTCAGCTCTCGCAGGATGTGTGAGCGCCCGTGTGTGTGTGTGTTGGTGCCTTTATCTCGGAACTCACATTCTGCCAGTTTTAAGTCATTTCAATTTGCGGAGTCAGTAAATCAACCCTCATACGGTGGAGGGAACCACACGCACTCACTCACGCACACTTAGCAGCTCTCTCTCTCTCTCCTTTTCTCTCCCAGATGAAAGTTCTTTTTTCGCCTTCGTCGTCAGTCCACGCCCTTCGTAAATTAGGAAAAAGAAAAAAAAAACCAGGACCAAGTGTGAAACTCGTAAAAATTTCAGCAGCAACTGTGTTTCCTCGAAGCTGGTAAGTCCGTGCAAATCGCCGCCTAACGACATCACTGCCACGGATGTCGATCCCCGCTCTCGGCAGAGGTCATGCCCGCTGTTAGCTGGCAGTTTTATGTACAGAAAGCTGGCAGGTCACTGCATAACGGCTGCAGTGCCACGTTCAGCATTGCCAGCAGTTCTCAAATGAATCGGGCGGTTTTTTTTTTGTTCACGTCGCAATGCAGCAGTCAACTTTCAAGTGTCACATCATCATGTACAAACACACACACATCACGATCCACATGTGAGTGCGTGAGTGTGTGTGTGTGTGTGTGTGGTGCTGCTTAACACATAACTTCGTCATTCTTGACATTTTGTGGTGAATTTGTCGAAAGCCACAAGGAAATAGGGGATGTTTTCAAGGATGCACATCGCACGCGAACGTAGCATGTGGGCGTTCTTTCTGTATTTCTGTGTGTTCCTGACTTTGTTTCTCTTTCTCTCGAGAGCATCATCCGCTGCGAGAGTACTGTGCGGCGCGCATCCTTTCGTCCAACCACCCTCTCCCCCCTCTCCCCCTGTCCACACATTTTATTTTTTTCTCCGGTTTTTCTCCGTTCCTTCCGAAAAGCTACTCAGAGTTGATTCGCTTCGTTTTTTTTTTGTTCCTTCTTTACCTCGCCGCTCGGTCTTGTTGCGCGCGTGAGGGTGAGATCTGTGGCCAATGTCAGAATTTATCGTTAACCATTGGGGGACGCAAGGGGTGGTAAAATGACGACGAGAACGATGGTGATGATGATGATGATGATGATCACAGTGATGACGGGGATGTTGATGGTGGTGTGGTGGTGGTGGTGGTGGTAGTGGTTGGTTGGTTGGTTGGCTGCTTGGTTGGTCGAGTCCTTTTTCGGCTATAGCAGATGGTATTGTCATCATCAACGTCGTCGTCATTCTTGTTTTGTCATCATCTATCACACGGGATGTCAGGGAAACCAACCAGCCAACGGTGGTAGCGCGTTACAAGTTGCCCAACAGAGAGAGAGCCGTAGCCGCCACGGTAGCGCACACACAACACTCTCGACTGGAAGAAGATAAGTCGTGTCAGAGTCACTGACTGTGTAAAGTTATCGTGAGCAGGACGTGGTCGGTGATTTTTTTCGGTTCAAAATAGAAAAAAAAAAAAGAAGAAATAAGTAAACAATTATTTTTTCTTTTTGTTTTTGGTTCGGGTTGAGTGCAAAAATTCGAATCGAATCGGATACAATTTCGTGCTGAATGCTCAAGTGGTTGTTTGGCTGGAAGTGAAAGTGAAGTTTTTTTTGCAATTTTGTGATTTTTCGAAAGCGTGCGTGTGTTAAATTTTCGCTGACGCCCTGGATACCTTAGGATTTAAATATTTCCATCAGCGGAAAATGGGAACAGGTGATTGAGACAGATTTTTGATTTTTGATTTGAACTCGAAAATGGTGGAGGTGCCACCGTCGGGATAATGCACGGCGGTGACGAGTGAAGTTTGTGGCTTTTTTCAGTGGTTGCCAAAATCCCAAGAAGAGAGAATTTCTGATAAGAGTCCAAGGCTCGACATAGATTGTGTAAATGCATCGGCATGCGGAAGAGAGATTGCTCCTCTTGCAGGGAAACTGCATCGCCGTAGGGAACTTATAGCCGCTCCTACATATGCGACTTTTTACTCAAGGATTCTTACAAACTCTTCTGTGTGATCCCTTTTGTCTCACCTCCTTTGTGCACAGCATTGAGAAAGCGGCGACGAATTTAGCGTGTTTTAGAGCCGCTTAAGGGAACCCTTGTGCGGAAGACACCCTTCCTCCTCCTTCAATCTTAAATGAAGGCAATCGTTGCAATGTCACGCAACATATTCGATTGTGACCGCATTTCCGAGGTCTAAGAACATATATTTAAATCCCCAGAAACTCAGTAGATTGACGTGTCATCATTTCCGCGTCCAAACCGACTTGAATCAGCTTCGTTTTTGAGTTGAAGTGTTGAGGGAAACTTCCAATTGTAGACAGACTCCTTAAACGGATCAATTTCCCCGACGAATGATTGACTTTGCACGCATTTTGGAATCCCTTGGACATACACTTCTCTTGGACCGACAACACATTAGTCGCCGTCGCTCTATTAACCTTTTTATGCGAAGAAAAATGTCAACATTATGTAAAATGAGTGGAGTCGGTAGACCTGGGCCCAGCTTCTAACAACCACTCATTGTGCTTGCCAATGATTCATCCTCACGAGTGGAGAAGGCCTACAGTCTTATGCTAACTCCAAACGGCGATGTTTGCCTTTCAAAAATTAGCCAGGAACTCGCAACTGGGGGAACCGTGAATTATGAAAAGTTGAGTCGGGAATTGAACCGAGAATCCCCACCGTCGGTGTCGACGATTCAATGGACTTCTAAAACCATCGCAGACTCAAGGACTTGCCAGAATATCGCGTCCGTTTACTTAAGAAATTACCGATGTCGGGTATTAATTGAACAAAAAGACTCTAGCTACGGCCAAGTTGGTTGAGGTCATCCCCCTTGTTGGAGTCGAAGTGTGATCAACATCAGAATTGAAGGCGCTCTTCTACTCGTTTGAGAAAGGCAGCAGAGGACTATTTGACCAGGATTTAGTTTCTGCAAGTCACGCTACGGGTGATGGTGCTAGGGCGGCTTCTAGATGCCATAAATTGGCCGCGAAACATTGGTAATGTGTAGGGAAGGGTGTTGCGATGTTGTGTTGCGATAGTGCGCTTAAGCTCTCTTTTTGTTCATCTTCGTTTTCTTCGTCGAATTTATTCTTATTTTCTCACTGTTTATATGAGAAAGAGATGGAACATGTGTGAAAAGGGTGAGAAACAGGCAAATTGAGCCGCGAGTTTCTTTTTATTTTTCTTCTTCTCCTTATTGTTCGTTTTCTTATTCATCTTCATCTTCTTCATCTTCTCTTCTTCTTCCTCTTCCTCCTCTTCCTCTTCTTCCTATTCTTCCTCCTCATCCTCCTCTTCCTCTTCTTCCTCTTCTTCCTCTTCTTCTTCTTCTTCCTCTTCCTCCTCTACCTCTTCTTCTTCTTCTTCCTCTTCTTCCTCTTCATCCTCTTCTTCCTCTTCTTCCTCTTCTTCCTCTTCTTCCTCTTCTTCCTCTTCTTCCTCTTCTTCCTCTTCTTCCTCTTCTTCCTCTTCTTCCTCTTTTTCCTTTTCTTCCTCCACTTCCTCTTCTTCCTTTTCTTCCTTTTCTTCCTCTTTTTCCTTTTCTTCCTCTTCTTCCTCTTCTTCCTCTTCTTCCTCTTTTTCCTTTTCTTCCTCTACTTCCTCTTCTTCCTCTTCTTCTTCTTCTTCCTCTTCTTCCTCTTCTACCTCTTCTTCCTCTTCTTCCTCTTCTTCTGCCTCTTCTTTTTCCTCTTCTTCATCTTTTTCTTGCCCGTCTTCCTCTTCTTCATCTTTTTCTTGCCATTCTTCCTCTTCTTCATCTTTTTCTTGCCGTTCTTATTCTTTTTCATCTTCTTCGTATGACGCTACTGGACGGCCCTGAACCTCAACCAATATGACTCTCCAGCTAGCGTGCTGTTGGGCTAGTCGCCTCCATTGTCGCAAGCCAGATTGAGTGATGTGCTTCTCCTCTTGGGTGCGCCACCTTATTCGCGGGCGTCGTTTGTTGCGTTGTCCCACAGGATCGGGGTCGAAGACTCTTCGGGCCGGAGCTAAGTTTGTCCATGGCTTAGCCATCCGTAAACGCCTGACTCAATCTCGTTGAATCTTCTCCTCCAGATCCCAGATCATCATGACAAAAGGACCAAAGATCGCACGTAGAACTTTTCTCTCGAAGAGACCAACTTCCTCATCCGCTTTTGAGATTGTCCACGCCTCTGTACATCAGTACAGTAGGACTTGGGTGATTAGTGTCATATATAGGTTCGGAGTTGAAGAATCTTCTCCTCGCTGGATCCCTAGACGCCTGACAAGGCTCATGTTGCTTTATAGCCCGCACAATTCGAACTTGGTCAACTTGATCCTTCGAGAGACAGCTCCGCAACCAACGCGTAGAGATATTTTGAAACCACAAAACGGGGGCATTTGTAATTAAAATAAAAAGTAAATTTGACCGCATGTGGAAGCGGCCTAGTTGCATGAAGCCAAGCTCCACCCCGGGATGTAGTGCCAGACGAAGAAGAAGAAGCTCTGCAGCCGACATTGCAATACATCTCCTTTGACTCGCCCTACTCAAAGGAGAGATCACGCAAGTCTGAGTCTAATTTTGATGGTCGCCTTCGAATGAAGGGTAATCAACTGAACACTGTCTTGCATGAGAACTTCAATGGAATCAGCACAGATTCAACGAACTTACATATGTAGGCGATATTTTCTCATAGAAATACAGAACCTTCGCAAGAAGAAGATCTGTCTTAGAGTGGATGACTGACGTATGGACTTGTCTGGCAGTTAATTGTTGGTTATCATATGCAATCTTGGGGCATCAGAGTCGCTCACTCGTTCAATAATTCAAACAATCTCAGTGTAATGTGGACCAACTAAATGTACTTGTGAGGATATGGGAATAGAGGCCAAAATGTTGAACAAATAACTCCACTTTGTCCACCCAACGTTGAGGTAGCTTTCTACCGTACAAGTACGTTTGAAAATTGCAAGGGGATGTATTTATTTTGGCCACTGTTTGGTAGCGAGCGCCGTGGCACAGAGGAATAGATTTCATAATGCAAGGGTCCACCTTTTGCGAGTAACTGGTAGTGTTCATGTCGTTCGGAGTCGACATGAGACAGTAGGCCTCCTCCACTCGTGAGGATGAAACACAGGCAAGCACAACACGAGTGGTTGTTGTAGAGCAAGGCCCTGGTCTACTGTTGTACGAAATGCTTCTCTAACAGCGCCGATTGGAGTCGGCATTAAGCTAGGGAGGTCCTCCTCCACTTGTGAGGGAACAATTAGGCGCATAACTAGAGTGGATGGTGTAGAAGCCGCTAGGGTTTGAAGTCAATTTCAGACAGAATGCATTCCATTTGAAGAAAAAGAGCTTGTTGACTACAGTCCGAGTTGGACCGAGTTGGACTGTAGTCCCCGAGCTCTTCTCCTTCAAATGGAATGCATTCTATCTCCGAAACTGAATTCAAACTCGATCACAAACTCTAAGTACTGCACGCTGTTTCTAGCGTCGAGCATCAGGCTTCCAGCGTCGAGCATCAATTTGAGCAAAAGTCCACTACCGCCCCGGTTTCAACGTAGTCCATCTAGGCCGCAAATGTTTAGAAATTCGTGTTTAAAAAATAAGAGCGCAAAAGGTAGAGCCTTTAATTAGACTTCCATCGCCTAGGAGAGTGCGTCAACACACGGCAAAGTGGTCGTGAGACATTGGTGATCTGTGGAGAAGGATAGTGAAACGTAGACAGAGTGTCGTGTGCTCATTTCGCTTGACGCCAGTTCTCCCGACGGACACTTCCCCCTTCCATTTCGAACTGATTATCAAACCACCGCCACAGAAGCGAAGTTCATACAGAATGCAGATCAAACGTCAAGAGTCTCTTGGCAATTGTCATTCTTTAAGACTCGCCCAGTTTCATTCATTCCAACAGATTCCTCTCAAGGGAAAACCACAATCGATGTGAGAACCCTATCACTTTCCAATTACCATGCACTTGGAGGACTTTTTCAAATTTGAAGGACTTTAAAAAACATATTGCTTCCCACACGCCTGCCGCCGCAATTGTTCGCCTCGCCGCTTTGTTCTCACATAAAGCGCTCCCTCCACTTCACTCCGATGAAAGGAGACACACATTTTGAGCGGAAAAAAAGAAAAGGCTTGAATAACACACCCGTGTTGGAATAATATTTGCCCTCGAAGTTCCAATTCCGTCCAAAGGCCGTCGCTCTGTTTTCGTTTCACCAAAAGCGGGCGTCGCGTCCGACGGCCGAGTGGCAATACGTTTCCCATCCAATCGAGCGCCGGAGCTGTAAAGTTTTAAAATCAAATCAAAACAAAAAGCCGTTTGACACTTCTTTAAAATTCAATTCAAACACAAGTCCTTGCGTAAACACAGAGAACGGAGGAGGAGAACGGGAAAACGTGCCACCGTTTAAGTGTCAACCCCTTGTATTTTGACAAGTGTCAAATTGATGATTACCCTCGGACGGATTAGCCACACACGAGGGCCCACTCGAGTGGTGTGGAGTGGTCGTCGCCGTCGTCGCAACAAAGCGTGCAATTGTGTAACTGTTGAGCGGGCGACAAAATCAACAAAAGACTCGTACTCACCCCGTGTGGATGGGACATGGTTCAAGGACGAAGGGCGGAAGAAAAAACTAATTTTCTGCGTAATCCCGGATAATTTCACTTAAATCCAGCCCCGGCCGCTGCGTGTGTGCGTATGCGGTGAGCCGGGGAGGGTCCTTTCTCTTCCGGATAAACAAAAGCTAATTCCGGGCCGGAAATCCTTTTTTTTTGTGCGAATAACTAATTAAGGACACCTTTTTATTTCTGCTTATGTCTTGTTCCTCGGCAGCCGTCCCCCCCTCGCATGGGAAAATCACCACTGGCTGGCAATTAAACAGCCGGCAGAAGAAAAAAAAGCACAACAAGCAGTGTGGGGGGGATAAGTGTAACAAAAAAACTGTGCAAAGAAGTAGCGTAAAAGGATTTTCTTGTCGGCGGAGAGGAGGAGCAGAGCTCTGCATCAGACCACCGCCGCATCGTGATGCTCCACTTAACTCTTTCGTCGCTTTCAATTAAAACCAAAGAACTGTTTGCTTCTTGCGAAGGGTGGGGCGGCGCAAGTCCTTTTCCTTGTTTGCAACGCCACGCCAGCGAGCGAACGATTTCCCTGCAGAGCAGCAAGTTCTTATGTCACTCGGGGCGTACGGGACTGGGAAGTGCCTTTTCCTTCGCTCGGGGAATTAAAAGGATTATATTTGGAAATTTCTTATTTTCGGTTTTTCAAGGATCTCCTTGCATCCTTTTTTTTTTTTGCTTTTTTTGCCTTCTCTTGAAGTTTTGAAGTAATTTTCGTTTTTTCTTTGGAATCCTTGCAGGAGATCGCCTTCTGGACATTCCGTGCAAGGTGTGCGGAGATCGAAGCTCAGGGAAGCACTACGGGATATACAGCTGCGATGGTAAGTTGAAGAGTTGGTCTTCTGCTCGTTTTTTTTTTTTTTTTCATTTACTTTTGAACAGCCGCGCGATGGTAGGCTTAAGGGCTGTTTGAAGTTAACAGGCTGGTGAGTGGGTGTTGATGAGGATTGGGGGACTGTTGTGAGTGGTGGTCGAGGGGGGAGGTAGACACCGCAGGGGAAGTAGGCCGCGGAGAGGAAATTAATGAAGATGCAGACACCGCAGCGCCATAAAAGGCTAGCCAGAGACAAGAACTTCACTAAATTGACGAGAAACAGAGACCCAGTCAACAACGACAGGCTGGAAGAGTCAAAAGAGGAGCTTCTTGTGGTGTCAAGCTTGATTTCGGCGACGTGCCTGTGTCCAAAGGTGACTGGGAGGCATTGTCTATGTCTGTCAACGGGTCGTTTTGATTGCATGGACGACGGTGTTTGAGACCATGTCAGCTTAAAATAATATGAGTGGCGCTACAGCTCGTAAAAGGCCACGGCCTATCTTCTCAGCAGCCTCAATTGGCCGCCTTAATTGTGGTCCACCTCTTTTGTGCCGTCGCTTCCACGAAGCTTCTTTGAAACGAAGCTGATTTGTCCATCCTGGAACAGTAGGAGCATGACCACAGCAGCCCTTCATAAAAGTTTGTGAATAAATCTTGCCATCGAAGCAAAAAAGACTCAGTTTTTGACAGAAAGCGTACCCATGTCCAGACTGAGGTATGGCGCCCTTGCGGCTAACAGTGGCGGCTCTCTTAGACCAACGATTAGGCTCCGTTGTGCCCTCGATGGGAGACAGATTCCTACAACGAGGCATTCTTTTCTAAAATCAAGCACAAACGAGTAGTCTTGGACTTCGAAGTTCGAACCCGTGGGACAACGCAGAAGACGACACCCTCTGTGTCTCCCACCAAGGGCAAGAAGTCACTAATGTAAGCCACAAGGGCTCCGTACATAAGGTGGCGCAAGAGGAGAAGGATCTAAACCAACCTTGGTGCGCCCAACTGGTGGCAGAAGCAGAGGTCGCGCTTATTGAAGAAGCGTGTTGGTTGAGGCCCAGCTGCACCATGGAAGAAGAAAGAGAAATAAGAAGAAAAAGAAGACGAAAAAGGAGAAGAATAAGAAGAAGAAGAAATATAAGAAGAAGAAGAAAAGAGACGAAGAAGAAGATAGAGCCTTTTTTCAGTTCGATCCCATTTAAGTCGATCAGCTCCGTAAAAGAAGTGCGCGTCTGCCCAGAGATTGCGTCCGAGCTCTACAAAGTGTGTGCATGCCACTTCATCCTCTTCCTTGCTGGATCTGGGAATTCACAGAGCAGACCCCAGATGTTTCCTTCATCATCTCTGCGACTTCTACAAAAGCTCCTGTGCGTCAAACTAAAGGTTCTTGCTTCTATGACAAGCGGAGACGACGTTTTAGCCTCAAGCTTCGATGGAGGAGACAAATTGAGACTAGCCGCAAGTTTTAAAGGACGTCAGTGCAGCAGTTGTCTGAAGAGGCTGTTACCAGAAATTGCGAAGGAAGCCATCCCAGCGGTGGCGGTGAAGCCCCTCGTAGCTTCAAAGCGATGACCAAGACCATGGCACAGTGGCTCGGTAGGCACTCCCACTAGCAAGCGTCCGTCTTTGCGACCGAGCTTCGATGTTGACCTCTTCCTTCTACAGCTCCAACCATATGACGCTCGCCTTTGAAATGATGCCTAGATTCGCCATTGTTTTAGACTCTAGTCCTTCCCGTCATTTCAGAGAAAATAAATTCGATGCGCTTTGCAGAGGAAAATGAAGCCCCTGTGCCCTTTTGACAGCCACTGTCTTCTGGCTTTACTTGGGCCATCGTCCTCTAGTTCCTTCTCATCAATTCGATCGGATCATTTGAAGCGACGCACGAGACGAGTAGCCAACGACGGGTAATGATAAGAATCGCTTTGGAAACAGAGATGAAGTCCTTCAGTCATCTGGTCCTACAGTCATTTAGTCCTCTTGTCAGCCTCTGTTTATTGGCTTTATCTGAGGATTCGTCCTCGAGCCAGATGGAAAATGCGGCCCTGGCAGATGTTGAATGCGACGGAGGTGACTTCCCACTTTCATAAGATGTCCCCTTAAAACAGCTCTTGACAGACTGATAAACAAAAAAAAACCCTTCACTCGAGCAACCAAAGTGAACCTCTACAAGACTCCCAATCGCCCCCGGCATGGACTCTGTCAAAAGCGGCTGCTTTGAGAGAAATAGTGCTTTCGGTCGCCTCTGCATAGCTAGCTTTGTAGCGACATCGACTGAGCCAGACGAGATGGACGCTCATTCTCTCATCACTCTTTCCGCCTTCGATCTTACGAGCGCCGTTGCAACGTTAGCCAAAGACATTGCCAGAGATTCCTTCAGTCTTCTGGTGCAGGACCCTCCGCTCTTTCATTTCCTTGGACACGAGTATGTCCTGGTAGAGCTCAGCTGAGGATCACTGTATTTAGCTGACCGTACATAACCTGACTAGTTCGAAGTTTCTATGTTCTATCCGACGTTAATTTTGGCGCCTCGATGTCGGAATGCAAAGCAATCGATCCGTCGTGTACAACTAAGGGCGGTTCGGCTTATTTTTTACTCAGCCTTAAAAGCGATAGAGTCGTCTCCTATTGCTAGAGACCGATGAAGGTCGCAGAAAACTAACCCAAGCTCGTTTTTTAGCCGTCGGTGTAAAGGAGACGTCTACATCTGTCTCTCTGTCCTTGATGGGAATGCGAAGCAGCCAGCAGCCGCAGCTTTGAAAGATCTAAAGCATCCTTGCCACACATTCCACCCTCCTCCTCATCAACCCCACTCATCCTTCATTCAAATTAGCATTCATCTTCTAATCTCTCTCACTCTTTCCTCTCATTTCCAGGTTGTTCGGGTTTCTTCAAGCGCAGCATTCACAGAAATCGAATATACACCTGCAAGGCGACCGGTGACCTCAAAGGACGCTGCCCAGTCGACAAAACCCACCGGAATCAGTGCCGAGCCTGCCGCCTGGCCAAATGCTTCCAATCGGCCATGAACAAGGACGGTAAGTGGAAATCATTGAAATCACTGAAATCACTGAGATCACTCTCTCCCACGACTCTCTCCCCGAAACCGAAGAATCAACCAACAGAAAGCCAAAATAATTCCAAACCCCAGAGCGGGGTAAAATTAAAATTGTTATCCTTGCCACTTTGCTGAGACAACAACGGGGGCGGCAGGTCGCCTCCTAGGTAGCATCACCGGAATATTAAACTAATTTGCATTCGAAATGAGTGGCAAAATCCTTTTCTCAACCTCGTCCCCCACCCCCCACCCCCCACCGCTTGTAATCCCCAAGACTTGCTGCCACGTCGGCTGAGATGAGTTGGTTGTTCCCTTGGAAAAACTGTGCAGAACAACATTGGTTTTGCCCCCGACGACGCACGGGGTGTGTGGAATGGCTGTTGCCAGTTGGCAGCCAGCCCGTAATCCCCCGACACTGGCGCTGACACTGGGGCTGGTGTCCTTTCGGGATTCCGGGTGTTAATGTTATTTTTATTCGAGTGTTATGTGGTGAATTACAAGTTTCACAACAAGGACAACAAGGCACTGGCGCTGGGTGCGTGGTGCCAGTCTGCCTGCTGTGCAGTTCTCACAGTTCTTCCTCTCTTTCTCTCTCTCTCTGGCACTCTCTCTGTGTGGCTCAGTGTGACACTCCCCCAAAAAAAAGAGGAAAACATCAAGTTTTTCCATCTGCGAAGGAGGAAAAGAAAAAAGTTTCAATCTTGCGGTTGCACAACAAACTGGCTCGGAGCGGTGGGTGGTGGGCGGGTGGGCGGTGGGAGGAGAGAACCGAGAGAAGGATTAAGGTGGAATCCCATCATTTTATGGATCATTAGATGCGACACACACACACAATGGACAAACGACGACGGATAATGATAAGAATCGCTTCCCAGATGCGAGATGAAGTCCTTGAGTCGTTGAGTCCTTGAGTCCCTTTGTCGAAATGACATCTTCACATAACAAATCGATTGGCAAACTGAGACGCAAACTGAGCGACTCTGAGCACATGACACAGTGTGCTACGGTTCACATGTAATCTTTTGTGAAATTTAATTCTCGACTTTTGATGGGCAGATCAATTATTCAAGGATTCAAGGATTCAAGGATTCAAGGGTGTGGGCCCGGGACTAGGGCTGGACGGCAGTTTTATTGAGTGACCCGGAGAGGGAGTCCTTTAAGAGGATGACTTGGGCGGAGTCAGGACGACTTTTTTTGGGGGGGAGGGTCCACTCAACGTCCAGTTGAGTGGACAAGCTGCTTCCGGGCTGAGTTATGAGTATGTTGGGGGGCGGCGGAGGGACTGTGATGGGGTCGCTTGGACTTCCTAGCAAACGATCGGCTTTGAATTTCGGGAGACTTTGCAAGAGTTCCAACCGAAGTCTGTGGTCTATGACATAATCTGACAAGTTTCCGGTGCTCTATCCGACGGTCTGATGGGCGCCTGGCTGTGGGCATACAAAGCATTCGACGCGTCGTTTGCAAATCGGGCTATTGCCGCTTCATGTTTACATTCAGTGACTAGGCTCTACATTCGTCCGTTGTTCGTGGGTTTAGTGGCAATCGGGCAACAATTGGACAACAGACCGACTGCTCATCAGGATTGCGACGCATAGAGGGTGTGAGCCCAGGCCTTTCTGCTGCCTTCCCTTTCAATCAAGTTCGAGAAGAAGTAAGCTTCGAATCCGCTCAGAATTCGGTCTGAATCGAGTTTGAAAAGAAGGCAGCCAACCCAAGCCAAGAGCCAGCCAAGAGCCAGCTAAGAGCCAGCCAAGAGCCAGCCAGGAGCCAGCCAAGAGCCAGCCAGGAGCCAGCCAAGAGCCAGCCAAGAGTCAGTCAAGAGCCAGCTAAGAGCCAGCCAAGAGCCAGCCAAGAGCCAGCCAAGAGCCAGCCAAGAGCCAGTCAAGAGCCAGCTAAGAGCCAGCCAAGAGCCAGCCAAGAGCCAGCCAAGAGCCAGCCAAGAGCCAGCCAAGAGCCAGCCAGGAGCCAGCCAAGAGTCAGCCAGGAGCCAGCTAAGAGCCAGCCAGGAGCCAGACAAGAGCCAGCCAAGATGACGCCAAAAGCCAGCGAGTGAGCCCGACAGACGTTTGGCTTCGTTTTTTGGATCTAATCACGGTTCTGACAGACCACGGCGTCTGTACTGCGCGCTGATGGGCAGAAATGAGGAGTCCTTGAGGGGCTTCTGTTTCATTCCGAGAAACATCACAGAGCGGTGGAATAAGTTGGATGTGACTTCATGGATTTTGGACTGCAGGACCAGCGGTGATCTGATGTGGTGTCAAGCCCAAATTCCAGCCTCCAGCTGAGACAACGAGGCTGGAGCTGTGGCCGATGTCAGGCTCCTGAAGGGACCAAAATGGCCGTTCAGCCTTGAGTCGAAACCCCAAGAGAACTTCCAAGAGATGTCAGCCAGGGCTTCGTTCGGCATGCAGAATGGCTCTCGAGACGTCTGAGAAGTTCGGTTCATAAGCCCGACGCTCAGATAGCTGGTCATTTGACAGGATCTGCGTGAATTTTTGTGACGATAGTCAAGACTGACATCAGAAATGACGTCTGGAGCGTCATTCGTCTCTGTCTCTATCTCTGTCTCTATCTCTGTCTCTATCTCTGTCTCTCTCTCTGTCTCTATCTCTGTCTCTATCTCTGGACCTTGGTTTGTGATTCTCGAAGTGGAGGAAGTTTTGAAATTCTCTTCTCTGTTGAAGAAGAATGAACGGCAGTTCTGCCAATTTCGGTCAATCTTCAACTTCGCCTCGTCCCACGACAGCTCCGCGCTTCCATCTTCTCACACGCGCCCACTGGCTCCTTAACAGCACATCACAGGATCCTCCCCTGCTTCAGCCGTCTTCCATCATCTGACACACGCCCACTTGCTCCTCATCTCGCTACTTTGCCTGCGTGCCACCGTCTCACACACACCCACGCTCTACGTCCCTTGCTCGTCCCATCCCCCCACACGTCGTCGCCAAAAAAAAAACCCCCCGTAATCCACATTAAGACCACACCACAGACTTCCGGGCTTGTCATATTTTCGATCGCAAAATTCAAATTGTCAAGACATCCATCTCGGATGTACCCTCGTTACATCCGCCCCAGTGCTCACATCCGTCCCCCTCCTCCACCCATTGTCTTTCATAATCTCGGGCCAGGTCGGGGGAACGTATCGGTCGTGCAGCTTAGGGCCATGATATTCGAAAGGCTCTCGGGCGGCGATGAATCCAAGTGAAATTAACTGTTTATTTTTAGCCAATAAATCGGATTAGTGTGTGGTGCGCTCCCCGTCGCGTCGCGTAGCGTCGTCTGAAGACATCGCCAAGATTCCACACCCGCCCGGCCGTGGGACAGTTCACACATGCGACGTCGAATTCAAAAGCTACACACCACCTCCACCCACGGCATGGGGATGGTTTTAATTACGTGACATATCACCGGAGTCATGTGTGCGTGAAGATGCGTGCCCCGGTGAGGGGTGACAATTTGATCTCTGGCATTCTGGTGCTCTGCTCGAGGGAACTCCGTCAGCTGGCCAATTGACAAAGGCTCGGTTTCTCTTCTGTTTTTTTTTTTTTTTCGTTCGCTCTCTCGCATGTTTTCCGGTTGCCTTTCGGTAATCCTTTCGCTTGACAGATACCATCCAACCGACCATCCCCGGCCCCGGCCCCGATCGTCCATGACCCACTCGCATGCTCGCATTCATTGATGCATCGTCGTGCATAATCTATGCGATGTCGAGCGTTCGGTGGGAATTTGCCAGTGTCCACTGGCAGTGTGTGGGGGGAAGGGTGAGGGGTAGTAGGGGGTGGCCATGGACATGGAGAATAAACTGCAATGTCATGTCGAGTCGATTTTAAATTTTTAATCCCGTTGTATGTCAATTGAATGAGAGTGACTGCGCCCGGATCCTGGCTGCTGACACCAAGTCCTGTCTGTCTGCCTCTGTCTCTATGGAATGTGTCAACAAATGCGGGGGAGGGGGAGGCGGAGGGGGTAGGGGGATTGTGTAACAACAGCTCACATTGTTGTGCGCGTCAGACATCAGCACCATCTCATCCGAGTACACACCGCTGCCGGCAGTGCGGCGGTGACACGTTGCTTTTTGCCAAAATGTGAGCGAGGCGATGATGGTGAGAAGGGTGGGAGGGGGGGGGGGAGGGGGGGGAGGGTTTGCATTAATAAATCACCTCGTGTGCACTTTGGGACTTTGTTTTAATCGCTCTCCGGTGGTGTTGGACTCCATGTCTGGCGATGAGACAGATGAGGTAGAGCGATAGAGAGAGAGAGAGAGAGGGAGTATCACGGGAGGATGGTGTAATGTCATGTTAGCTTCTGGGGGTGTGAAGTGGTTGCAATGAACTGCCGGATCGGCGAGAGTACTTTGCCGACGGCAATGGGAGTGGAATGATGTGGATACTGTGTGCTGTCCCAACTCGTGTCTGTACTCATTCACTGCATTCGAGGTGAATTTTGGGGACGATCTCTTTCTGCCGTCGACCTGCGAGAAGAGAACAGACGCGTTAGAGGGTCTTTGACAATCCCATCGCCTTGCAGTCAAATCGTTGCCCTCGAAATGCATGCCTTTGACGGGCCCTGCCTTCGAACCACGCACCAAATAGACTCACTCCCTCACACCCTCTCTCTTCCCAATCCAGCGCCTCCACCCCCCACTCAAAGTGTGCCCGCACCGTTTACTTAACGCGGCTTACACTTAAGACTCCACTTTACACACCATTCAGCCGCCATTAGACGGCATTTGGCACGCACCCAGCCGCAGAAGAACCACCACCCACCGGCATCGCCATCGTCATCGCCAGCGTCGTTGCTCTTTTTTCCAAGTCGCCTCCCGCAGTAAGCCGCTTGCGGAGTGGAACTCCCTGGATTCATCGTCTTTCCTTCAGCCCCGTCTCCTCTTACGGATCATTTGATGTGAAGCAATTTTTCATGGCATTTTCCTGCCACCACCACCACGGCGCGGCGGGAGGAAACACAGAAGAACAGACGAAAAAAAGACAAAAAAAACCGTCTGTTCACTTTGGGAAATTTTCCCACACACACTGTCTTCGGGGGTGGCCGTGGAAGTGGTGCGATTCACATCCACCCCCGGTCTCGGTCGCGAAAACCGCCGAACGAGGAAAAATTGTTTCCACTTGAACGTCTCATTTGGCTGTGACACGCAATCCGCGAGCGGAATCCTTGTTTGCTCAGCGCCCCGGTAATGATCGGATGGCGCGATGGGCTGGCAATTGCTTTGCATACAAGCGAACCGAACGACATCATCAGCCGTGGCCGGAGTCAGGTCAGGTGATGATGGGAAGCGACGCGGATGGGTGCGGATGCCGACTGCCGACGACCCTCGGAATTTCTGTCCAATTCGTGGATGCCAGCCGGGGGTGGTGGATTTTAATACTCTGCTTCTTTTTTTCGAAATTGATTTCTTCTGTTCGCCTGTAGTGCAGCCGCGTAATTAGGGGTGCTTAGATGCGCGCACGGGGAGGGTGGGTGCACGAACGCGGACTGCGCAGGGGTGGATGTGCACATCTTACCTGGAATGACAGATGTTCGCTGTCGGCAGGAGGGTCTCTATTAATTGATTTGATTGTTTCATTGCTCATGTCCATGCCGTGCGGGATGACGATGCACGAGGTTGGCAAGTGTCCAGTGCCGGGGGTGCGTATGGGAAATTGTTACGGTTACGGCTGAGACTGAGGGAATTCTGTGACGCATCCTCGCTAGGGGATGTCAATCAAAAAGCCGGCGACAGGTGAAGCGTTTGTGGCCATTTGGTGTGCCGAAACTAATCTGAGGGGTGCTTGGTAGTTGGGAGAGAAGAAATGGATTGGCGGTGAAAATGTGAAATCAGAAGAAGAAAAAATCAAAAAAAAGAAAAAAGAAAAAACGACAGCGAAAATCGGACTGGATTCATACAGTGCCGTCGACAATGACGATCTACTGGCCTTTAGGCCCGCCTCTGTACCAGTTAACGCAATCAGTGAAGATAAAAGCAGGCGAGGGACCATCAATTGGCGACGACGACAACGAAAATACAAGAGAAACCGGTCAAAGCGAGGTACTATTCGATCTCCTTCGTTTCGGTGCAGAAAATTGGCCGCAAACACAGTGTACTCCTTTCGCTTGTTCTGTTGCCTTCACGAAGCGGCGACGTATGCCCATCCTGTTAAGGATTGCGATAACGACCTCTGTTTCTGTAAACAGGTGCCTCCTAGGTTGACCATACGTTCGGTTGGAGAATTCTGTTCGTTTCGTCCATCATCTTCGTAGCTCCAGCATGTCTTCCTTCTGGTAACGAGATTGTCTGTACTTCTCATTCGTTAATCTGTCAAAGTCTTCACGCGGGTAGATGAGCACTAGCCGCGTTTTACACAAAAGCTGATGGACTGATGGACCGATGGACCGTTTTCGAGTGTTCCTTTGGGCACGCCAGCCGCATATTGGAGCAAGAGCGTACGACTTTCAATTCATTTAAGAGGGAGGAGAGAGACTTTCGTTGGTTGAGGCCCCCGTCCACGTCGGACTGTAGCGCCGCACAAAGACAACGTCACTTCCATCTCCCTTCAACCAATTCGAAGTCACACGCTCTTGCTCCAATACCCCGCTGTGTGGATGTCGAAGAGAACATCCGTGTGAACATAGTTAATGGGTCCATCACCACCTGAGTGAGCCACAGTTAATGCCCATCTGCCGGTAAGCCCACTGAACTCTTTGTGAGATTAGCGAGTCAGAAGAACAGACAAACGAGTTACCAGAGGGAAGACATCGTTGGAGCTACGAAGACCGATCTGGTGAACGAATAGATTTCTCCAACCGAAGCGATGGTCGAGCACGGACCCCTTTGTGCACAGAGACAGAGGTCAATATCGCAATCCTTGACAAGCTGAGCAAACGTCTAAAAGTGCACCGCGTCGTTGAGGCAAGAGAACAATAGAAGGAGTAGACTGTGTTTGCGGCCAATTTTCAGCGCCGAGCCAAAAAGCTGACGATGAGGCTAGTTTCTCTGGCCATTCGTCCCCTCTAACCAGTCTGCCTCTGATCATTCGGATCCTTTAAGCAGTCAGTCCCTTCTGAACGCTCGGCCACCTCTGACCAACCGGCACCTTTGAACACCCAGCCTCCTCTTAACACCCGGCCACCCGGTCCAATCTGATAAACCGGCCCCTCTGGCCACCCGGCCCCCTTTGAACACCCGGCCACCTCTAGCCACACGGCCCCCCTGACCACCCGGTCCAATCTGACAAACCGGCCCCTCTGGCCACCCGACCTCCTTTGAACACTCGGCCACCTATGGCCACCCGATCCCATATGACAACCCGGTCCCCTCTGAGCACCCAGTCCCCTCTGAACATCTGGCCCCAGCTGAACATCAGATCCCGGCCCCCTCTGACCAAACGGCCGCCTCTGACCAACAGGCCTTCTATGACCACCCGGTACCTTCTGACCACTCGGTACTCTCTGACCACCCGGTACTCTCTGACCACCCGGCCCCTCTGAACACCCGGCCACCTATGGACACGATCCATATGATCCCATATGACCACCCGGTACCCTCTGACTATCCTGTCTCCTCTGAGTAACCGGTCCCCATCAACCAGTCAGCGCCTTAAATCAGCCGGCACCCAAATGCCATCAATCACTTTACTCCAACTGACGAGTCGGCCCCTCTGATCAGTCGGACTCCTCTAACCAGTCGCCCCACTCTGTCTAAACAGTCCCTTTGAGCAGTCGGTACCACCAGACCACCCGGTACCCTCAAACCAATTGGTCTCCTTCCACCAGTCTCCTTCGATCCCATCGCACCAGCCGGTCCTCTCTCATAATACAGTCCCCTTCGATCAGTCGCTTGCCTTTGATCACCCAGATTCTTCTAATCAGACACGTCAAGTGCCCAGAAATCGAACAAGTGCAGCAAGTTCCTATCAACTGCCTCAACTACTTCAACGACTGAGTCTAACAACACACACAAATCAACTACTACGTCTACGTCTACTAGCGCTACGATCATCCAACCTTTCAGAGAAAGAACACCGACTCCAGCAGAACCTCTTGTAAACACTGGAAGACTGTGGAAAAAAGTGAAAGAAATTATTAACCAAACCTTCCCAGTTGCTGTCGGCTTTCATTCGCGGAGTCCACAGGTCATGGAGTCCTCCATCAGAAGTCATCCACCAGCAGTCATCCACCAGAGTCTGTAAAAAAGAAAGAAAACAAACAGAAGTCGACTCCTCTCGTCTGCCCAGTCCAGTGCGCCACATCTGCAAGTAGACAAAAAAACAGAAAAAAATACTGCTTCCATACGTCAGTCCTCAGGACTCGACGTATGAAACCAGCTTTCCGGGGGGGTTCGTTAGTAAATCGTGAACAAAACAATGATCCAACCCGAAAGACCAGCCAGGTCTCCGGCCTCCCTCACGCGAAGAGAAAAGAAGAATGAAGCCTTTTCAAGCTTTTTGTGTTCCACAAGCGCCTACGTCTGAGAGTGCCTACGGAGCAGAGGAACAATCATTCATCCTGACGAAGTGAAGAGAAACACAAAAACGAACAACCGATGCGTCCAAAAAGCCAAGAATGTTTGATAAACTAGCCCACGCCCTTCAACAATCCCACTTGAAGTGCAAAAGAACTCCCAGAAGCGCCCTAATTCGCCAACCAGCCACCGAACTCACAACGAAGGGGTGTAGCATCAGTTCGAGAGGTCTTACGGCTGCGACCTGTGAAAGAGAGGTTTATGTGGTGTCTGTGTACAAAAAAAAAAATGAAGCATCCCTGTACCATCCCCGAGTGCTGACCAAACGGACCCCCATCTACTGGTGACACTGATGACCGTGATGGAGAGAGAGGACACCTATTGCTTCCCGAGGACAATGTGAATGGAGCGATAGGGAAAAGGTTACTCACTTAGATGGGCACTGATGAGGTGAATAGAGGTGCTCCAACGCTGGCTGGCTTGACGTCAATCAGACTGAAGACCTCCCTGCTTAGTCTAGACAACTCGATGGGGTGTCCTGAGATGCGGCACTACACTCGAACACACCAAACTTCACTCGCCCTGGTTGGATTTCAAAAATTTCGGTGGCAAAAGGAGCGTCTTTTCAACGGGCATTTATGCGCAAGACTTTTTGTCGTAAGACTTTTTGTTTGCCCGTCATACTGATTTAATTTTTGTGACGGACGTTAAAATGTCCAAGTCGAGACGTTTCTGGGTTTAGAACCGAGAATCTTTGACTCTTAAGGCCTCCCGCCACGACAGGGCAACCAGGAAGAGTCGGAAATGTACTGTTTACTGTGGAGACGAGGTAGACGAAGTCCTTTACTGCCTGCCGCTCTGTCCAAGACAGCAGAGACTTCGTTTTCCCCCGTTCACCGTGCTATGTTAGCTGCTTCCATGTCAATGCTGGCGGACGCTTCATTGACGGCTTGCTGTGGTCTGGCAGTCTAGTCAAGTCCCTCTCTTTCTGGATGCCTTGTCATTAGCACAATGACTGACAGTTGTACGAACTTCTGTAAGATCGTGCCTCAAGCGTTGGAGTGTGAGTTTTGGCACGACCTCCTCCAGAACGGGGGCGAAGAAGTCATGTGGCAGCGCGACTAATAATAATAATATGGGTGGCGCTACAGCCCGTAGAGGCGCAGAGCCTAGCTTCTCAGCAACCACTCGTGTTGTGCGTGCTATTGTTCTCTCACGAGTGGAAGGGACCTACAGTTTTGATGCCGACTCCGAACGGCCAAGTTTTGAAAAGCTTTTTCTAGACGGTTATACTATTTGAGCATTGCCAGTGACCCGAAAGAGGTGGGGCCGTGAAAAGTATTTCTTGTCGTACCAGGAATCGAACCTAGACAGATTGGTCCAAGAGCGTAGGAGTCGACGCACATACCGACAACGCCACGGGCCACCACAGCGAGTCTCCTTATCTTTAAAGCCTTTTGAAAATCGCGGTCAGTTGGCTTCCGATTCTACATCGTCATCCTGCACAACCTGTCAAGTTTGGTAGGAATGTCGAAACTGGACATGGCCCTGAAATAGACGAGCTTCAAAGGACCACACTAAACGGCGGAGAAAGTTGTGTACTCGATGCTTAGCTGCCGTAGTCAAAGAAGTCTCATTTTTTCTTGAACCGGGCGAAGAAAGCTGTGACTCCACACTCTGTGCACGCTTTCCGCCGACTATGTCTCACAAGTGAACTGGTGCATGCGCCAAAAGAGATCATCTCCACCCTTTTCAGCTGGCAGTCCTTTTTCTTCTTCGTTTTTGGCCGAGTCGCTCGGTTCAGTTGTGTATTTAAGGGAGACACGACTTGGGAAGATGCCAAGTCTACCCGCCCGTTCGAGGAGTCGTCTTAATCGACTTAAGTCTCACTTGCCGCAGCAAACTGAGTGCATTGTGTCCACCCAAATGGAAAGGATCGCGAGACAAAGAGTACTTGAAGGAAGAAGTGCAGCGAATCTGTTTATTCCAGCGGCGAGTGTGGTGATGTCGTGGCTTCCGATGGACCAGTGGTTCCCAAGAGATGCTTGAGACTGTATGAGGCTCGAAGAGACGACGGAGACGAAGGAGACTTTCTTCTGTCCGAGATGTGGATGCGATCGTGGAAGGGAGCTTCGTCTCTGATGATCTGCGCGGCGTTTCTGATCACATTCATCGTGGTTATTGGCCATGAGTCCTTTGTGCCATCCAGCCCGCGTTCCAATTGAGTCTAGAGGCATGTCAAGAGGAAGCAACGATCCATTTTTTGACTTGATTCCATTCGTTTTTTGTCAGTTTTTGGTCATAATCTGTTGCAACCCTCAGCGCTGAATCGTTTCCCTTAAATGGGTCCACCTGAACTCATTCCTGAAAGTATTCAATGCAATTCTACTACCAGCTGACCGGCTCTTCTATGACAGACCTTCAATGACACCCAAGACATCTCCCACCACTCACTCATCACACATTTTCGCAGCCTCAGCCTTAGCCTCAGCCACGGCCTCAATCTCAGCCTCGACCTCACCCGCATCCTCAGCCTCAGCCTCAATCTCATCCCCACCCGCAGCCTCATAATCAACCCCAGCCTCAGTCCATCGCCCAGCTCCAGCCTCAGCCCCAGTCTGACGCCCAGTTTCAGTTCAGTCAAATCCTCGCCGCAAGTCATGAAACTTTTTTTCCAACGAAACTCGAAAATTCAATTAAACCAAAACCCGCCGCAGCGACCAATCCCAATCGGATGCCATTAATTCTCAAGGAAAAGCCACCACCATCGTTGCCATCTTCCACCGGCGGGGCGGCACAAAAGAAGGAGAAGAAGAAGACGACGAAAGAATGAACAACTTTCTCGAACTTTTAACCCTTTTTCCGCCGCTGCCGCCGTCTTAAATTCATTCAAAGTACTTTTCGTTGCCGCTGACTAAGTACTTCCAACCGCCATTCCCACACGCACACACACGAGCGTACAGCCGAGTGGTTCCCACATCATCATTAAGACATCAACCCTCCTTCCCCTCGTTGCGACCTCCCACATCCTCCACCACGCCGCCTTCATCTCTTGACAAATCAGAGTTTGGAAGAAAATTCGAAGTCTTCCAAGGAGCCGCCTCCCACACCCTCCCCACCCCCAACTTTATAATTTCCCTATTGACATATGCATGCGCGGGGTGGGGACGGACGAACTTTGATGTGTATGCAAATAAAATCAGAATGTCTTAAGGACTTCTCTGCCTGCCTCGACAGGATGCTCGCACACACACCCACACACGGAGCCACCCCATGGCAAGGCCCTCCAGCCGAGCGGATAATTGCGCTAATCCGATTTCAGGCATTTCAGGCGAAAACACAAATAACCCCGCTCTCACCCTCTCCTCTCTCGTTTCAGCTGTTCAACATGAGCGCGGTCCCCGGAAGCCGAAACTCCACCCGCAGCTGCACCACCACCACCATCATCACCACCACCCGAATGGGATGGGCCATCCGAACGCACACATGCCGGTGTCGCTGGTCACGAACGTGTCGGCCTCGTTCAACTACACCTCGCACATTGCCGCCCATCCGGGAGCGGGCGGCTTCCATCCCCCGCCGCCGTCGCATTTGCACAGCGGCCCGCCACCACCGCCGCCGACGATGCCCTTCCCGCCACATCTGCTGCCGCAAATGCACCACAACCTCATGGAGGCGTCCAAGATGCCCGGCGGTGATCGGCTGCCGGCCAGCTTCGATCTGACCACCTCGCCGCCAAGCAGCGGCGGCGGCAGTCAGGGGGAGTTCTACAAGCGCATGCACAACCACTCGCCCTCGCCGTCGAGTTCTGTGCAGAGCATTTCCAGCGTCGGCGGGCCCGGCTCCGAGGGCTCGGGCAGCCCCAAGCTCAACGTGGAGTCCTCGCCGTCGTCCACGCCCACGCTGCCGGCTGCACCCAAGGACCTGGTCCCACTGAACAACAACAACAACAACAACAACAGCCCCTCCTCCACCAACAACAACAACAGCAACAATAACGGCAGCAGCAATGGCAGTGCGTTCCACGGGCGACAGAACGGGTTCCTGGAGCTGCTGCTCAGCCCGGACAAGTGCCAGGAGATCATCCAGTACCAGATGCACAACTCGATCCTGTTCCCGCCGCTGCCCCAGACCCTGATCGGCATGGACTCGAGGCTGCTCTCGTGGGAGATGCTGCAGGAGACCACGGCCAGGCTGCTGTTCATGGCCGTCCGGTGGGTGAAGTGCCTGATGCCGTTCCAGACGCTCTCCAAGAGCGACCAGCATTTGCTCCTCCAAGTAAGCCAAACAACCACACCCACCCGAGGGCAGGCGCTAAGTCTTTTGTTTTTTCACAGGAATCCTGGAAGGAGCTGTTCATCCTGAACCTCGCCCAATGGAGCATCCCCCTAGACCTGGCTCCGATCCTCGACTCGCCCATGATCAAGGAGCGCGTCCTCCAGGACGAGGCCACCATCACCGAGATGAAGACCATCCAGGAGATCCTCACCCGCTTCCGGCAGGTCACCCCCGATGGCAGCGAGGTTGGCTGCATGAAGGCCATCTCCCTGTTCGCCCCCGAAACGGTCGGCCTCTGCGACGTGCAGCCCGTCGAAATGCTGCAGGACCAGGCGCAGTGCATCCTCTCCGATCACGTCCGCATTCGCTATCCCCGGCAGGCGACCCGCTTCGGGCGACTCCTGCTGCTGCTGCCCTCGCTCCGGACCATCCGGGCGTCGACCATCGAAGCGCTGTTCTTCAAGGAGACCATCGGCAATGTGCCCATAGCGCGGCTGCTGCGCGACATGTACTCCATGGAGCAGTACGCGATGGAAAAGTGAACCACTTTGCACACCCCCTTCTGCAGAGCACCTCCAGCGTTGTTCTTTAATTCGCCCTCTTCCTCTCACTCTCCCTCTCCCACTCCCTCTCCCTCTCCCTCACCCACCGCCACCGAGACGGCGTCGTCATCAGCAATCACCATCATCGCCGCCGTCACTACTGCCCTCCTGCCCTCCTGCCCTGTTGTCTTATGCTTCGTTTTGTTTTTCTCGTTTTTTTTCCCGTTTTTTCTGTTCGTCTCACTCGCGCTATTTTATGTTTTCTTTTGATTAACTAACGGAAATGATTTTTTCAAAGCTCGCGAGCGATGCGGGTGAACCTGGGCGTGTGTGTGCGTGTGTGTGCGCGCCTCCACCTGGTGTCGCTCCCTTGCCGGCGAAGATGAAAAGATAACTTTGCTCGCGGGCATGTTCGTGAATCAAATTGATTTGACTTGGGTTTCTTTTTGAGTTCTTGTTGAGCTGGTCTCCTGCGGGCTAGGCTTGAACGCGGGCGAACGTCGAAATGTTGACGGATTTTCCGGTTTGTTTTTGTTTTTTTTTTGTTCGTTTTTGTAGAATAGTTAAGAACTTATGTATAAATCAAGTATATAACGGAATATATGAATAAAAATAAATCTATTGCTAATAAATGAAATTAGAAATTTAACCGTGGCTTTGTTTTTGATTTGACACTGAAGAGCTGTCAGATGTCAGTTTGACAGTTGGAGTGGAATGTTTTGACAGTTGTGTCAGTTTGACAGAAGGTGGATGAGACTGAATGGGGGGCTAGCCTGTAGAGCGTGTGGACAACCTAGCTCCGGGCCGACGAGTCTTCGACTCTGGGTCTGTGGGACAACATAAGTGGCGCAGATAAGTCGAGGGGGACTCCAGCCGGTTTGCGGGGCGAAACTGGCGAAAGATCGTGCTGGCTGGAGTGGCATGTTGGCTGAGGCTCAGGTCCACCTCGGACTGTAGCGCACTAGGTAGGTAGGTAGTGGCATTAATGCAGTTAAGCCACGTGGGTGTTCCAAGACGAAAATAAAGAGGTTTTCCGTGGTTTATGACAGCCAGCCGGTTTTCTCGACAAATTTTGACAGGCGCGTGGACTGGTATGTTGCTGAGGTCGTTTAGACTGTCGAATAAGTAGGAGCCTGTAGTGTTGCTTTCCAGATTGAGGCAAGAGAATGACAATTGCAGAGGAGTCGTTGGCTGTTTTCGCCTTCTTCGTCGTCTGGGCAGCTTTCCCAGAAGTCGTTGGGGAATAGGGCTAGTCTCTGTTGCGTGCAGGCCTAGAAGGCAGTATCTTAGTTCCTTCCACATTTGCAGTCTAACCGCAGTGCTGGCCTCCATCTCTCAGCCGATAGCCTGGACAGGGCTTCGTTGATCGCCATTACTTCCGCTTGGCATACGCTGCAGTGATTGGGTAGACGAGCGGATTTGTTCAGGTTTAGACCCTCGCTTCCCTCCATCATCCGTCTTGGATCCATCTGTGCAAAAATGAATGGCTTTACCAAAGGGAATGGTGCCCCATAGCACAGATCTCTCTCCGGAAACATGGTTCCGAAGTTGTGCTCTGAGAAGTGTCGCTGGTGCATGTGTAGTCTAAGTGAAGCGCCCTAAGGAGATGATTAGGAAGAGGAGGCGCCGGAGAAGACCTCAGATGGACTTTCAGGTTTCAGGTTTTAGGGAATTTCCAAGGGCGTGACCAATGCCTACTTGAAAGCTAAAGTTTGTCAAAATCGTGGTAAGCAGCCGATATACAGTCGAAAGGCTAGGCTGGGCTTAGGTGGCTGGCAGCCAGAAGGCAGCAGTCGCGCTAAGGCCGACGTAGGCCTTATCGTGCTACCCCGCAACTCTAGTCGATCCTACTACAGCTAGTGCGTCCGATAAATCGATGATGACGCCTGGTTCGACCAAGTTTGTGAAGAAGTAAGCCTCTTGGTGACTTCTCTTTCGGAAGGAGGTGGCATGGCAAGATGAGAGAAGCACAGTGGTTTCCTCCTCATTCTCGTCCTCGTCCTCGTCCTCGTTCTCATCTCTGCAGCTTCTGGAGAAGGTGCACAGTGGTTTCCTCCTCGTTCTCGTCTTCGCCTTCGTCTTCGCCTTCGTCTTCGCCTTCGTCTTCGCCTTCGTCTTCGCCTTCGTCTTCGCCTTCGTCTTCGCCTTCGTCTTCGCCTTCGTCTTTGCCTTCGTCTTCGCCTTCGTCCTCGTCTTCGCCTTTGCCTCGTCTTCGTCCTCGTCTCTCCAGCTTCTGGAGAAGGTGCACAGTGGTTTCCTACTCGTTCTCGTCTTCGTCTTCGCCTTCGTTTTCGCCTTCGTCTTTGCCTTCGTCTTCGCCTTCGTCCTCGTCTTCGCCTTTGCCTCGTCTTCGTCCTCGTCCTCGTCTCTCCAGCTTCTGGAGAAGGTGCACAGTGGTTTCCTACTCGTTCTCGTCTTCGTCTTCGCCTTCGTTTTCGCCTTCGTCTTTGCCTTCGTCTTCGCCTTCGTCCTCGTCTTCGCCTTTGCCTCGTCTTCGTCCTCGTCCTCGTCTCTCCAGCTTCTGGAGAAGGTGCACAGTGGTTTCCTACTCGTTCTCGTCTTCGTCTTCGCCTTCGTCTTCGCCTTCGTCTTTGCCTTCGTCCTCGTCTCTCCAGCTTCTGGAGAAGGTGCACAGTGGTTTCCTCCTCGTTCTCGTCTTCGTCTTCGCCTTCGTTTTCGCCTTCGTCTTTGCCTTCGTCTTCGCCTTCGTCCTCGTCTTCGCCTTTGCCTCGTCTTCGTCCTCGTCCTCGTCTCTCCAGCTTCTGGAGAAGGTGCACAGTGGTTTCCTCCTCGTTCTCGTCTTCGTCTTCGCCTTTACCTCGTCTTCGTCCTCGTCCTCGTTCTCGTCCTCGTCCTCGTCCTCGTCTCTCCAGCTTCTGGAGAAGCTGCACAGTGGTTTCCCCCTCGTTCTCGTCTTCGTCTTCGCCTTCGTCTTCGCCTTCGTCTTCGCCTTCGTCTTCGCCTTCGTCTTCGCCTTCGTCTTCGCCTTCGTCTTCGCCTTCGTCTTCGCCTTCGTCTTCGCCTTCGTCTTCGCCTTCGTCTTCGCCTTCGCCTTCGTCTTCGCCTTCGTCTTCGCCTTCGTCTTCGCCTTCGTCTTTGCCTTCGTCTTCGCCTTCGTCCTCGTCTTCGCCTTTGCCTCGTCTTCGCCTTCGTCCTCGTCTTCGCCTTTGCCTCGTCTTCGTCCTCGTCCCTGTCCAGCTTCTGGAGAAGTCATTGTGGGGCAGATCCAATCGAAAGGAGTGAGTTCCTATGGCACTGTGCCCAAGGATGACCCCGAGAAGTGCTAAGAGTCCTCCGCGCTCAGTCTGGAGAGACTGTGTGATTGCTTCGAACGGAACAGTAGGCCATGTAGTGTCTCGTAGTGCGGCACCGTGGGCCATCTACTTCAGTAACGATGGACATGAATGGCAGATCTCCACTCGGAAAGAGCACTGAACTAGCTTCGCAGTGCTGTCTGGACTGCCAGACATGCCACGGCACCCACGTATGTTGGGTTAGGTGACTGGGTAGAGTCGTAAGGAAGGAGGAGGTACTCTTAGGACCTGAACATGCGTTGGGACTACTTGCGTACTTGGTGAGGGCTTCCAACGAAATGGGTGGAGTCGTAAGTCACGTCTCACTTGGTCTGGATGGACCATCATTGTTATGCTGGCAGGGCGTTGAATTTCACCGTCATGTCTTCCCTACTCTCAGGACTGACTCTTGTCAGAATCTGAACCAGGAAAGGACTGTAGTCGAATCTTCACGGATGGCGCCAAGACCAAGGAAGGTTCTGGCGCTTGCGCCTTCGTGGAGGACGGCAACATTAGACTCTGCACACCTCGTTAGGTAAATTTGCGTCGGTTTTCCAAGGGGAAACCAATGCGATCCTCATGAACACGGGGACTATATTGTGAAGAACATGTGGAAAGGGTGGAGTATTCGAGTCTCTAGCGACAGCCTTCGAAAGAAATATTCTACGTCGGATGTATGGTCCCGTCTGCGAGGAAGGTGAGTGGAGGAGAAGGCACAACCGCGAACTCTACGAGCTAGACAAAGATGTGGACGCAGTGCGGAAGGTAAGAATCCAACCACTACACTGGCTCGGCCAACGATGCCATAGCATAGTGCATAGGCAAGTAGCATAGGATAACGAACAAGCAAAGAGGGTGTTCCTGATCCGAGAAGGAGAGGAAGACCGAGCCTCCGGTACAAAGACCAAGTCATCGTGGACGTAAGACAGCCTGGTCTGGATGATTGGAAGCAACGTGCCCCGGACCGTCATCGATGGAAGGCAGCTATTCCTCCATGGGTCTTCGGCCTGAGAAGTAAGTGAGTTAGACGCGACAGCCTAGCAGTGCTTAAGGCCTTGCTGAACCCTTTAACCACTTCCAGGATAGTTCAGGAGCGCAAGTCTTCTCTGAATTTGATCGGGAGTCTAAATTCGCTAAAACTTGTCTGGATCCGGGCCCCGGGCGACCACCGGAAATGAGACTGCTGATGAACTTTCTGGACAAGGATCAGAGGAGCCACTCTTAGAACCCAAATCTGCGTACCTGCTCCCTTGGTTAGGGCTTCCATCGATGGTTGGGCCTCTCGAGAGCACAATTAGCGGTGGCATGACTCTCCAGAATGCAGTCAAACCAAGCGCATGCCTGAAGGAAATCCGCGGTGTTCTTGTCATCTCTTGACAGAAGAGACTGCAGATGACTTACCGGCGTATTAAGGGGCCACTACAACTAAATGTACTTGGTAGCCTAAGCGAAGAAACACTCTGTGACGCCTGGGGAGAGGGTGGCGATACTGCAGAGCACTTCCTCTGCCACTGTCTCGCGGCTTTACTTGGTGGCAGCTATTCGGTGCTGATGAGGTGAGAGCTGATGATGCAGGCCCCTCATCTCAGAAGCGCCTGCTGGCGTACCGCCCGAAGACCATGCAAATTGAGTAAATGCTCACTGCTACTACATTGGACCAAGTTTTTTGAGTCTGAGAGCTCCAGTGTAGTGCTCAAAAAATGAAAGCCCGTCAAGTCAGTGTGCTGTACACCCACGGCACTATAGTCACAGTACTGCCACTGATCGACAACTCCAGTGATAGTGACGTTACTTCGATCCCAACTGGTGACTGAACTAGTTCTGAAAAGCGGATAAAGCGTGTTAACTTTGCTTTCATTGGGACTCGAACCGGGGACCCCTCTAACCAAAGGCAGGCACTTCACTTCAACTTCGACATCCAACTGTCAAGACACCCAAGTAAGATAGATGCTAAAATACTCGGCCATCACCTTAGAAAATAGGCGCCAGTCCAGACAAGTCTTCGAGTTAAATATGAATGCGTCCAGAGGCTGCCGGGCTGTCAGAACAAACAACGATGTCTGTCCTTGACATCACCTTGTTTCCTAGTTTAGACAAAGCTTCCCTGATCGCCATAGGCTCTGCCTGAAAGACGCTACATTGGAGTGGACGAGCGAGAGAACGAGAGTTCGCCAACGGCTTCGTTCATCTTCGATCCAAGCCTGAAAATTCCTAGAGGACCATCCACTGTCCGGTAGTCTGACTTGCAGTAGAAGTTGGAGCGGATGTTCGTTGTTTCTGAGTTCTTCTTGAGAAGAGGAGCTTGAGTAAAACGATGTCTGCAGGATGACAGAGTGCCCACCAGTGGAGTTCCTTCCACATTCGCAGTCTAACCGCCGTACTGGCCGCCATCTCTCAGCCGATTAACTCAGTCGCCGGTGGATTAAGGAGTCTGTTCAAAGCGACAAACGATTCCAACCTCAGAGCACATTCCCCGAATCAGATTCACAGCCGCACAGTCAAAGACCGCTCATCATCTCTCTCGAGGCACCCCCCACCCTCCCCGAGCAACTGTTTCAATTCCCATCCACCGTCGCCACTGAATGCAGGCCCAGATCGCGCGATTGAATCCTTAACAATAAGTCGTTCGAACCGTAATTACCGCGTCTATTATCACATCGACAGGCACATTGAATGGTCGCCCATTCATTCGGTTGCCGGGGCTTCCTTTTCGATTTACTGTCGTCTCATTGCGCACGCAATTATTATCCTGCCAGAAGTCCATCCTCCCGATTGAGATGACCAGACAGAGCACAAATCTGCTAGAGTTCCCCCGCCTCCCCGCACTCACCCACACGCACACGCATCCAAGCAGAGCAGCAGGAAAGAAAAACTGAAAAATCATCATCGGCCGTGTGGCGGGGGCGGTGTGGATCCTGTCTGAGGTATTATCCTCCGAATTACCTGATTGCCTGACAATAAAAGTGAAACGGAATAAGAGCAGAAAATCATTACGCTCCTGCCGGGTGCTGACGATGGCTCGCATGTGAATCCTTCATTTGTCCGCCGTGAGCCATCGTTGTCTCTCACCCACCCTCTCTCTCTCACACACACGCCCTCTAAATGAAAGGGGTTGGCCTCGCGAAGTTGGTTGGTATCGTTGGCCTTTCGTGTAGCCGTCTGCAGAGTCGCACTCGAGTGTAATCATCTGTAGTGTGTTACGCGCTAATACCTTCATGTGAGCTGGACCACGTGTTTATCCGTGTTGTAGTCACGCATCTCCCGGTTGGTCAAAAGGAGGGTGGTTGCTACCGTCGCCGCCTGAAACCGATTAGAAGATGGATATGAATGTCAAGAGGGTGCAGTTAGTCAGTGTATACAAATTTTCACACCAGTTAAAGTTCCCATCACCGCATGAGGGTTGCACTGAGGATGCACCGTGCTCGGGGGTTGATTCTGTTCTGTTGACTGCTGCTGCTTCTGCTGCTGATGGGATGGTTGTTCGTCGATGTTTTTTTTTTAAGCTAAAAAGTGATGAGACGGGGGATGCGATACAGTGTTCATTTTTTCGTTGTTTAATTACGAGTGTAGGTGGGCGCTGGGCTAGGGTGAGAGCGTGGAAAGGATGCTTGCGTGGTGTGAAGGAATTCGTGTCCTTCTGTCAAAAGTTCCCAGGATCACGGTGATCACGGGCGCTGATGATGATGCATGGGAATTTCTTACAGTTCCCATAGATCACGATCGGACTGGTGCAGGTGGCCGCAAGGATGTCGGAAGATGAGCCATGAAAGGGCTCAGATATCCTTACTATACACTGTCAATTTTTTTTGGCGAAAAATTCGATGTCGTCGGATCCACTCCAGTCTTTGGATTTCGATAATACACATCTAAACACATAACCACAGGTGTACACAGGTCGTAGGTACGCCTAGTTCGGCCGCTGTGGCACTTGGAAGATGAGCCATGAAAGGGCTCAGATATCCTTACTATACACTGTCAATTTTTTTTGGCGAAAAATTCGATGTCGTCGGATCCACTCCAGTCTTTGGATTTCGATAATACACATCTAAACACATAACCACAGGTGTACACAGGTCGTAGGTACGCCTAGTTCGGCCGCTGTGGCACTTGGAAGATGAGCCATGAAAGGGCTCAGATATCCTTACTATACAATGTCAATTTTTTTTGGCGAAAAATTCGATGTCGTCGGATCCACTCCAGTCTTTGGATTTCGATAATACACATCTAAACACATAACCACAGGTGTACACAGGTCGTAGGTACGCCTAGTTCGGCCGCTGTGGCACTTGGAAGATGAGCCATGAAAGGGCTCAGATATCCTTACTATACACTGTCAATTTTTTTTGGCGAAAAATTCGATGTCGTCGGATCCACTCCAATCTTTGGATTTCGATAATACACATCTAAACACATAACCACAGGTGTACACAGGTCGTAGGTACGCCTAGTTCGGCCGCTGTGGCACTTGGAAGATGAGCCATGAAAGGGCTCAGATATCCTTACTATACACTGTCAATTTTTTTTGGCGAAAAATTCGATGTCGTCGGATCCACTCCAGTCTTTGGATTTCGATAATACACATCTAAACACATAACCACAGGTGTACACAGGTCGTAGGTACGCCTAGTTCGGCCGCTGTGGCACTTGGAAGATGAGCCATGAAAGGGCTCAGATATCCTTACTATACACTGTCAATTTTTTTTGGCGAAAAATTCGATGTCGTCGGATCCACTCCAGTCTTTGGATTTCGATAATACACATCTAAACACATAACCACAGGTGTACACAGGTCGTAGGTACGCCTAGTTCGGCCGCTGTGGCACTTGGAAGATGAGCCATGAAAGGGCTCAGATATCCTTACTATACACTGTCAATTTTTTTTGGCGAAAAATTCGATGTCGTCGGATCCACTCCAGTCTTTGGATTTCGATAATACACATCTAAACACATAACCACAGGTGTACACAGGTCGTAGGTACGCCTAGTTCGGCCGCTGTGGCACTTGGAAGATGAGCCATGAAAGGGCTCAGATATCCTTACTATACACTGTCAATTTTTTTTGGCGAAAAATTCGATGTCGTCGGATCCACTCCAGTCTTTGGATTTCGATAATACACATCTAAACACATAACCACAGGTGTACACAGGTCGTAGGTACGCCTAGTTCGGCCGCTGTGGCACTTGGAAGATGAGCCATGAAAGGGCTCAGATATCCTTACTATACACTGTCAATTTTTTTTGGCGAAAAATTCGATGTCGTCGGATCCACTCCAGTCTTTGGATTTCGATAATACACATCTAAACACATAACCACAGGTGTACACAGGTCGTAGGTACGCCTAGTTCGGCCGCTGTGGCACTTGGAAGATGAGCCATGAAAGGGCTCAGATATCCTTACTATACACTGTCAATTTTTTTTGGCGAAAAATTCGATGTCGTCGGATCCACTCCAGTCTTTGGATTTCGATAATACACATCTAAACACATAACCACAGGTGTACACAGGTCGTAGGTACGCCTAGTTCGGCCGCTGTGGCACTTGGAAGATGAGCCATGAAAGGGCTCAGATATCCTTACTATACACTGTCAATTTTTTTTGGCGAAAAATTCGATGTCGTCGGATCCACTCCAGTCTTTGGATTTCGATAATACACATCTAAACACATAACCACAGGTGTACACAGGTCGTAGGTACGCCTAGTTCGGCCGCTGTGGCACTTGGAAGATGAGCCATGAAAGGGCTCAGATATCCTTACTATACACTGTCAATTTTTTTTGGCGAAAAATTCGATGTCGTCGGATCCACTCCAGTCTTTGGATTTCGATAATACACATCTAAACACATAACCACAGGTGTACACAGGTCGTAGGTACGCCTAGTTCGGCCGCTGTGGCACTTGGAAGATGAGCCATGAAAGGGCTCAGATATCCTTACTATACACTGTCAATTTTTTTTGGCGAAAAATTCGATGTCGTCGGATCCACTCCAGTCTTTGGATTTCGATAATACACATCTAAACACATAACCACAGGTGTACACAGGTCGTAGGTACGCCTAGTTCGGCCGCTGTGGCACTTGGAAGATGAGCCATGAAAGGGCTCAGATATCCTTACTATACACTGTCAATTTTTTTTGGCGAAAAATTCGATGTCGTCGGATCCACTCCAGTCTTTGGATTTCGATAATACACATCTAAACACATAACCACAGGTGTACACAGGTCGTAGGTACGCCTAGTTCGGCCGCTGTGGCACTTGGAAGATGAGCCATGAAAGGGCTCAGATATCCTTACTATACACTGTCAATTTTTTTTGGCGAAAAATTCGATGTCGTCGGATCCACTCCAGTCTTTGGATTTCGATAATACACATCTAAACACATAACCACAGGTGTACACAGGTCGTAGGTACGCCTAGTTCGGCCGCTGTGGCACTTGGAAGATGAGCCATGAAAGGGCTCAGATATCCTTACTATACACTGTCAATTTTTTTTGGCGAAAAATTCGATGTCGTCGGATCCACTCCAGTCTTTGGATTTCGATAATACACATCTAAACACATAACCACAGGTGTACACAGGTCGTAGGTACGCCTAGTTCGGCCGCTGTGGCACTTGGAAGATGAGCCATGAAAGGGCTCAGATATCCTTACTATACACTGTCAATTTTTTTTGGCGAAAAATTCGATGTCGTCGGATCCACTCCAGTCTTTGGATTTCGATAATACACATCTAAACACATAACCACAGGTGTACACAGGTCGTAGGTACGCCTAGTTCGGCCGCTGTGGCAGTTGGAAGATGAGCCATGAAAGGGCTCAGATATCCTTACTATACACTGTCAATGGAAGATGAGCCATGAAAGGGCTCAGATATCCTTACTATACACTGTCAATTTTTTTTGGCGAAAAATTCGATGTCGTCGGATCCACTCCAGTCTTTGGATTTCGATAATACACATCTAAACACATAACCACAGGTGTACACAGGTCGTAGGTACGCCTAGTTCGGCCGCTGTGGCACTTGGAAGATGAGCCATGAAAGGGCTCAGATATCCTTACTATACACTGTCAATTTTTTTTGGCGAAAAATTCGATGTCGTCGGATCCACTCCAGTCTTTGGATTTCGATAATACACATCTAAACACATAACCACAGGTGTACACAGGTCGTAGGTACGCCTAGTTCGGCCGCTGTGGCACTTGGAAGATGAGCCATGAAAGGGCTCAGATATCCTTACTATACACTGTCAATTTTTTTTGTGGCACTTGGAAGATGAGCCATGAAAGGGCTCAGATATCCTTACTATACACTGTCAATTTTTTTTGGCGAAAAATTCGATGTCGTCGGATCCACTCCAGTCTTTGGATTTCGATAATACACATCTAAACACATAACCACAGGTGTACACAGGTCGTAGGTACGCCTAGTTCGGCCGCTGTGGCACTTGGAAGATGAGCCATGAAAGGGCTCAGATATCCTTACTATACACTGTCAATTTTTTTTGGCGAAAAATTCGATGTCGTCGGATCCACTCCAGTCTTTGGATTTCGATAATACACATCTAAACACATAACCACAGGTGTACACAGGTCGTAGGTACGCCTAGTTCGGCCGCTGTGGCACTTGGAAGATGAGCCATGAAAGGGCTCAGATATCCTTACTATACACTGTCAATTTTTTTTGGCGAAAAATTCGATGTCGTCGGATCCACTCCAGTCTTTGGATTTCGATAATACACATCTAAACACATAACCACAGGTGTACACAGGTCGTAGGTACGCCTAGTTCGGCCGCTGTGGCACTTGGAAGATGAGCCATGAAAGGGCTCAGATATCCTTACTATACACTGTCAATTTTTTTTGGCGAAAAATTCGATGTCGTCGGATCCACTCCAGTCTTTGGATTTCGATAATACACATCTAAACACATAACCACAGGTGTACACAGGTCGTAGGTACGCCTAGTTCGGCCGCTGTGGCACTTGGAAGATGAGCCATGAAAGGGCTCAGATATCCTTACTATACACTGTCAATTTTTTTTGGCGAAAAATTCGATGTCGTCGGATCCACTCCAGTCTTTGGATTTCGATAATACACATCTAAACACATAACCACAGGTGTACACAGGTCGTAGGTACGCCTAGTTCGGCCGCTGTGGCACTTGGAAGATGAGCCATGAAAGGGCTCAGATATCCTTACTATACACTGTCAATTTTTTTTGGCGAAAAATTCGATGTCGTCGGATCCACTCCAGTCTTTGGATTTCGATAATACACATCTAAACACATAACCACAGGTGTACACAGGTCGTAGGTACGCCTAGTTCGGCCGCTGTGGCACTTGGAAGATGAGCCATGAAAGGGCTCAGATATCCTTACTATACACTGTCAATTTTTTTTGGCGAAAAATTCGATGTCGTCGGATCCACTCCAGTCTTTGGATTTCGATAATACACATCTAAACACATAACCACAGGTGTACACAGGTCGTAGGTACGCCTAGTTCGGCCGCTGTGGCACTTGGAAGATGAGCCATGAAAGGGCTCAGATATCCTTACTATACACTGTCAATTTTTTTTGGCGAAAAATTCGATGTCGTCGGATCCACTCCAGTCTTTGGATTTCGATAATACACATCTAAACACATAACCACAGGTGTACACAGGTCGTAGGTACGCCTAGTTCGGCCGCTGTGGCACTTGGAAGATGAGCCATGAAAGGGCTCAGATATCCTTACTATACACTGTCAATTTTTTTTGGCGAAAAATTCGATGTCGTCGGATCCACTCCAGTCTTTGGATTTCGATAATACACATCTAAACACATAACCACAGGTGTACACAGGTCGTAGGTACGCCTAGTTCGGCCGCTGTGGCACTTGGAAGATGAGCCATGAAAGGGCTCAGATATCCTTACTATACACTGTCAATTTTTTTTGGCGAAAAATTCGATGTCGTCGGATCCACTCCAGTCTTTGGATTTCGATAATACACATCTAAACACATAACCACAGGTGTACACAGGTCGTAGGTACGCCTAGTTCGGCCGCTGTGGCACTTGGAAGATGAGCCATGAAAGGGCTCAGATATCCTTACTATACACTGTCAATTTTTTTTGGCGAAAAATTCGATGTCGTCGGATCCACTCCAGTCTTTGGATTTCGATAATACACATCTAAACACATAACCACAGGTGTACACAGGTCGTAGGTACGCCTAGTTCGGCCGCTGTGGCACTTGGAAGATGAGCCATGAAAGGGCTCAGATATCCTTACTATACACTGTCAATTTTTTTTGGCGAAAAATTCGATGTCGTCGGATCCACTCCAGTCTTTGGATTTCGATAATACACATCTAAACACATAACCACAGGTGTACACAGGTCGTAGGTACGCCTAGTTCGGCCGCTGTGGCACTTGGAAGATGAGCCATGAAAGGGCTCAGATATCCTTACTATACACTGTCAATTTTTTTTGGCGAAAAATTCGATGTCGTCGGATCCACTCCAGTCTTTGGATTTCGATAATACACATCTAAACACATAACCACAGGTGTACACAGGTCGTAGGTACGCCTAGTTCGGCCGCTGTGGCACTTGGAAGATGAGCCATGAAAGGGCTCAGATATCCTTACTATACACTGTCAATTTTTTTTGGCGAAACATTCGATGTCGTCGGATCCACTCCAGTCTTTGGATTTCGATAATACACATCTAAACACATAACCACAGGTGTACACAGGTCGTAGGTACGCCTAGTTCGGCCGCTGTGGCACTTGGAAGATGAGCCATGAAAGGGCTCAGATATCCTTACTATACACTGTCAATTTTTTTTGGCGAAAAATTCGATGTCGTCGGATCCACTCCAGTCTTTGGATTTCGATAATACACATCTAAACACATAACCACAGGTGTACACAGGTCGTAGGTACGCCTAGTTCGGCCGCTGTGGCACTTGGAAGATGAGCCATGAAAGGGCTCAGATATCCTTACTATACACTGTCAATTTTTTTTGGCGAAAAATTCGATGTCGTCGGATCCACTCCAGTCTTTGGATTTCGATAATACACATCTAAACACATAACCACAGGTGTACACAGGTCGTAGGTACGCCTAGTTCGGCCGCTGTGGCACTTGGAAGATGAGCCATGAAAGGGCTCAGATATCCTGTCAATTTTTTTTGGCGAAAAATTCGATGTCGTCGGATCCACTCCAGTCTTTGGATTTCGATAATACACATCTAAACACATAACCACAGGTGTACACAGGTCGTAGGTACGCCTAGTTCGGCCGCTGTGGCACTTGGAAGATGAGCCATGAAAGGGCTCAGATATCCTTACTATACACTGTCAATTTTTTTTGGCGAAAAATTCGATGTCGTCGGATCCACTCCAGTCTTTGGATTTCGATAATACACATCTAAACACATAACCACAGGTGTACACAGGTCGTAGGTACGCCTAGTTCGGCCGCTGTGGCACTTGGAAGATGAGCCATGAAAGGGCTCAGATATCCTTACTATACACTGTCAATTTTTTTTGGCGAAAAATTCGATGTCGTCGGATCCACTCCAGTCTTTGGATTTCGATAATACACATCTAAACACATAACCACAGGTGTACACAGGTCGTAGGTACGCCTAGTTCGGCCGCTGTGGCACTTGGAAGATGAGCCATGAAAGCGCTCAGATATCCTTACTATACACTGTCAATTTTTTTTGGCGAAAAATTCGATGTCGTCGGATCCACTCCAGTCTTTGGATTTCGATAATACACATCTAAACACATAACCACAGGTGTACACAGGTCGTAGGTACGCCTAGTTCGGCCGCTGTGGCACTTGGAAGATGAGCCATGAAAGGGCTCAGATATCCTTACTATACACTGTCAATTTTTTTTGGCGAAAAATTCGATGTCGTCGGATCCACTCCAGTCTTTGGATTTCGATAATACACATCTAAACACATAACCACAGGTGTACACAGGTCGTAGGTACGCCTAGTTCGGCCGCTGTGGCACTTGGAAGATGAGCCATGAAAGGGCTCAGATATCCTTACTATACACTGTCAATTTTTTTTGGCGAAAAATTCGATGTCGTCGGATCCACTCCAGTCTTTGGATTTCGATAATACACATCTAAACACATAACCACAGGTGTACACAGGTCGTAGGTACGCCTAGTTCGGCCGCTGTGGCACTTGGAAGATGAGCCATGAAAGGGCTCAGATATCCTGTCAATTTTTTTTGGCGAAAAATTCGATGTCGTCGGATCCACTCCAGTCTTTGGATTTCGATAATACACATCTAAACACATAACCACAGGTGTACACAGGTCGTAGGTACGCCTAGTTCGGCCGCTGTGGCACTTGGAAGATGAGCCATGAAAGGGCTCAGATATCCTTACTATACACTGTCAATTTTTTTTGGCGAAAAATTCGATGTCGTCGGATCCACTCCAGTCTTTGGATTTCGATAATACACATCTAAACACATAACCACAGGTGTACACAGGTCGTAGGTACGCCTAGTTCGGCCGCTGTGGCACTTGGAAGATGAGCCATGAAAGGGCTCAGATATCCTTACTATACACTGTCAATTTTTTTTGGCGAAAAATTCGATGTCGTCGGATCCACTCCAGTCTTTGGATTTCGATAATACACATCTAAACACATAACCACAGGTGTACACAGGTCGTAGGTACGCCTAGTTCGGCCGCTGTGGCACTTGGAAGATGAGCCATGAAAGGGCTCAGATATCCTTACTATACACTGTCAATTTTTTTTGGCGAAAAATTCGATGTCGTCGGATCCACTCCAGTCTTTGGATTTCGATAATACACATCTAAACACATAACCACAGGTGTACACAGGTCGTAGGTACGCCTAGTTCGGCCGCTGTGGCACTTGGAAGATGAGCCATGAAAGGGCTCAGATATCCTTACTATACACTGTCAATTTTTTTTGGCGAAAAATTCGATGTCGTCGGATCCACTCCAGTCTTTGGATTTCGATAATACACATCTAAACACATAACCACAGGTGTACACAGGTCGTAGGTACGCCTAGTTCGGCCGCTGTGGCACTTGGAAGATGAGCCATGAAAGGGCTCAGATATCCTTACTATACACTGTCAATTTTTTTTGGCGAAAAATTCGATGTCGTCGGATCCACTCCAGTCTTTGGATTTCGATAATACACATCTAAACACATAACCACAGGTGTACACAGGTCGTAGGTACGCCTAGTTCGGCCGCTGTGGCACTTGGAAGATGAGCCATGAAAGGGCTCAGATATCCTTACTATACACTGTCAATTTTTTTTGGCGAAAAATTCGATGTCGTCGGATCCACTCCAGTCTTTGGATTTCGATAATACACATCTAAACACATAACCACAGGTGTACACAGGTCGTAGGTACGCCTAGTTCGGCCGCTGTGGCACTTGGAAGATGAGCCATGAAAGGGCTCAGATATCCTTACTATACACTGTCAATTTTTTTTGGCGAAAAATTCGATGTCGTCGGATCCACTCCAGTCTTTGGATTTCGATAATACACATCTAAACACATAACCACAGGTGTACACAGGTCGTAGGTACGCCTAGTTCGGCCGCTGTGGCACTTGGAAGATGAGCCATGAAAGGGCTCAGATATCCTTACTATACACTGTCAATTTTTTTTGGCGAAAAATTCGATGTCGTCGGATCCACTCCAGTCTTTGGATTTCGATAATACACATCTAAACACATAACCACAGGTGTACACAGGTCGTAGGTACGCCTAGTTCGGCCGCTGTGGCACTTGGAAGATGAGCCATGAAAGGGCTCAGATATCCTTACTATACACTGTCAATTTTTTTTGGCGAAAAATTCGATGTCGTCGGATCCACTCCAGTCTTTGGATTTCGATAATACACATCTAAACACATAACCACAGGTGTACACAGGTCGTAGGTACGCCTAGTTCGGCCGCTGTGGCACTTGGAAGATGAGCCATGAAAGGGCTCAGATATCCTTACTATACACTGTCAATTTTTTTTTGCGAAAAATTCGATGTCGTCGGATCCACTCCAGTCTTTGGATTTCGATAATACACATCTAAACACATAACCACAGGTGTACACAGGTCGTAGGTACGCCTAGTTCGGCCGCTGTGGCACTTGGAAGATGAGCCATGAAAGGGCTCAGATATCCTTACTATACACTGTCAATTTTTTTTGGCGAAAAATTCGATGTCGTCGGATCCACTCCAGTCTTTGGATTTCGATAATACACATCTAAACACATAACCACAGGTGTACACAGGTCGTAGGTACGCCTAGTTCGGCCGCTGTGGCACTTGGAAGATGAGCCATGAAAGGGCTCAGATATCCTTACTATACACTGTAAATTTTTTTTGGCGAAAAATTCGATGTCGTCGGATCCACTCCAGTCTTTGGATTTCGATAATACACATCTAAACACATAACCACAGGTGTACACAGGTCGTAGGTACGCCTAGTTCGGCCGCTGTGGCACTTGGAAGATGAGCCATGAAAGGGCTCAGATATCCTTACTATACACTGTCAATTTTTTTTGGCGAAAAATTCGATGTCGTCGGATCCACTCCAGTCTTTGGATTTCGATAATACACATCTAAACACATAACCACAGGTGTACACAGGTCGTAGGTACGCCTAGTTCGGCCGCTGTGGCACTTGGAAGATGAGCCATGAAAGGGCTCAGATATCCTTACTATACACTGTCAATTTTTTTTGGCGAAAAATTCGATGTCGTCGGATCCACTCCAGTCTTTGGATTTCGATAATACACATCTAAACACATAACCACAGGTGTACACAGGTCGTAGGTACGCCTAGTTCGGCCGCTGTGGCACTTGGAAGATGGGCCATGAAAGGGCTCAGATATCCTTACTATACACTGTCAATTTTTTTTGGCGAAAAATTCGATGTCGTCGGATCCACTCCAGTCTTTGGATTTCGATAATACACATCTAAACACATAACCACAGGTGTACACAGGTCGTAGGTACGCCTAGTTCGGCCGCTGTGGCACTTGGAAGATGAGCCATGAAAGGGATCAGATATCCTTACTATACACTGTCAATTTTTTTTGGCGAAAAATTCGATGTCGTCGGATCCACTCCAGTCTTTGGATTTCGATAATACACATCTAAACACATAACCACAGGTGTACACAGGTCGTAGGTACGCCTAGTTCGGCCGCTGTGGCACTTGGAAGATGAGCCATGAAAGGGCTCAGATATCCTTACTATACACTGTCAATTTTTTTTGGCGAAAAATTCGATGTCGTCGGATCCACTCCAGTCTTTGGATTTCGATAATACACATCTAAACACATAACCACAGGTGTACACAGGTCGTAGGTACGCCTAGTTCGGCCGCTGTGGCACTTGGAAGATGAGCCATGAAAGGGCTCAGATATCCTTACTATACACTGTCAATTTTTTTTGGCGAAAAATTCGATGTCGTCGGATCCACTCCAGTCTTTGGATTTCGATAATACACATCTAAACACATAACCACAGGTGTACACAGGTCGTAGGTACGCCTAGTTCGGCCGCTGTGGCACTTGGAAGATGAGCCATGAAAGGGCTCAGATATCCTTACTATACACTGTCAATTTTTTTTGGCGAAAAATTCGATGTCGTCGGATCCACTCCAGTCTTTGGATTTCGATAATACACATCTAAACACATAACCACAGGTGTACACAGGTCGTAGGTACGCCTAGTTCGGCCGCTGTGGCACTTGGAAGATGAGCCATGAAAGGGCTCAGATATCCTTACTATACACTGTCAGTTTTTTTTGGCGAAAAATTCGATGTCGTCGGATCCACTCCAGTCTTTGGATTTCGATAATACACATCTAAACACATAACCACAGGTGTACACAGGTCGTAGGTACGCCTAGTTCGGCCGCTGTGGCACTTGGAAGATGAGCCATGAAAGGGCTCAGATATCCTTACTATACACTGTCAATTTTTTTTGGCGAAAAATTCGATGTCGTCGGATCCACTCCAGTCTTTGGATTTCGATAATACACATCTAAACACATAACCACAGGTGTACACAGGTCGTAGGTACGCCTAGTTCGGCCGCTGTGGCACTTGGAAGATGAGCCATGAAAGGGCTCAGATATCCTTACTATACACTGTCAATTTTTTTTGGCGAAAAATTCGATGTCGTCGGATCCACTCCAGTCTTTGGATTTCGATAATACACATCTAAACACATAACCACAGGTGTACACAGGTCGTAGGTACGCCTAGTTCGGCCGCTGTGGCACTTGGAAGATGAGCCATGAAAGGGCTCAGATATCCTTACTATACACTGTCAATTTTTTTTGGCGAAAAATTCGATGTCGTCGGATCCACTCCAGTCTTTGGATTTCGATAATACACATCTAAACACATAACCACAGGTGTACACAGGTCGTAGGTACGCCTAGTTCGGCCGCTGTGGCACTTGGAAGATGAGCCATGAAAGGGCTCAGATATCCTTACTATACACTGTCAATTTTTTTTGGCGAAAAATTCGATGTCGTCGGATCCACTCCAGTCTTTGGATTTCGATAATACACATCTAAACACATAACCGCAGGTGTACACAGGTCGTAGGTACGCCTAGTTCGGCCGCTGTGGCACTTGGAAGATGAGCCATGAAAGGGCTCAGATATCCTTACTATACACTGTCAATTTTTTTTGGCGAAAAATTCGATGTCGTCGGATCCACTCCAGTCTTTGGATTTCGATAATACACATCTAAACACATAACCACAGGTGTACACAGGTCGTAGGTACGCCTAGTTCGGCCGCTGTGGCACTTGGAAGATGAGCCATGAAAGGGCTCAGATATCCTTACTATACACTGTCAATTTTTTTTGGCGAAAAATTCGATGTCGTCGGATCCACTCCAGTCTTTGGATTTCGATAATACACATCTAAACACATAACCACAGGTGTACACAGGTCGTAGGTACGCCTAGTTCGGCCGCTGTGGCACTTGGAAGATGAGCCATGAAAGGGCTCAGATATCCTTACTATACACTGTCAATTTTTTTTGGCGAAAAATTCGATGTCGTCGGATCCACTCCAGTCTTTGGATTTCGATAATACACATCTAAACACATAACCACAGGTGTACACAGGTCGTAGGTACGCCTAGTTCGGCCGCTGTGGCACTTGGAAGATGAGCCATGAAAGGGCTCAGATATCCTTATCACTGTCAATTTTTTTTGGCGAAAAATTCGATGTCGTCGGATCCACTCCAGTCTTTGGATTTCGATAATACACATCTAAACACATAACCACAGGTGTACACAGGTCGTAGGTACGCCTAGTTCGGCCGCTGTGGCACTTGGAAGATGAGCCATGAAAGGGCTCAGATATCCTTACTATACACTGTCAGTTTTTTTTGGCGAAAAATTCGATGTCGTCGGATCCACTCCAGTCTTTGGATTTCGATAATACACATCTAAACACATAACCACAGGTGTACACAGGTCGTAGGTACGCCTAGTTCGGCCGCTGTGGCACTTGGAAGATGAGCCATGAAAGGGCTCAGATATCCTTACTATACACTATCAATTTTTTTTGGCGAAAAATTCGATGTCGTCGGATCCACTCCAGTCTTTGGATTTCGATAATACACATCTAAACACATAACCACAGGTGTACACAGGTCGTAGGTACGCCTAGTTCGGCCGCTGTGGCACTTGGAAGATGAGCCATGAAAGGGCTCAGATATCCTTACTATACACTATCAATTTTTTTTGGCGAAAAATTCGATGTCGTCGGATCCACTCCAGTCTTTGGATTTCGATAATACACATCTAAACACATAACCACAGGTGTACACAGGTCGTAGGTACGCCTAGTTCGGCCGCTGTGGCACTTGGAAGATGAGCCATGAAAGGGCTCAGATATCCTTACTATACACTGTCAATTTTTTTTGGCGAAAAATTCGATGTCGTCGGATCCACTCCAGTCTTTGGATTTCGATAATACACATCTAAACACATAACCACAGGTGTACACAGGTCGTAGGTACGCCTAGTTCGGCCGCTGTGGCACTTGGAAGATGAGCCATGAAAGGGCTCAGATATCCTTACTATACACTGTCAATTTTTTTTGGCGAAAAATTCGATGTCGTCGGATCCACTCCAGTCTTTGGATTTCGATAATACACATCTAAACACATAACCACAGGTGTACACAGGTCGTAGGTACGCCTAGTTCGGCCGCTGTGGCACTTGGAAGATGAGCCATGAAAGGGCTCAGATATCCTTACTATACACTGTCAGTTTTTTTTGGCGAAAAATTCGATGTCGTCGGATCCACTCCAGTCTTTGGATTTCGATAATACACATCTAAACACATAACCACAGGTGTACACAGGTCGTAGGTACGCCTAGTTCGGCCGCTGTGGCACTTGGAAGATGAGCCATGAAAGGGCTCAGATATCCTTACTATACACTGTCAATTTTTTTTGGCGAAAAATTCGATGTCGTCGGATCCACTCCAGTCTTTGGATTTCGATAATACACATCTAAACACATAACCACAGGTGTACACAGGTCGTAGGTACGCCTAGTTCGGCCGCTGTGGCACTTGGAAGATGAGCCATGAAAGGGCTCAGATATCCTTACTATACACTGTCAATTTTTTTTTGGCGAAAAATTCGATGTCGTCGGATCCACTCCAGTCTTTGGATTTCGATAATACACATCTAAACACATAACCACAGGTGTACACAGGTCGTAGGTACGCCTAGTTCGGCCGCTGTGGCACTTGGAAGATGAGCCATGAAAGGGCTCAGATATCCTTATCACTGTCAATTTTTTTTGGCGAAAAATTCGATGTCGTCGGATCCACTCCAGTCTTTGGATTTCGATAATACACATCTAAACACATAACCACAGGTGTACACAGGTCGTAGGTACGCCTAGTTCGGCCGCTGTGGCACTTGGAAGATGAGCCATGAAAGGGCTCAGATATCCTTATCACTGTCAATTTTTTTTGGCGAAAAATTCGATGTCGTCGGATCCACTCCAGTCTTTGGATTTCGATAATACACATCTAAACACATAACCACAGGTGTACACAGGTCGTAGGTACGCCTAGTTCGGCCGCTGTGGCACTTGGAAGATGAGCCATGAAAGGGCTCAGATATCCTTACTATACACTGTCAATTTTTTTTGGCGAAAAATTCGATGTCGTCGGATCCACTCCAGTCTTTGGATTTCGATAATACACATCTAAACACATAACCACAGGTGTACACAGGTCGTAGGTACGCCTAGTTCGGCCGCTGTGGCACTTGGAAGATGAGCCATGAAAGGGCTCAGATATCCTTATCACTGTCAATTTTTTTTGGCGAAAAATTCGATGTCGTCGGATCCACTCCAGTCTTTGGATTTCGATAATACACATCTAAACACATAACCACAGGTGTACACAGGTCGTAGGTACGCCTAGTTCGGCCGCTGTGGCACTTGGAAGATGAGCCATGAAAGGGCTCAGATATCCTTACTATACACTGTCAATTTTTTTTGGCGAAAAATTCGATGTCGTCGGATCCACTCCAGTCTTTGGATTTCGATAATACACATCTAAACACATAACCACAGGTGTACACAGGTCGTAGGTACGCCTAGTTCGGCCGCTGTGGCACTTGGAAGATGAGCCATGAAAGGGCTCAGATATCCTTACTATACACTGTCAGTTTTTTTTGGCGAAAAATTCGATGTCGTCGGATCCACTCCAGTCTTTGGACTTCGATAATACACATCTAAACACATAACCACAGGTGTACACAGGTCGTAGGTACGCCTAGTTCGGCCGCTGTGGCACTTGGAAGATGAGCCATGAAAGGGCTCAGATATCCTTACTATACACTGTCAATTTTTTTTGGCGAAAAATTCGATGTCGTCGGATCCACTCCAGTCTTTGGATTTCGATAATACACATCTAAACACATAACCACAGGTGTACACAGGTCGTAGGTACGCCTAGTTCGGCCGCTGTGGCACTTGGAAGATGAGCCATGAAAGGGCTCAGATATCCTTACTATACACTATCAATTTTTTTTGGCGAAAAATTCGATGTCGTCGGATCCACTCCAGTCTTTGGATTTCGATAATACACATCTAAACACATAACCACAGGTGTACACAGGTCGTAGGTACGCCTAGTTCGGCCGCTGTGGCACTTGGAAGATGAGCCATGAAAGGGCTCAGATATCCTTACTATACACTGTCAATTTTTTTTGGCGAAAAATTCGATGTCGTCGGATCCACTCCAGTCTTTGGATTTCGATAATACACATCTAAACACATAACCACAGGTGTACACAGGTCGTAGGTACGCCTAGTTCGGCCGCTGTGGCACTTGGAAGATGAGCCATGAAAGGGCTCAGATATCCTTACTATACACTGTCAATTTTTTTTGGCGAAAAATTCGATGTCGTCGGATCCACTCCAGTCTTTGGATTTCGATAATACACATCTAAACACATAACCACAGGTGTACACAGGTCGTAGGTACGCCTAGTTCGGCCGCTGTGGCACTTGGAAGATGAGCCATGAAAGGGCTCAGATATCCTTACTATACACTGTCAGTTTTTTTTGGCGAAAAATTCGATGTCGTCGGATCCACTCCAGTCTTTGGATTTCGATAATACACATCTAAACACATAACCACAGGTGTACACAGGTCGTAGGTACGCCTAGTTCGGCCGCTGTGGCACTTGGAAGATGAGCCATGAAAGGGCTCAGATATCCTTACTATACACTATCAATTTTTTTTGGCGAAAAATTCGATGTCGTCGGATCCACTCCAGTCTTTGGATTTCGATAATACACATCTAAACACATAACCACAGGTGTACACAGGTCGTAGGTACGCCTAGTTCGGCCGCTGTGGCACTTGGGAGATGAGCCATGAAAGGGCTCAGATATCCTTACTATACACTGTCAATTTTTTTTGGCGAAAAATTCGATGTCGTCGGATCCACTCCAGTCTTTGGATTTCGATAATACACATCTAAACACATAACCACAGGTGTACACAGGTCGTAGGTACGCCTAGTTCGGCCGCTGTGGCACTTGGAAGATGAGCCATGAAAGGGCTCAGATATCCTTACTATACACTGTCAATTTTTTTTGGCGAAAAATTCGATGTCGTCGGATCCACTCCAGTCTTTGGATTTCGATAATACACATCTAAACACATAACCACAGGTGTACACAGGTCGTAGGTACGCCTAGTTCGGCCGCTGTGGCACTTGGAAGATGAGCCATGAAAGGGCTCAGATATCCTTACTATACACTGTCAGTTTTTTTTGGCGAAAAATTCGATGTCGTCGGATCCACTCCAGTCTTTGGATTTCGATAATACACATCTAAACACATAACCACAGGTGTACACAGGTCGTAGGTACGCCTAGTTCGGCCGCTGTGGCACTTGGAAGATGAGCCATGAAAGGGCTCAGATATCCTTACTATACACTGTCAGTTTTTTTTGGCGAAAAATTCGATGTCGTCGGATCCACTCCAGTCTTTGGATTTCGATAATACACATCTAAACACATAACCACAGGTGTACACAGGTCGTAGGTACGCCTAGTTCGGCCGCTGTGGCACTTGGAAGATGAGCCATGAAAGGGCTCAGATATCCTTACTATACACTATCAATTTTTTTTGGCGAAAAATTCGATGTCGTCGGATCCACTCCAGTCTTTGGATTTCGATAATACACATCTAAACACATAACCACAGGTGTACACAGGTCGTAGGTACGCCTAGTTCGGCCGCTGTGGCACTTGGAAGATGAGCCATGAAAGGGCTCAGATATCCTTACTATACACTGTCAATTTTTTTTGGCGAAAAATTCGATGTCGTCGGATCCACTCCAGTCTTTGGATTTCGATAATACACATCTAAACACATAACCACAGGTGTACACAGGTCGTAGGTACGCCTAGTTCGGCCGCTGTGGCACTTGGAAGATGAGCCATGAAAGGGCTCAGATATCCTTACTATACACTGTCAGTTTTTTTTGGCGAAAAATTCGATGTCGTCGGATCCACTCCAGTCTTTGGATTTCGATAATACACATCTAAACACATAACCACAGGTGTACACAGGTCGTAGGTACGCCTAGTTCGGCCGCTGTGGCACTTGGAAGATGAGCCATGAAAGGGCTCAGATATCCTTACTATACACTGTCAGTTTTTTTTGGCGAAAAATTCGATGTCGTCGGATCCACTCCAGTCTTTGGATTTCGATAATACACATCTAAACACATAACCACAGGTGTACACAGGTCGTAGGTACGCCTAGTTCGGCCGCTGTGGCACTTGGAAGATGAGCCATGAAAGGGCTCAGATATCCTTACTATACACTGTCAGTTTTTTTTGGCGAAAAATTCGATGTCGTCGGATCCACTCCAGTCTTTGGATTTCGATAATACACATCTAAACACATAACCACAGGTGTACACAGGTCGTAGGTACGCCTAGTTCGGCCGCTGTGGCACTTGGAAGATGAGCCATGAAAGGGCTCAGATATCCTTACTATACACTGTCAATTTTTTTTGGCGAAAAATTCGATGTCGTCGGATCCACTCCAGTCTTTGGATTTCGATAATACACATCTAAACACATAACCACAGGTGTACACAGGTCGTAGGTACGCCTAGTTCGGCCGCTGTGGCACTTGGAAGATGAGCCATGAAAGGGCTTAGATGTCCTTACTATACACTATCAATTTTTTTTGGCGAAAAATTCGATGTCGTCGGATCCACTCCAGTCTTTGGATTTCGATAATACACATCTAAACACATAACCACAGGTGTACACAGGTCGTAGGTACGCCTAGTTCGGCCGCTGTGGCACTTGGAAGATGAGCCATGAAAGGGCTTAGATGTCCTTACTATACACTATCAATTTTTTTTGGCGAAAAATTCGATGTCGTCGGATCCACTCCAGTCTTTGGATTTCGATAATACACATCTAAACACATAACCACAGGTGTACACAGGTCGTAGGTACGCCTAGTTCGGCCGCTGTGGCACTTGGAAGATGAGCCATGAAAGGGCTCAGATATCCTTACTATACACTGTCAATTTTTTTTGGCGAAAAATTCGATGTCGTCGGATCCACTCCAGTCTTTGGATTTCGATAATACACATCTAAACACATAACCACAGGTGTACACAGGTCGTAGGTACGCCTAGTTCGGCCGCTGTGGCACTTGGAAGATGAGCCATGAAAGGGCTCAGATATCCTTACTATACACTGTCAATTTTTTTTGGCGAAAAATTCGATGTCGTCGGATCCACTCCAGTCTTTGGATTTCGATAATACACATCTAAACACATAACCACAGGTGTACACAGGTCGTAGGTACGCCTAGTTCGGCCGCTGTGGCACTTGGAAGATGAGCCATGAAAGGGCTCAGATATCCTTACTATACACTGTCAATTTTTTTTGGCGAAACATTCGATGTCGTCGGATCCACTCCAGTCTTTGGATTTCGATAATACACATCTAAACACATAACCACAGGTGTACACAGGTCGTAGGTACGCCTAGTTCGGCCGCTGTGGCACTTGGAAGATGAGCCATGAAAGGGCTCAGATATCCTTACTATACACTGTCAATTTTTTTTGGCGAAAAATTCGATGTCGTCGGATCCACTCCAGTCTTTGGATTTCGATAATACACATCTAAACACATAACCACAGGTGTACACAGGTCGTAGGTACGCCTAGTTCGGCCGCTGTGGCACTTGGAAGATGAGCCATGAAAGGGCTCAGATATCCTTACTATACACTGTCAATTTTTTTTGGCGAAAAATTCGATGTCGTCGGATCCACTCCAGTCTTTGGATTTCGATAATACACATCTAAACACATAACCACAGGTGTACACAGGTCGTAGGTACGCCTAGTTCGGCCGCTGTGGCACTTGGAAGATGAGCCATGAAAGGGCTCAGATATCCTTATCACTGTCAATTTTTTTTGGCGAAAAATTCGATGTCGTCGGATCCACTCCAGTCTTTGGATTTCGATAATACACATCTAAACACATAACCACAGGTGTACACAGGTCGTAGGTACGCCTAGTTCGGCCGCTGTGGCACTTGGAAGATGAGCCATGAAAGGGCTCAGATATCCTTACTATACACTATCAATTTTTTTTGGCGAAAAATTCGATGTCGTCGGATCCACTCCAGTCTTTGGATTTCGATAATACACATCTAAACACATAACCACAGGTGTACACAGGTCGTAGGTACGCCTAGTTCGGCCGCTGTGGCACTTGGAAGATGAGCCATGAAAGGGCTCAGATATCCTTACTATACACTATCAATTTTTTTTGGCGAAAAATTCGATGTCGTCGGATCCACTCCAGTCTTTGGATTTCGATAATACACATCTAAACACATAACCACAGGTGTACACAGGTCGTAGGTACGCCTAGTTCGGCCGCTGTGGCACTTGGAAGATGAGCCATGAAAGGGCTCAGATATCCTTACTATACACTGTCAATTTTTTTTGGCGAAAAATTCGATGTCGTCGGATCCACTCCAGTCTTTGGATTTCGATAATACACATCTAAACACATAACCACAGGTGTACACAGGTCGTAGGTACGCCTAGTTCGGCCGCTGTGGCACTTGGAAGATGAGCCATGAAAGGGCTCAGATATCCTTACTATACACTGTCAATTTTTTTTGGCGAAAAATTCGATGTCGTCGGATCCACTCCAGTCTTTGGATTTCGATAATACACATCTAAACACATAACCACAGGTGTACACAGGTCGTAGGTACGCCTAGTTCGGCCGCTGTGGCACTTGGAAGATGAGCCATGAAAGGGCTCAGATATCCTTACTATACACTGTCAATTTTTTTTGGCGAAAAATTCGATGTCGTCGGATCCACTCCAGTCTTTGGATTTCGATAATACACATCTAAACACATAACCACAGGTGTACACAGGTCGTAGGTACGCCTAGTTCGGCCGCTGTGGCACTTGGAAGATGAGCCATGAAAGGGCTCAGATATCCTTACTATACACTGTCAATTTTTTTTGGCGAAAAATTCGATGTCGTCGGATCCACTCCAGTCTTTGGATTTCGATAATACACATCTAAACACATAACCACAGGTGTACACAGGTCGTAGGTACGCCTAGTTCGGCCGCTGTGGCACTTGGAAGATGAGCCATGAAAGGGCTCAGATATCCTTACTATACACTGTCAGTTTTTTTTGGCGAAAAATTCGATGTCGTCGGATCCACTCCAGTCTTTGGATTTCGATAATACACATCTAAACACATAACCACAGGTGTACACAGGTCGTAGGTACGCCTAGTTCGGCCGCTGTGGCACTTGGAAGATGAGCCATGAAAGGGCTCAGATATCCTTACTATACACTGTCAATTTTTTTTGGCGAAAAATTCGATGTCGTCGGATCCACTCCAGTCTTTGGATTTCGATAATACACATCTAAACACATAACCACAGGTGTACACAGGTCGTAGGTACGCCTAGTTCGGCCGCTGTGGCACTTCGAAGATGAGCCATGAAAGGGCTCAGATATCCTTACTATACACTGTCAATTTTTTTTGGCGAAAAATTCGATGTCGTCGGATCCACTCCAGTCTTTGGATTTCGATAATACACATCTAAACACATAACCACAGGTGTACACAGGTCGTAGGTACGCCTAGTTCGGCCGCTGTGGCACTTGGAAGATGAGCCATGAAAGGGCTCAGATATCCTTACTATACACTGTCAATTTTTTTTGGCGAAAAATTCGATGTCGTCGGATCCACTCCAGTCTTTGGATTTCGATAATACACATCTAAACACATAACCACAGGTGTACACAGGTCGTAGGTACGCCTAGTTCGGCCGCTGTGGCACTTGGAAGATGAGCCATGAAAGGGCTCAGATATCCTTACTATACACTGTCAATTTTTTTTGGCGAAAAATTCGATGTCGTCGGATCCACTCCAGTCTTTGGATTTCGATAATACACATCTAAACACATAACCACAGGTGTACACAGGTCGTAGGTACGCCTAGTTCGGCCGCTGTGGCACTTGGAAGATGAGCCATGAAAGGGCTCAGATATCCTTACTATACACTGTCAATTTTTTTTGGCGAAAAATTCGATGTCGTCGGATCCACTCCAGTCTTTGGATTTCGATAATACACATCTAAACACATAACCACAGGTGTACACAGGTCGTAGGTACGCCTAGTTCGGCCGCTGTGGCACTTGGAAGATGAGCCATGAAAGGGATCAGATATCCTTACTATACACTGTCAATTTTTTTTGGCGAAAAATTCGATGTCGTAGGTACGCCTAGTTCGGCCGCTGTGGCACTTGGAAGATGAGCCATGAAAGGGCTCAGATATCCTTACTATACACTGTCAATTTTTTTTGGCGAAAAATTCGATGTCGTCGGATCCACTCCAGTCTTTGGATTTCGATAATACACATCTAAACACATAACCACAGGTGTACACAGGTCGTAGGTACGCCTAGTTCGGCCGCTGTGGCACTTGGAAGATGAGCCATGAAAGGGCTCAGATATCCTTACACTGTCAATTTTTTTTGGCGAAAAATTCGATGTCGTCGGATCCACTCCAGTCTTTGGATTTCGATAATACACATCTAAACACATAACCACAGGTGTACACAGGTCGTAGGTACGCCTAGTTCGGCCGCTGTGGCACTTGGAAGATGAGCCATGAAAGGGCTCAGATATCCTTACTATACACTGTCAATTTTTTTTGGCGAAAAATTCGATGTCGTCGGATCCACTCCAGTCTTTGGATTTCGATAATACACATCTAAACACATAACCACAGGTGTACACAGGTCGTAGGTACGCCTAGTTCGGCCGCTGTGGCACTTGGAAGATGAGCCATGAAAGGGCTCAGATATCCTTACACTGTCAATTTTTTTTGGCGAAAAATTCGATGTCGTCGGATCCACTCCAGTCTTTGGATTTCGATAATACACATCTAAACACATAACCACAGGTGTACACAGGTCGTAGGTACGCCTAGTTCGGCCGCTGTGGCACTTGGAAGATGAGCCATGAAAGGGATCAGATATCCTTACTATACACTGTCAATTTTTTTTGGCGAAAAATTCGATGTCGTAGGTACGCCTAGTTCGGCCGCTGTGGCACTTGGAAGATGAGCCATGAAAGGGCTCAGATATCCTTACTATACACTGTCAATTTTTTTTGGCGAAAAATTCGATGTCGTCGGATCCACTCCAGTCTTTGGATTTCGATAATACACATCTAAACACATAACCACAGGTGTACACAGGTCGTAGGTACGCCTAGTTCGGCCGCTGTGGCACTTGGAAGATGAGCCATGAAAGGGCTCAGATATCCTTACTATACACTGTCAATTTTTTTTGGCGAAAAATTCGATGTCGTCGGATCCACTCCAGTCTTTGGATTTCGATAATACACATCTAAACACATAACCACAGGTGTACACAGGTCGTAGGTACGCCTAGTTCGGCCGCTGTGGCACTTGGAAGATGAGCCATGAAAGGGCTCAGATATCCTTACTATACACTGTCAATTTTTTTTGGCGAAAAATTCGATGTCGTCGGATCCACTCCAGTCTTTGGATTTCGATAATACACATCTAAACACATAACCACAGGTGTACACAGGTCGTAGGTACGCCTAGTTCGGCCGCTGTGGCACTTGGAAGATGAGCCATGAAAGGGCTCAGATATCCTTACTATACACTGTCAATTTTTTTTGGCGAAAAATTCGATGTCGTCGGATCCACTCCAGTCTTTGGATTTCGATAATACACATCTAAACACATAACCACAGGTGTACACAGGTCGTAGGTACGCCTAGTTCGGCCGCTGTGGCACTTGGAAGATGAGCCATGAAAGGGATCAGATATCCTTACTATACACTGTCAATTTTTTTTGGCGAAAAATTCGATGTCGTCGGATCCACTCCAGTCTTTGGATTTCGATAATACACATCTAAACACATAACCACAGGTGTACACAGGTCGTAGGTACGCCTAGTTCGGCCGCTGTGGCACTTGGAAGATGAGCCATGAAAGGGCTCAGATATCCTTACTATACACTGTCAATTTTTTTTGGCGAAAAATTCGATGTCGTCGGATCCACTCCAGTCTTTGGATTTCGATAATACACATCTAAACACATAACCACAGGTGTACACAGGTCGTAGGTACGCCTAGTTCGGCCGCTGTGGCACTTGGAAGATGAGCCATGAAAGGGATCAGATATCCTTACTATACACTGTCAATTTTTTTTGGCGAAAAATTCGATGTCGTCGGATCCACTCCAGTCTTTGGATTTCGATAATACACATCTAAACACATAACCACAGGTGTACACAGGTCGTAGGTACGCCTAGTTCGGCCGCTGTGGCACTTGGAAGATGAGCCATGAAAGGGCTCAGATATCCTTACTATACACTGTCAATTTTTTTTGGCGAAAAATTCGATGTCGTCGGATCCACTCCAGTCTTTGGATTTCGATAATACACATCTAAACACATAACCACAGGTGTACACAGGTCGTAGGTACGCCTAGTTCGGCCGCTGTGGCACTTGGAAGATGAGCCATGAAAGGGCTCAGATATCCTTACTATACACTGTCAATTTTTTTTGGCGAAAAATTCGATGTCGTCGGATCCACTCCAGTCTTTGGATTTCGATAATACACATCTAAACACATAACCACAGGTGTACACAGGTCGTAGGTACGCCTAGTTCGGCCGCTGTGGCACTTGGAAGATGAGCCATGAAAGGGCTCAGATATCCTTACTATACACTGTCAATTTTTTTTGGCGAAAAATTCGATGTCGTCGGATCCACTCCAGTCTTTGGATTTCGATAATACACATCTAAACACATAACCACAGGTGTACACAGGTCGTAGGTACGCCTAGTTCGGCCGCTGTGGCACTTGGAAGATGAGCCATGAAAGGGCTCAGATATCCTTACTATACACTGTCAATTTTTTTTGGCGAAAAATTCGATGTCGTCGGATCCACTCCAGTCTTTGGATTTCGATAATACACATCTAAACACATAACCACAGGTGTACACAGGTCGTAGGTACGCCTAGTTCGGCCGCTGTGGCACTTGGAAGATGAGCCATGAAAGGGATCAGATATCCTTACTATACACTGTCAATTTTTTTTGGCGAAAAATTCGATAATACACATCTAAACACATAACCACAGGTGTACACAGGTCGTAGGTACGCCTAGTTCGGCCGCTGTGGCACTTGGAAGATGAGCCATGAAAGGGCTCAGATATCCTTACTATACACTGTCAATTTTTTTTGGCGAAAAATTCGATGTCGTCGGATCCACTCCAGTCTTTGGATTTCGATAATACACATCTAAACACATAACCACAGGTGTACACAGGTCGTAGGTACGCCTAGTTCGGCCGCTGTGGCACTTGGAAGATGAGCCATGAAAGGGCTCAGATATCCTTACTATACACTGTCAATTTTTTTTGGCGAAAAATTCGATGTCGTCGGATCCACTCCAGTCTTTGGATTTCGATAATACACATCTAAACACATAACCACAGGTGTACACAGGTCGTAGGTACGCCTAGTTCGGCCGCTGTGGCACTTGGAAGATGAGCCATGAAAGGGCTCAGATATCCTTACTATACACTGTCAATTTTTTTTTGGCGAAAAATTCGATGTCGTCGGATCCACTCCAGTCTTTGGATTTCGATAATACACATCTAAACACATAACCACAGGTGTACACAGGTCGTAGGTACGCCTAGTTCGGCCGCTGTGGCACTTGGAAGATGAGCCATGAAAGGGCTCAGATATCCTTACTATACACTGTCAATTTTTTTTGGCGAAAAATTCGATGTCGTCGGATCCACTCCAGTCTTTGGATTTCGATAATACACATCTAAACACATAACCACAGGTGTACACAGGTCGTAGGTACGCCTAGTTCGGCCGCTGTGGCACTTGGAAGATGAGCCATGAAAGGGCTCAGATATCCTTACTATACACTGTCAATTTTTTTTGGCGAAAAATTCGATGTCGTCGGATCCACTCCAGTCTTTGGATTTCGATAATACACATCTAAACACATAACCACAGGTGTACACAGGTCGTAGGTACGCCTAGTTCGGCCGCTGTGGCACTTGGAAGATGAGCCATGAAAGGGCTCAGATATCCTTACTATACACTGTCAATTTTTTTTGGCGAAAATTCGATGTCGTCGGATCCACTCCAGTCTTTGGATTTCGATAATACACATCTAAACACATAACCACAGGTGTACACAGGTCGTAGGTACGCCTAGTTCGGCCGCTGTGGCACTTGGAAGATGAGCCATGAAAGGGCTCAGATATCCTTACTATACACTGTCAATTTTTTTTTGGCGAAAAATTCGATGTCGTCGGATCCACTCCAGTCTTTGGATTTCGATAATACACATCTAAACACATAACCACAGGTGTACACAGGTCGTAGGTACGCCTAGTTCGGCCGCTGTGGCACTTGGAAGATGAGCCATGAAAGGGCTCAGATATCCTTACTATACACTGTCAATTTTTTTTGGCGAAAAATTCGATGTCGTCGGATCCACTCCAGTCTTTGGATTTCGATAATACACATCTAAACACATAACCACAGGTGTACACAGGTCGTAGGTACGCCTAGTTCGGCCGCTGTGGCACTTGGAAGATGAGCCATGAAAGGGCTCAGATATCCTTACTATACACTGTCAATTTTTTTTTGGCGAAAAATTCGATGTCGTCGGATCCACTCCAGTCTTTGGATTTCGATAATACACATCTAAACACATAACCACAGGTGTACACAGGTCGTAGGTACGCCTAGTTCGGCCGCTGTGGCACTTGGAAGATGAGCCATGAAAGGGCTCAGATATCCTTACTATACACTGTCAATTTTTTTTGGCGAAAAATTCGATGTCGTCGGATCCACTCCAGTCTTTGGATTTCGATAATACACATCTAAACACATAACCACAGGTGTACACAGGTCGTAGGTACGCCTAGTTCGGCCGCTGTGGCACTTGGAAGATGAGCCATGAAAGGGCTCAGATATCCTTACTATACACTGTCAATTTTTTTTGGCGAAAAATTCGATGTCGTCGGATCCACTCCAGTCTTTGGATTTCGATAATACACATCTAAACACATAACCACAGGTGTACACAGGTCGTAGGTACGCCTAGTTCGGCCGCTGTGGCACTTGGAAGATGAGCCATGAAAGGGCTCAGATATCCTTACTATACACTGTCAATTTTTTTTGGCGAAAAATTCGATGTCGTCGGATCCACTCCAGTCTTTGGATTTCGATAATACACATCTAAACACATAACCACAGGTGTACACAGGTCGTAGGTACGCCTAGTTCGGCCGCTGTGGCACTTGGAAGATGAGCCATGAAAGGGCTCAGATATCCTTACTATACACTGTCAATTTTTTTTGGCGAAAAATTCGATGTCGTCGGATCCACTCCAGTCTTTGGATTTCGATAATACACATCTAAACACATAACCACAGGTGTACACAGGTCGTAGGTACGCCTAGTTCGGCCGCTGTGGCACTTGGAAGATGAGCCATGAAAGGGCTCAGATATCCTTACTATACACTGTCAATTTTTTTTGGCGAAAAATTCGATGTCGTCGGATCCACTCCAGTCTTTGGATTTCGATAATACACATCTAAACACATAACCACAGGTGTACACAGGTCGTAGGTACGCCTAGTTCGGCCGCTGTGGCACTTGGAAGATGAGCCATGAAAGGGCTCAGATATCCTTACTATACACTGTCAATTTTTTTTGGCGAAAAATTCGATGTCGTCGGATCCACTCCAGTCTTTGGATTTCGATAATACACATCTAAACACATAACCACAGGTGTACACAGGTCGTAGGTACGCCTAGTTCGGCCGCTGTGGCACTTGGAAGATGAGCCATGAAAGGGCTCAGATATCCTTACTATACACTGTCAATTTTTTTTGGCGAAAAATTCGATGTCGTCGGATCCACTCCAGTCTTTGGATTTCGATAATACACATCTAAACACATAACCACAGGTGTACACAGGTCGTAGGTACGCCTAGTTCGGCCGCTGTGGCACTTGGAAGATGAGCCATGAAAGGGCTCAGATATCCTTACTATACACTGTCAATTTTTTTTGGCGAAAAATTCGATGTCGTCGGATCCACTCCAGTCTTTGGATTTCGATAATACACATCTAAACACATAACCACAGGTGTACACAGGTCGTAGGTACGCCTAGTTCGGCCGCTGTGGCACTTGGAAGATGAGCCATGAAAGGGCTCAGATATCCTTACTATACACTGTCAATTTTTTTTGGCGAAAAATTCGATGTCGTCGGATCCACTCCAGTCTTTGGATTTCGATAATACACATCTAAACACATAACCACAGGTGTACACAGGTCGTAGGTACGCCTAGTTCGGCCGCTGTGGCACTTGGAAGATGAGCCATGAAAGGGCTCAGATATCCTTACTATACACTGTCAATTTTTTTTGGCGAAAAATTCGATGTCGTCGGATCCACTCCAGTCTTTGGATTTCGATAATACACATCTAAACACATAACCACAGGTGTACACAGGTCGTAGGTACGCCTAGTTCGGCCGCTGTGGCACTTGGAAGATGAGCCATGAAAGGGCTCAGATATCCTTACTATACACTGTCAATTTTTTTTGGCGAAAAATTCGATGTCGTCGGATCCACTCCAGTCTTTGGATTTCGATAATACACATCTAAACACATAACCACAGGTGTACACAGGTCGTAGGTACGCCTAGTTCGGCCGCTGTGGCACTTGGAAGATGAGCCATGAAAGGGCTCAGATATCCTTACTATACACTGTCAATTTTTTTTGGCGAAAAATTCGATGTCGTCGGATCCACTCCAGTCTTTGGATTTCGATAATACACATCTAAACACATAACCACAGGTGTACACAGGTCGTAGGTACGCCTAGTTCGGCCGCTGTGGCACTTGGAAGATGAGCCATGAAAGGGCTCAGATATCCTTACTATACACTGTCAATTTTTTTTGGCGAAAAATTCGATGTCGTCGGATCCACTCCAGTCTTTGGATTTCGATAATACACATCTAAACACATAACCACAGGTGTACACAGGTCGTAGGTACGCCTAGTTCGGCCGCTGTGGCACTTGGAAGATGAGCCATGAAAGGGCTCAGATATCCTTACTATACACTGTCAATTTTTTTTGGCGAAAAATTCGATGTCGTCGGATCCACTCCAGTCTTTGGATTTCGATAATACACATCTAAACACATAACCACAGGTGTACACAGGTCGTAGGTACGCCTAGTTCGGCCGCTGTGGCACTTGGAAGATGAGCCATGAAAGGGCTCAGATATCCTTACTATACACTGTCAATTTTTTTTGGCGAAAAATTCGATGTCGTCGGATCCACTCCAGTCTTTGGATTTCGATAATACACATCTAAACACATAACCACAGGTGTACACAGGTCGTAGGTACGCCTAGTTCGGCCGCTGTGGCACTTGGAAGATGAGCCATGAAAGGGCTCAGATATCCTTACTATACACTGTCAATTTTTTTTTGGCGAAAAATTCGATGTCGTCGGATCCACTCCAGTCTTTGGATTTCGATAATACACATCTAAACACATAACCACAGGTGTACACAGGTCGTAGGTACGCCTAGTTCGGCCGCTGTGGCACTTGGAAGATGAGCCATGAAAGGGCTCAGATATCCTTACTATACACTGTCAATTTTTTTTGGCGAAAAATTCGATGTCGTCGGATCCACTCCAGTCTTTGGATTTCGATAATACACATCTAAACACATAACCACAGGTGTACACAGGTCGTAGGTACGCCTAGTTCGGCCGCTGTGGCACTTGGAAGATGAGCCATGAAAGGGCTCAGATATCCTTACTATACACTGTCAATTTTTTTTGGCGAAAAATTCGATGTCGTCGGATCCACTCCAGTCTTTGGATTTCGATAATACACATCTAAACACATAACCACAGGTGTACACAGGTCGTAGGTACGCCTAGTTCGGCCGCTGTGGCACTTGGAAGATGAGCCATGAAAGGGCTCAGATATCCTTACTATACACTGTCAATTTTTTTTGGCGAAAAATTCGATGTCGTCGGATCCACTCCAGTCTTTGGATTTCGATAATACACATCTAAACACATAACCACAGGTGTACACAGGTCGTAGGTACGCCTAGTTCGGCCGCTGTGGCACTTGGAAGATGAGCCATGAAAGGGCTCAGATATCCTTACTATACACTGTCAATTTTTTTTGGCGAAAAATTCGATGTCGTCGGATCCACTCCAGTCTTTGGATTTCAATAATACACATCTAAACACATAACCACAGGTGTACACAGGTCGTAGGTACGCCTAGTTCGGCCGCTGTGGCACTTGGAAGATGAGCCATGAAAGGGCTCAGATATCCTTACTATACACTGTCAATTTTTTTTGGCGAAAAATTCGATGTCGTCGGATCCACTCCAGTCTTTGGATTTCGATAATACACATCTAAACACATAACCACAGGTGTACACAGGTCGTAGGTACGCCTAGTTCGGCCGCTGTGGCACTTGGAAGATGAGCCATGAAAGGGCTCAGATATCCTTACTATACACTGTCAATTTTTTTTGGCGAAAAATTCGATGTCGTCGGATCCACTCCAGTCTTTGGATTTCGATAATACACATCTAAACACATAACCACAGGTGTACACAGGTCGTAGGTACGCCTAGTTCGGCCGCTGTGGCACTTGGAAGATGAGCCATGAAAGGGCTCAGATATCCTTACTATACACTGTCAATTTTTTTTGGCGAAAAATTCGATGTCGTCGGATCCACTCCAGTCTTTGGACTTCGATAATACACATCTAAACACATAACCACAGGTGTACACAGGTCGTAGGTACGCCTAGTTCGGCCGCTGTGGCACTTGGAAGATGAGCCATGAAAGGGCTCAGATATCCTTACTATACACTGTCAATTTTTTTTGGCGAAAAATTCGATGTCGTCGGATCCACTCCAGTCTTTGGATTTCGATAATACACATCTAAACACATAACCACAGGTGTACACAGGTCGTAGGTACGCCTAGTTCGGCCGCTGTGGCACTTGGAAGATGAGCCATGAAAGGGCTCAGATATCCTTACTATACACTGTCAATTTTTTTTGGCGAAAAATTCGATGTCGTCGGATCCACTCCAGTCTTTGGATTTCGATAATACACATCTAAACACATAACCACAGGTGTACACAGGTCGTAGGTACGCCTAGTTCGGCCGCTGTGGCACTTGGAAGATGAGCCATGAAAGGGCTCAGATATCCTTACTATACACTGTCAATTTTTTTTGGCGAAAAATTCGATGTCGTCGGATCCACTCCAGTCTTTGGATTTCGATAATACACATCTAAACACATAACCACAGGTGTACACAGGTCGTAGGTACGCCTAGTTCGGCCGCTGTGGCACTTGGAAGATGAGCCATGAAAGGGCTCAGATATCCTTACTATACACTGTCAATTTTTTTTGGCGAAAAATTCGATGTCGTCGGATCCACTCCAGTCTTTGGATTTCGATAATACACAACGCCTAGTTCGGCCGCTGTGGCACTTGGAAGATGAGCCATGAAAGGGCTCAGATATCCTTACTATACACTGTCAATTTTTTTTGGCGAAAAATTCGATGTCGTCGGATCCACTCCAGTCTTTGGATTTCGATAATACACATCTAAACACATAACCACAGGTGTACACAGGTCGTAGGTACGCCTAGTTCGGCCGCTGTGGCACTTGGAAGATGAGCCATGAAAGGGCTCAGATATCCTTACTATACACTGTCAATTTTTTTTGGCGAAAAATTCGATGTCGTCGGATCCACTCCAGTCTTTGGATTTCGATAATACACATCTAAACACATAACCACAGGTGTACACAGGTCGTAGGTACGCCTAGTTCGGCCGCTGTGGCACTTGGAAGATGAGCCATGAAAGGGCTCAGATATCCTTACTATACACTGTCAATTTTTTTTGGCGAAAAATTCGATGTCGTCGGATCCACTCCAGTCTTTGGATTTCGATAATACACATCTAAACACATAACCACAGGTGTACACAGGTCGTAGGTACGCCTAGTTCGGCCGCTGTGGCACTTGGAAGATGAGCCATGAAAGGGCTCAGATATCCTTACTATACACTGTCAATTTTTTTTGGCGAAAAATTCGATGTCGTCGGATCCACTCCAGTCTTTGGATTTCGATAATACACATCTAAACACATAACCACAGGTGTACACAGGTCGTAGGTACGCCTAGTTCGGCCGCTGTGGCACTTGGAAGATGAGCCATGAAAGGGCTCAGATATCCTTACTATACACTGTCAATTTTTTTTGGCGAAAAATTCGATGTCGTCGGATCCACTCCAGTCTTTGGATTTCGATAATACACATCTAAACACATAACCACAGGTGTACACAGGTCGTAGGTACGCCTAGTTCGGCCGCTGTGGCACTTGGAAGATGAGCCATGAAAGGGCTCAGATATCCTTACTATACACTGTCAATTTTTTTTGGCGAAAAATTCGATGTCGTCGGATCCACTCCAGTCTTTGGATTTCGATAATACACATCTAAACACATAACCACAGGTGTACACAGGTCGTAGGTACGCCTAGTTCGGCCGCTGTGGCACTTGGAAGATGAGCCAGAAAGGGCTCAGATATCCTTACTATACACTGTCAATTTTTTTTTGGCGAAAAATTCGATGTCGTCGGATCCACTCCAGTCTTTGGATTTCGATAATACACATCTAAACACATAACCACAGGTGTACACAGGTCGTAGGTACGCCTAGTTCGGCCGCTGTGGCACTTGGAAGATGAGCCATGAAAGGGCTCAGATATCCTTACTATACACTGTCAATTTTTTTTGGCGAAAAATTCGATGTCGTCGGATCCACTCAGTCTTTGGATTTCGATAATACACATCTAAACACATAACCACAGGTGTACACAGGTCGTAGGTACGCCTAGTTCGGCCGCTGTGGCACTTGGAAGATGAGCCATGAAAGGGCTCAGATATCCTTACTATACACTGTCAATTTTTTTTGGCGAAAAATTCGATGTCGTCGGATCCACTCCAGTCTTTGGATTTCGATAATACACATCTAAACACATAACCACAGGTGTACACAGGTCGTAGGTACGCCTAGTTCGGCCGCTGTGGCACTTGGAAGATGAGCCATGAAAGGGCTCAGATATCCTTACTATACACTGTCAATTTTTTTTGGCGAAAAATTCGATGTCGTCGGATCCACTCCAGTCTTTGGATTTCGATAATACACATCTAAACACATAACCACAGGTGTACACAGGTCGTAGGTACGCCTAGTTCGGCCGCTGTGGCACTTGGAAGATGAGCCATGAAAGGGCTCAGATATCCTTACTATACACTGTCAATTTTTTTTGGCGAAAATTCGATGTCGTCGGATCCACTCCAGTCTTTGGATTTCGATAATACACATCTAAACACATAACCACAGGTGTACACAGGTCGTAGGTACGCCTAGTTCGGCCGCTGTGGCACTTGGAAGATGAGCCATGAAAGGGCTCAGATATCCTTACTATACACTGTCAATTTTTTTTGGCGAAAAATTCGATGTCGTCGGATCCACTCCAGTCTTTGGATTTCGATAATACACATCTAAACACATAACCACAGGTGTACACAGGTCCGTAGGTACGCCTAGTTCGGCCGCTGTGGCACTTGGAAGATGAGCCATGAAAGGGCTCAGATATCCTTACTATACACTGTCAATTTTTTTTGGCGAAAAATTCGATGTCGTCGGATCCACTCCAGTCTTTGGATTTCGATAATACACATCTAAACACATAACCACAGGTGTACACAGGTCGTAGGTACGCCTAGTTCGGCCGCTGTGGCACTTGGAAGATGAGCCATGAAAGGGCTCAGATATCCTTACTATACACTGTCAATTTTTTTTGGCGAAAAATTCGATGTCGTCGGATCCACTCCAGTCTTTGGATTTCGATAATACACATCTAAACACATAACCACAGGTGTACACAGGTCGTAGGTACGCCTAGTTCGGCCGCTGTGGCACTTGGAAGATGAGCCATGAAAGGGCTCAGATATCCTTACTATACACTGTCAATTTTTTTTGGCGAAAAATTCGATGTCGTCGGATCCACTCCAGTCTTTGGATTTCGATAATACACATCTAAACACATAACCACAGGTGTACACAGGTCGTAGGTACGCCTAGTTCGGCCGCTGTGGCACTTGGAAGATGAGCCATGAAAGGGCTCAGATATCCTTACTATACACTGTCAATTTTTTTTGGCGAAAAATTCGATGTCGTCGGATCCACTCCAGTCTTTGGATTTCGATAATACACATCTAAACACATAACCACAGGTGTACACAGGTCGTAGGTACGCCTAGTTCGGCCGCTGTGGCACTTGGAAGATGAGCCATGAAAGGGCTCAGATATCCTTACTATACACTGTCAATTTTTTTTGGCGAAAAATTCGATGTCGTCGGATCCACTCCAGTCTTTGGATTTCGATAATACACATCTAAACACATAACCACAGGTGTACACAGGTCGTAGGTACGCCTAGTTCGGCCGCTGTGGCACTTGGAAGATGAGCCATGAAAGGGCTCAGATATCCCTTACTATACACTGTCAATTTTTTTTGGCGAAAAATTCGATGTCGTCGGATCCACTCCAGTCTTTGGATTTCGATAATACACATCTAAACACATAACCACAGGTGTACACAGGTCGTAGGTACGCCTAGTTCGGCCGCTGTGGCACTTGGAAGATGAGCCATGAAAGGGCTCAGATATCCTTACTATACACTGTCAATTTTTTTTTGGCGAAAAATTCGATGTCGTCGGATCCACTCCAGTCTTTGGATTTCGATAATACACATCTAAACACATAACCACAGGTGTACACAGGTCGTAGGTACGCCTAGTTCGGCCGCTGTGGCACTTGGAAGATGAGCCATGAAAGGGCTCAGATATCCTTACTATACACTGTCAATTTTTTTTGGCGAAAAATTCGATGTCGTCGGATCCACTCCAGTCTTTGGATTTCGATAATACACATCTAAACACATAACCACAGGTGTACACAGGTCGTAGGTACGCCTAGTTCGGCCGCTGTGGCACTTGGAAGATGAGCCATGAAAGGGCTCAGATATCCTTACTATACACTGTCAATTTTTTTTGGCGAAAAATTCGATGTCGTCGGATCCACTCCAGTCTTTGGATTTCGATAATACACATCTAAACACATAACCACAGGTGTACACAGGTCGTAGGTACGCCTAGTTCGGCCGCTGTGGCACTTGGAAGATGAGCCATGAAAGGGCTCAGATATCCTTACTATACACTGTCAATTTTTTTTGGCGAAAAATTCGATGTCGTCGGATCCACTCCAGTCTTTGGATTTCGATAATACACATCTAAACACATAACCACAGGTGTACACAGGTCGTAGGTACGCCTAGTTCGGCCGCTGTGGCACTTGGAAGATGAGCCATGAAAGGGCTCAGATATCCTTACTATACACTGTCAATTTTTTTTGGCGAAAAATTCGATGTCGTCGGATCCACTCCAGTCTTTGGATTTCGATAATACACATCTAAACACATAACCACAGGTGTACACAGGTCGTAGGTACGCCTAGTTCGGCCGCTGTGGCACTTGGAAGATGAGCCATGAAAGGGCTCAGATATCCTTACTATACACTGTCAATTTTTTTTGGCGAAAAATTCGATGTCGTCGGATCCACTCCAGTCTTTGGATTTCGATAATACACATCTAAACACATAACCACAGGTGTACACAGGTCGTAGGTACGCCTAGTTCGGCCGCTGTGGCACTTGGAAGATGAGCCATGAAAGGGCTCAGATATCCTTACTATACACTGTCAATTTTTTTTGGCGAAAAATTCGATGTCGTCGGATCCACTCCAGTCTTTGGATTTCGATAATACACATCTAAACACATAACCACAGGTGTACACAGGTCGTAGGTACGCCTAGTTCGGCCGCTGTGGCACTTGGAAGATGAGCCATGAAAGGGCTCAGATATCCTTACTATACACTGTCAATTTTTTTTGGCGAAAAATTCGATGTCGTCGGATCCACTCCAGTCTTTGGATTTCGATAATACACATCTAAACACATAACCACAGGTGTACACAGGTCGTAGGTACGCCTAGTTCGGCCGCTGTGGCACTTGGAAGATGAGCCATGAAAGGGCTCAGATATCCTTACTATACACTGTCAATTTTTTTTGGCGAAAAATTCGATGTCGTCGGATCCACTCCAGTCTTTGGATTTCGATAATACACATCTAAACACATAACCACAGGTGTACACAGGTCGTAGGTACGCCTAGTTCGGCCGCTGTGGCACTTGGAAGATGAGCCATGAAAGGGCTCAGATATCCTTACTATACACTGTCAATTTTTTTTGGCGAAAAATTCGATGTCGTCGGATCCACTCCAGTCTTTGGATTTCGATAATACACATCTAAACACATAACCACAGGTGTACACAGGTCGTAGGTACGCCTAGTTCGGCCGCTGTGGCACTTGGAAGATGAGCCATGAAAGGGCTCAGATATCCTTACTATACACTGTCAATTTTTTTTGGCGAAAAATTCGATGTCGTCGGATCCACTCCAGTCTTTGGATTTCGATAATACACATCTAAACACATAACCACAGGTGTACACAGGTCGTAGGTACGCCTAGTTCGGCCGCTGTGGCACTTGGAAGATGAGCCATGAAAGGGCTCAGATATCCTTACTATACACTGTCAATTTTTTTTGGCGAAAAATTCGATGTCGTCGGATCCACTCCAGTCTTTGGATTTCGATAATACACATCTAAACACATAACCACAGGTGTACACAGGTCGTAGGTACGCCTAGTTCGGCCGCTGTGGCACTTGGAAGATGAGCCATGAAAGGGCTCAGATATCCTTACTATACACTGTCAATTTTTTTTTGGCGAAAAATTCGATGTCGTCGGATCCACTCCAGTCTTTGGATTTCGATAATACACATCTAAACACATAACCACAGGTGTACACAGGTCGTAGGTACGCCTAGTTCGGCCGCTGTGGCACTTGGAAGATGAGCCATGAAAGGGCTCAGATATCCTTACTATACACTGTCAATTTTTTTTGGCGAAAAATTCGATGTCGTCGGATCCACTCCAGTCTTTGGATTTCGATAATACACATCTAAAACACATAACCACAGGTGTACACAGGTCGTAGGTACGCCTAGTTCGGCCCGCTGTGGCACTTGGAAGATGAGCCATGAAAGGG